>CAUOFW020000837.1:1009230-1023792 GCA_963454935.2 Ilex paraguariensis
AAAGCAAAAATAAACTCACCACCAGGGAGTTCTGGATGATGGAGCGGAACAACACGTTGGTTGATCGCCCCCTATGAGCCTCCATGTCGGCCTCGAAGTGCAGTGTCTCACTCACTGCATTTGCGACATGAGGATCCGACAGAATAGAATCGTCGACCCTGATCACTCGGTTCATGTGATCAGTGGCTCGGGGATTCCACTCCGCGGCCTCCACTGGAGGCGGAACGGGAGGAGGAGTCTGCTGCTGTTGTTGTTGTTGCTGTCGGGGCTGCTGCTGCTGTTGCGGAGGAGCATGCGGTAATCCACGGCCCCTCCCGCTTTGCTGCTGAGCGGGAGGTGCCCTGGATCCTCGGCCAAGACTGTCATGCCGATGCTTGACCCTTCTTTCCTCCTCCACCTGAGGGTCCCGGTCTCGTACCTAACCCCGACCAAGGACCCTTGATGATGGGGTGGAACTGGTCCCTGCAGAGGGGGTGCCTCCGGTCGTTCCTCGACCTCTCCTAGCTGCAAGGGTCTACCTCTGCCTTAAGAACCCGAGGTCAATACGAGGAGTGTTTGACATCGCGACTTCAAGCGCGTCCTCGACGTCCAGAGATTGAAGAATTTGAAAGTCAGGCCACAAGTCTCCTCCCGGAGTCCCCACCTCGGCGTCCGAAGGAGCAACGTCCTCTCTGACCCCGACCTCTTCAGCAACTCCCTCGACCTCTGCCTCCGAGGCCCGATCCGGGTCTTCCTCCAAGTTTTCCTCAACCTCTAACCTCGCCGCCTGATCGAAGAGTTCAGACCACCGCGAAGGATCAAAAGGCTGAGGAAGCTGAGAAAATTTCTTATACCCTGGGGTATAGTTCAGCAGGACGTGGGCAGCTCGGCCAAATCCGTCGTCACCCGTGAATCTCCAAACCGTGGTTAGGTCCGCAAAGTTCACCAGCGACCGAGGCGGAGGAGCTGTTTCCCGAGCAGAAATACCTGCACAAAAAAAAATTGTCATGAGCATAGGAAATCTGGGGAAAGAAGTAATAAACTCAGAGGAACCGACGTACTTGTCGTTCTCCATTCCAGAGGGCAAAACAAGTGATTATACTCGGGACTGACACCTCTCTGCCAAGATCCCTTGAAGATGAGGATATCGTCCTTATACCCCTTGTCCGAGTCAGGAAGGTGGGTTACAAGGTACATGGAGGGGTCCCTGGCTTTGAGGTAGAAGTGTTGGTGAGGCATGACCCTAAGGAGGGAATAACAAAACAGGAGGTCGTTGAGCCCGATATTTACCCCGAGGCGCCTATTGAGCTCTAAAACCCCCATGATTATTTGGAAGACATTAAGGCAGCATTGCCCGGGGAAGAGGCGGAAATGAGAGAGGAACTGAAGAAGCAGGGGGGTAAAGGAAACCTAATTCCACCCTCTATGATGGCCTTGGTATAGAAAGACATGGCATCCTCGGCCCCGAAGGTGGAAGAGTGCACCACCGGGTCGGGATCCTCTACGACTACGAACGGAGGAATGTCATACTTGGCCCTAAACCTATCGATCTGCTCGTCGCCTTTTACCTTATATTTCCCTGACCCCGAAGAACCAGCCCGAGGATTCTCGGGAGCAGGGCGACAGCGAGGCATCTCTAAAAGAAAAGGAAGAAAAGGGTATTTGTTCTTAAAAACCCGAGGAAGTTTCCCGAGGGTTTAAATCACGACGTGTCGACCGGATGACACCACCATTCAATCGGAAAACAAAAAGGCTAGGAGGACCAAAAGAAAGAAGGTTCTGAAACTCACCCGAACGTCAAAAATGAAGTTTTTCTGGAAAAACTTTAAAACAACTCCCTCCAGGAAGTTTAGGAATCGACAATGGGTCTGCTGGCTCTGTGATTTTGAGAGAAAGGGCAATCGACGATGGCAGAAGAAACAAGAACTCCGGCGAAGATTCAAGAAGAGGTACTCTGGGAAAAGTTTGAAATGGCAAAACGAAGGAAACCGGAGAGGAACCCCCTTTATATAGGGGAAATTTTCATCATTGGCGCGCGAAGACCGAAACGGCACATTTAATGCGCACGACATCCCAAACCAGGGAAAGCGGCTCGAGGCCATGATAAAGGACGGGTGGTAGTTGGGAAACCCTTCGTCTCCTTACAACGCGTGTCCTCGGTGTCAGAAGATCGAAGGCTGGGGGGCAGTTGATGGGACTCTTTTGAAATGCCCTATGATGAAGACAAGTGTCCTCGGGGTTTGTCAAAACACTGTTGCTTGGATCAAGCGCCATCAGCGAACGAATGTCCTCGCCCCCGAGGTACCTCATATAGGATCATGCATTCAGTATATTGTACAACCAACACGTGTCCTCGGTCACCCATGTACCTCGGTCGCATACCTCCCTCGGTCCCCGAGATGAGCCTTTCCTCGGTGCCGAGGGTTGCTCCATCCTGGACGCTTCCTCTACTCCAGGATAAGCTATTGACGTATAGGTCACTAGCCTAGGCTAATCGAAGCTGCTCATCATGACCTCGTCTTACACAAGTAATGTCAGAACATACTGGAATACAGTAGTCACAGCCAATAGGGGATGGACGTGTGGCAAATGATGTCACGTCAAAGACAGGCAAACTGTACGCCGTTACTGACACACGGCTTGGGAAAGCAAACAATTAATTGCACCCTTCTGATGACGAGACCGCATTCAATGCGGTAAGGTTCGGATATGAAAGGCAATAAATGCTCCTATTGCAGAGCATTTATTGCATCCTCCCCGAAAGGAGCATATTGTACCGTCGGCATCCCGATGACTCAGCATTGATTGCTTGGGACCCCGAGCAGTCAATTAGAGAAGATATTCCTCATCAGAATCAATGCACACGCTACCTGTGCCTAATGATCACCTACTGACCACAATCATGAGCTTTTAAGGTATAAATACTCCTCCCAAAAGGCAAAGGAGGTATGCAACAAAAAACTCTCTACTGCAATACATCTTTCTCAGTCTTTTTCTTTTTCCTCTCTCTCATTCAAAGACTGATTAGACCGTCGGAGGGGATACGTCGGAACACACTCCGGCACCCTTCTAACTTGTTCCTCTTTATTCCAGGAAAACCTTTCATACGTACAGGATTGTTCTTCCTTTCCCAGGATCTTCCGTTGCCGTTCCAGGTTACCACCGTACCTTGCAGGCTGTCTCAAGCAGCGTGTTTGGCCACTCAACCGGCTCACTCAAAGTTCACCAGGGGAGAGATCTGTTCCCAATTTTTTTATATTGTGCAGGATCTTGCCCGCACAGGTATATAAAGACTCATCAAGTACTGTTTTTATCAAGAACAGGCTCATTCATTGCCAATACAAGAGCCAAAACTATTGTTTTACCAAAGTAAATTTCAACCCAGAAATGGCACTGCATGGTGTTCCAGAAATTTCTTTGAGTTCAGGAGAAAAAATCCCTGTCTTGGGACTGGGAACAGCAACTTTCCCACCTGTAGCAGCAGAAATTGTTATAGAGGCAGTGCTTCAAGCAATTGAGCTTGGTTACAGACACTTTGACACAGCATCTGTTTATCAAACTGAGCACACTCTTGGTGAAGCTGTGGAAGAAGCAATTCGTCGAGGCTTGATCCAATCTCGCGACGAGCTCTTCATCACCTCCAAGCTATGGTGCAGTGATTCTCATGCCCAGCATGTCCTCCCTACCCTTCAGAAGACCCTACGGTGATATAATAATTCAATCTGGTAACTTCATATATATAATAATTTAATATATAAATAATTTTATTTTTTCATATAGATAAAAAATTATATATAATTATACTTCTGATAAATGAATTCAAAAGAATTTAAAAATTTTTAGAAAATAATTCAAAACAAATTGAAAGTTAAATACAAATAAAAAAAAAACAAAATTAGATGATAGTATGTAAGTGTGTATAATTGACTTAAATTCCCTGATGCTATTGTTTGTGTAGGAATTTGAAGTTGGAGTACCTTGATCTCTACCTCGTACACTGGCCTCTGAGCATGACATTAGGGAGTTATGAGTACCCACCAAAGCAAGAAGACGTGCTTCCAATGGACATCAAGTCTGTTTGGACAGCCATGGAAGAATGCCAGAGACTGGGCCTCACAAAATCCATTGGAGTTAGTAATTTTTCATGTAAAAAACTTGATGACCTCCTTGCCATTGCAACTATACCACCAGCAGTCAATCAAGTTAGTCTTCTTTCATATTTCTATAGAGTAGCACAACGATAGAGATTTCGTATCACAATCTTACTATGCAATTTAATCCAATGCTTACTAGGCGAAGAAGCTAAAAATTAAATAGAAAAACATATCAAATTCCTTTACTAACTAATAAAGAAACTACGAGACTATGACTAATTATGATGTGTTAATGATGGTAAGAACGATTAAAATTGAAAAATATGCTAATAAAATCTGTTTTAATTGATCTTAACAGGTGGAGATGAACCCATGTTGGCAACAAAAGAAGCTGAGAGAGTTCTGTAAGGCCAATGGAATTGTTGTTGCTGCTTTCTCTCCTCTGGGAGCAGCAGGAACCAGCTGGGGCTCCAACAGAGTTATGGAGTCTGAGGTGCTAAAGGAAATTGCAAAGGCCAAAGGAAAGACCATTGCTCAGGTGCTTCTCACATGGCTTCCTCAAATTGATACATGCATTAAATAGCAGTAGGGACCAAAATAATAAAAATTGAATATTGTAGGGACTAAATTGATAAAATTGATACGACGAAAATTAAATTAAACTGACAAAAAATACATACTTTAAGGATAAAAATGCTATTAACCCATTCTTTTTCCTTTCCAATGTGTTCAACTATTTACAGCAAATGCTTCAAGCACCATAGAAGACTTATTTGTTAGGGGCCAAATTATAGTTTACATTGTAGTTTGAGTCATTGATACGTTACCTCCTTATATTCTAGAAACTTCCACATAACCCCATGATTTTTTGAGCTAGAGTGGAATAGCGAATGGGGTTAACAATCTAGTAATACACTTCATCTTTGTTTCTTAAAATTGTTAATTTTCTTCCTAAAAATTTTATGAAAATGAAAAATCTATTTGATGCAAGTAAAGGGGGGGGAGAGATAATAGGTGTAAAGGAACAAAAAAATATTGGGTACATTTTTAGTCCCCAAAGTATGTGTATAATGTCTATTTAGTTCCCAATTTTTTAATTGCGTCTATTTGGTTCCTAAAATTTCTAGTTTGTATGTAAGTGGTTCAATCCGAAACATCTATCAAAAAATTGTTAATGTGTCACACACCAATCACATGAGACCAATGGACACAAATTAGAAACTTTATTAACCAAATAGATACAAATTTTGGAATCACGTGATTGGCGTGTAATCAGTTTCCTCATGATTTTCTGACAGACGTTTAGAATTGGATCACGTATATACAAATTAAGAACTTTAGGGATCAAATAGATAAAATTAGAAGATTGGGGACTAAATTGGGTTAAACACATACTTTGAAGACTAAAAATATATTTTACCCAAAAATATTTTAGCATGTTATTTTATTAAAAATGTTCAGTTTTGACCTTCAACTCATCAGTTTTAATGAAATTTTTAACATTTTCAATTTAATCCAAAATCAGAAGTTGTACGTAGATTTTTAAAGTATAAAGAGGCAGTGTTATTGGATCAAAACAAATAATCTATATTTGTTAAAATGTAGGTTTGTTTGAGATGGGAGTATGAACAAGGGGTTGTTATTGTGGTGAAGAGCTACAACAAGGAAAGAATGCAGCAAAACCTTGAGATTTTCAACTGGGAATTGAGCGAAGAAGAGTCTAAGAAAATTGGTGAGATCACCCAAAATAGAGTACATCGTGGAGAGGAGTTCATCTCACCCAATGGGCCTTTCAAGACAATTGAGGAGCTATGGGATGGAGAACTTTGAAGGCGATTCACAAGAGAGTCGCCCATAAGTCCCTTTGACCGAGATATGATTATCTGTGTAATCTGATCGATTGATGTTTATGATTATGCATAAGTATTTATATATAATACTGGTCATTATCCGTGTTTGAAGGCATTATATAACAAACAAATAAAAATTAAAATAATTATCCAAATTTAAAAAGAATGACCTAAAAATATTTATGCTAATTCTTTTTTTAAAATTACTTGAAATATATCGTCAAACATATCTGAAACTATCATAAAAATATATAAACACTCCCCAAAACAATGTCACATATACAAATGACTTTTGGAAAAAATTTCAAAAATATTGACATAACTAATTAAAATTTACAATCTTTAAATAATAAAACAAATCTTGTTCATTTATAAAACTCATGAATTTATCACATTTACTACCACTCAATCTAATAATACACCATAATTATAAACTCAATCATCATATTTTTAATTTAACTTATTCTCATGTAATAAATACCTCAAGCAAAAAAAAAAAAAATACTAACAGAATACAATATTAAATTTACAATCTTTAAGCGATAAATAAAATTAATCAAATCTTACTCATTAATAAAACTCATGAATTTATCATTAATATTACCATTCAACCCCAAATGACACAATATAATTGTAAATTTAATTACCAAATGTTCAATATTCCACATATAAATATACTCAGAAATACATCAACACACATTTCTTTTTTGATTACCAACAAACTCTTTTAACCAATAACTGTTTTATTAGAAATACCATAATTCAAATTTTTTAGATAAAATAATAATATATTAATGTTTAATTAAAAATAGGATAAAATTCAAGGGGCATCCCCTGAGTTTTGATAATATTACACGGATACTTCATGATATTTTATAAATAACATAGACAACCCCCTGAGGTTTGAAATTTATTGCACGGATACCCTCTCTGTTTCCCCTTCCGTCAATATTACTAATGAAAATTGATAATTTCATCAAAAAAAAATAATTACTTACAATTGTCCTTCTCTAAATTTAGTAAAAAAAATTAAAAATTTAATAAAATCAAATAAAATTTGACTTAGTAAAAAATTGATATAATTTAGTAAACCAAAAAATTGATTAAATAAATTTCAATATTAATTTGATAACAATAAAAATTAGTTTGATATTAATTCGACAAAGTTGAACACAAATTAGACAAAATTAGATATCAATTTTTGATAAAATTATATATTAATTTATAATGTAAGGTTCATTTGGAATTGAATATTATTTAGTGTTTATTTTTTATTTACAATAAGTGTTATTTATATGTCGTTAGATATATAAAAACGTTGAATTAGTATAATGAAATAAATAATTGCATAACATGTTGTTTTATCTGATTTATGGGATTAAATAATAACAAAAAAAATAAGACAAAAAAAATAATTGCATGAGAAAGAGAGAGAGAGAGAGAGAGAGTTATATGAAAAATGAGAGTCTTAGAGTTATATAAAGAATTAAAGTCCAATTAGAACCGTTGGATCAAAATGATCTAAATCACAAAAAGTTCAAGACAAACAAACTAACTACTTTATTATATAGATATTGAGTTCTTTCCTTGGTGTTGTGGCTTACTTTTAAGGTTGATAATTATAGTCACTTTCAATTTTCACCCACGATTGGAATATTCATTTAAAAAGTAATATTTTCGTCCAAAAAAAATAGAGCATTCACTCAAAAAGTAATATTTTTACCCAAAAAATAGAATATTCACTCAAAAGTGATATTTTCACTTAAAAGTGGAATTTTCACACCAAAAAAAAAGGGTAGTATTTTCACATAAAAAGTGAAATTTTCATTCACAAGTGGTATTTTTGCCCAAAAAATGGAATATCCACCCAAAAAGTGGAATTTTCATCCAAAAGTGGTACATTTACCCAAAAAGTGGTGTTTAAACCCAAAATTAGTATTTTCACCAAAAAAATAGAATATTCACTCAAAAAGTGGAATTCAACAAAAAAGTAGTATTCTCATCCAAAAAAGTGAAATATTCACTCAAAAGTAAAATTTTCACTAGGAAAAATGAAATTTTTACTCCAAAGTTGTATTTTCACCAAAAAAAAAATGGTATTTTCAGTCAAAAAGTAGTATTTTCTCCCAAATTATGGAATTTTCATCCAACAAATGGTATATTCACCCAAAAAAAAGTAGAATATTCATTTAAAAAAGTAATATTCACCAAAAAAGTGGTATTCTCACCCAACAAAACGAAATACTCACTCAAAAAGTGGAATATTCACTCAAAAAATGAAATATTCATCCAAAAATGGTATTTTAACCCAAAAAGTAGAATTTTCACCTAAAAAATGGTATTTCAAGTATCAATTTTTTTTTAATTGTTTTGTGTTTAATAAAACTTAGCTATATGATTCAATGCTAACATGCCATAACAAACAGCCATTAAAATCATTGAGAAATTAAACATAATAGTTAGGGATGACAGTGGACTAAGGTAGGGAGAGTAGTATTCACCCTTGTACCCGTTTAAAAAATGTTTGTTTATCCCGAGACCACTCCTATTAACGGAAAAAGTTTTAAATCTTGCCTCCACCCTACGGGTAAATTATGATCCCCACCCCCGCTCCCCACCTTCGCCTTCTCCTTCGCCTTTGCCTTCACTCCACCTCTGCCTGTGCCGTTGTGGGCGTGTAATTGAAGTGATCACAAATCAAACAACCAAAAAAATCACATATTATTTTTTGGTATCACACCAAAAAATAGGGGTCTCTGTTACTCAATGGCAAAGCCACACACGAGGCCCATCCTCAAATTTTTTGGAAAAAAAATTATATATGTGTATATTTTCATATATTTTGAACAATATGTAAATATATTTTACATTTGCCCACTCTATGACTTTCTTACTTTAATTGTTTAATCATTTTCATTGTGTTAAGGCTTTATACAATTGACCTTGTTGTTCATATTTATCAATTTGGATTTAATAAAATTAATTTGGAAGTGAAAGTGCTTGTAATTCACCTTCAATTATTTATTTTTTTTGTGAGAGTGTGTCTCTATTTTATTTGATTATTGATTGTAGTGTTTATGATATTTCAATCAATTTTTAAAATTTGTACTTTGTTTAGTTTTTAAATTTTAGTTTAGCTATGCTATTCCGCTATCTCAATGATAATATTTAGAAGATAGATTATGAAATAAATTAAAAAAGTTGAAGAAAGTAAAATCCGGCCGCGTAAACTAATGGATGATTAGTGAATGATCGATAAATTTTCAACTATGAAAAGGCAACTAACCCACTTTTTTACAAAAGGTGTTAATTAGTTCTTATATATAATATTAGTTATTATCTGTGTTTGAAGGCATACAGTAATAAAAAATGATAAATAATAAACATATTTGTATTCATATCTAAAATTAAATCACAAATATAGATGAGAGATAAATAAATGTAAGCATTGGTTATAGTGGGGGTGAAAGGTGGTGAGCGGCAATAATGATGGTAGGAGACGGTGATAGTTGTGGTGGGTAGCAATGACCGTGGTGGCGATTGCAACGATGGTGGTGGCAACTGTGGCGATGGTGGTGGTGATGGTAGTGGCGGCGACAATGGTAATGGTGCGGGTGGTGGTGGCGGCGACTGCGGCAGTGGTAGAGGTAGTGGTGGTGGTGGAACGATTTCAAATACTATTTTTTTTTAAAGTACTTATGAGAAATAATTTCTCAAAATACTTTTAAAAATTCACTTCAAAAACACCCTTAGGACCCTATTTTTCTATTAAATTTAGGGTATTAATATTAACTGTTAGATTAATTTTAAAGTAAAATTTAAAACGATCTGAATCGTAAAAATAAAAATTATTTTATTTATTTTTAAAATTTGAATTATAAGTTACTTTATTATATATATATATATATATATATATACGTTAAAAATAATTTTATACATCATTTTTTGACTCTGTTATATTGAACGGGTTTCATAGAGGCACCCATTCAAAAAATTACAGTTGGGAAGACTACCAACCTGCAGAGTGAATGTGAAAAGCTAATAGTTTGTGTCAGTCCTAATAGTTAGCTCTACCTCACCTGGTTGACTCATGAACTCGGATCAGAAGATAAGATTATCCGTTATTTGAAAATCAAAGAAACTCCCAAACTAAATCAACCGTCATTAATTGAAGGGAAAGTAGCTGAGAATCCTTTGGCCAACTCATGAACTCAAAACCGTTTGGGCTCACTTTATAACCAGGTTTCTTAAAAATTGTAAACACTGGTGATATCAAGAAACCTATTCAACTTTTAGGATGAACAAATTGACAAATACGTTGATCGTCTTGAAGAAGGGAAAAACAAGAATCATCAAATTATTACTTGATTTCGAAACATCTCAACGCCATACATCTGTCACTAGCTTGGTCATCTTAGCACCGCTACAATCATTTGGGACTTCCTCAACAAACGCTACACGATAACAGATCATGCTCATTAGTATCAACTTCTTTGTACTCTTCACAATTTGCGCCTAGATCCTGGTCAGTAAATCAATAGTTTTGTATCACAAATATACCCTATTTGGGATCAATTGACACCATCTGAGCCTAAATGGAAATGTACGGATGAGGATGTGAAGTTTATTACTAATTGTGATCAACAACGTTTAATTATGTTCCTCGTAGCTCTCACCGATACTTTTGAGCCCATTTGAGCATCTCGTCTCCGTCGTAATCCTTTACCTACTTTGGAAGAAGCTATCTCTGAGCTGTTTTCTAAGAAAACCTGTCTTGGCACTATCCAATCACATCATCCAAACGTTGTTCTCGACACTCATCATCCTCCGGGCAATAGAATATTCACCCAAAAAATAAAAGTATTTTTTTTAGGAAACAATTTCTTTGCCTATTTTCTTACCTATTAATACTAGAACACACGATCAATTCAGATAGACAAAAAGAATTCGTAGTACA
Organism: Ilex paraguariensis; assembly: GCA_963454935.2. Taxonomy (NCBI): domain Eukaryota; kingdom Viridiplantae; phylum Streptophyta; class Magnoliopsida; order Aquifoliales; family Aquifoliaceae; genus Ilex; species Ilex paraguariensis. The sequence goes on from CAUOFW020000837.1 coordinate 1,020,111, forward strand.
ATTTCAGAATCATTTGGTTTCTTGTTGAATGTTTTTTCTATTTTGATGCTGAAGAAAATTCAGACAATTTCCAGATGCGCAAGTCCTTCAAATAGTTTGTCTCAATTGTATCAGGGGACAATGAGATACATAATTTTTTTTTTTTCGCTCTTGTAATTGTGTCATTGAAAACATGGTAAATTCGTCAACAAAATAATAATTATAGATTTCATCCTTACCTTATTTGTTTCGATATACTTTCAAAGGTGTAATAAGAATTATTGCAATGGACATGGCCACCTAGGGCTGTCGTCCAAATAGAAATCTCTTGGCACAGAATATGATTGAAAAAGGTGGGACAAATTTAATCTGTTAGGTGAAAAAAGAAAAGATTAACATCAAGAAAGCAAAGGTAAAATCTTCACCGAAGAAAAAGGTAGCCACCAGCCACAAAAAGAAACCCAATAACAATAAGGATGTTGCAGTGAAAGAAAGCTCATCCAAGGGTTATCAGGAACAGAATCCATGCCAGAAGATACAACTCAAAAAAGAGCGAGATCCCTCCAATATTTTTCTCCGTGCTAAAGTAATTTACGTTAAATTTAAGAGAGACTCATTATATATATGTTGACCCCTCATCAATGCATGGGAGCGATTTACAAACCCGAAAATATGCCATGTGATATCTATTTATTGACAACTGAAAGTCATGCTTTGCAAACGTTACATACAAACCAAACATAATGAGTAAGCAAATGACTTGGTTATACAGAAGACAGAGAGACTTCCTCTCTGCATGCATACCAATTCCAGTTTACTTTGCACTACTACACGAAGTCATGGACAGCAGTGGGAAGCATCTATAAGAAACACTTAATAGAGCCTGAGTTCAGGTTTAGCAACGTACAGGCCTTTCGTAGGTAGGTGGTAAAGAAGGGCAATTCTCGTTCATGTTGGCGTATGGCTCTAAAGAGTTGTACTCTGGCAATTCCATTCGATATTCACCCAGAATCTGGCAGAACGGGAGTTGATCATCTCCACTGTTGCACCAGATAGGCAGTTGTGTTTGGTTATCCATGAATATTTTCAGCATGTAAGCATCCCGAATCTGTCAGCAGCAATAAGGCCAAGTCATGTATTGTGATCATGGTAACTGGTAAGAATCATCTAGAGGAAGACAACATTAACAAAATATTTGGTACTCACAGTGAACTCGGTTACTTGAATGGAGTTGGTAATAGAACCAAAGACTCCGGCTTCTTTATACATTGCCAATATGAAGGCAACACATGTTGTAGATTTCCCATCACTGTATACCCATTCATCTTGTTCAGGAATTGTAAGTAGTTGATCAAAGGTTATGCCACGCCTTTCTGTCTCAGAAAGAATTCCATACAAGTCTAAATCCTGTTAAAAAAATAAAAGTGACATCCATCAACTCGACAACAAGTAACAGAGACAGTTGGGAAAATTCACCTCAAGATCAGAAAATGGATATTAAAAAGTATATTCTAGCATTTGTCAATTGAAGAGGGTAATGATGCTAATTTCTCTTATTGCGCATCTCCGCAATTTTTGTTTATGATATGGGCTCCATCTACCAAACAAAATCACAAGTATCACGACTCAACTACTCTTAGTGAAAAGCTGGTTGAATAGTTATTCATAGGTTAGGATAGCCTGTGATCAGAATTTATCTTAGAAAAAAGTTCAGATACAAAACTTTTTCCAGTTCTATATTCTTCTTTACCATGTCACACGGATGCCCCAATTGGTTGTCTTCGTCTCTTAGTCACACAGAGCAGGAACATGCCAGAGACCCAAAATGGGGTGCCATATTGGTAGCCTTTCAAAGTTATCAGTGTTGGAAGTCAATATATTGGAACTAAATCAATCTATGAAACTCAAACACAAGTTCAGCTCTTAATATGCTATGCCTCGTCCATCTCTTCTACAAAAATTCTGTTCCATTGGATTTTTTTTTTTCATATTTCTTGATGTCCCTCTTAAGAAGGTAGCTTAGGAACAAAAAGAAAAGAATTTGTTGCAGCACTAAATATACATTTTGGAGCTAAACTATACTAACCAAAATCCAAAAAAATATCTCACGGTTTTAGCACATCTGTTAACTCCATAGTGCATAAATTTTAGCAATTTTTGCTGAATCTAGGATGGGGGAATTTTATTTATTGCATTCACAATGAAAATGAAGAGATGGGTGCAACTTCATGTAAATGCAACTTGCCTCTTTTTCAACTCCACCTTTACTTTAATGGCCAAAGCCACATCTATTTAACCATGTGGACTAAAGCTGCTTATCATATAGCTGTCAATGAATGGTTTAAATACAAGGTGAAAGTAATTCATCAATGCAGTTCTAATTATCTCTTCATTACTATAATAACATTACTAGGCTATTTTATACATTTGAATCCATTAGTTCCACAAGTAAAAGAAATAACATGCAGATGCTCATAGCAAAGTTGCTTTCCTTGTACACAAATCAGAAATTAGAGCCAAGCCGACAAAGAAATTTGTCTCAAATAGCTCCTAGTGAAGCTAATTTCACTGCACACAAAGCAGGAATTTTTTTTTTTTTAGGGGGAACGGGAAGGGGGAGGGAGAGGAAGACTTGAACCCTTGACCTCAAGAAGGCAAAGTCTTTACAAGGCAGCAGGAGTACCATTGAACCAAAGGCCCATCGATACAAAGCAGGAATTAGAGCCAAGCCGAACAAAGAATTTGTGGCAACTAATGAGAATCTATGGCCGTACCAGCAATGTCATAGGGGAAGCTTCTGCATCATCAATGCTTGCAAGAAGAAAAATCCTTCTAAAAAGTTCTCATTTTCATTTTTCAATTAATTGTCCAAGTCAGCATCCATAAATTAATCCATTAGATTCCCACGGATGAATGATGTTCATCCACAAAATTTCAAAGCTCTTTCTTAATATTATGAAGAAAAAAATTGACACAATTAGGCATTTCTTCAACTCACATGATTGTTCTAAAGTTGAGAAACTTCGTCATTGAACCTCCTTAAATGATCGATGTTTGAGTTTAATTAACAAAAGGCAATGCAGAACAAAAAGGTGTTCTCAGATACAGGTTGAATTTAAAGGAATCAAACAAGAATAGGAGGGGAAGAAACAGTCAGCATTAATAAAAGGTTCGATCACCTCGGTCCCAAGTCGCTTATTCAGAGCCTCATTCCACATATTTGCAGCATATGCTGGCTGCATTCTAGTCCACATATACATGCCAGATATGACCTGCAAACGGAGGCTGCTAATCAGAAATGCAAAGATCCCCACATCATAATAAGTAAATGAACAGCAACACAATAGTCTTAGAAAATCTATGCAAGTTATATACAGTCTCACTCACAGCAAGCTCTTTTTCGTACTCATAATTACAGAAGTAAAGCTTTTGGTTAAAACAGCAAGGCACTGTACACATCTTTGTTTACTTTTACATGCACACGAGCATGCTATGAGTAAAGCTTTTGGTTTAAACAGTAAGGCATTGTACACATCTTTTTGTTTACTTTTACATGCACACGAGCATGCAATTATAATGAGCACACATGGTGTAATAACAGAACTATAATCTCAAAGTTGTTGTGTCTGTTTTTTTTTTTTTTTTTTTTTTGGGGGGGGGGGGGGGGAACTTCAAAAAATCTCAAAGATAGGAAAATATTTCT
>CAUOFW020000837.1:1025072-1047370 GCA_963454935.2 Ilex paraguariensis
GGGGGTGGGGGGGAACTTCAAATATTCTCAAAATTAGGCAAATATTTCTGCAGCACAGATCTGGTGGGAGAGTCAATTTTCATAAGAGTACATAAAGATGACAACCTAAGGGGTATGCATACCAGGTGAGTATCAAGAGGTGGTGGATAATTGCCAGCTATGGTGTCGATCCAACTAAAAATCATGTTATGGTAACCATACGGCTTGCCTGACATGCTCCGTGCATATTGCCACGCTGCAGTAGAGTTAAAGTTTGCACGCACATCAGGATGTAAGGGTAGCAATGCTATCTGTGGATTAGAGTTATCCTTAAGTGCCAATTCCCACCATTCATCCCATGGAATTACCACTATAATTTCTTCACCCTGCAAACAATCAAGACAACACATATAACATAATTCCATTTTATCAGTTCCAACATATAATGTTTAAACAGTTGAAAATTTGGCTGTAACTCCAAACATATAAAAAACCTCTCAAATTACCATCATATCATTTCAAATGTATTCGAACATTCAACACCAATATGACTAAAAAATGGATAGAACTCTCCAAGCATTCTGCTCCGAATCCATGTTATCTGTTCAAGACATCCAGCTTCTGGGGACTCTAATGACTGTAAACCATATAAAAGTTGAAAACTTCTAAAACTATCTTTCCCTAACATATCACCAACGCAAGATGAAGTTTTTTCTTTTTTATAAAGACATTAAGTTAAGCAACCCAACAGATCCATTTTCTCATCCTCCATCTTTCACTGTATGCAAATTTTGCAGTTATGGATTACCAATAACCTGTTAGAACAATCTATATTATTCCCTGCCACTTTACGCCTTTTAGGTGCCAGCACTGAAATATATGATGACAGATTAAGAGATCAAAAGAACATCAGATATCAAAAAGCACTTTTACGTGTGCAACTACCTTGAATAATGAATAGACGCTCAAAATATACTCCCAATTTTTTTCTTTTCCTGGGTGTGTATGCATGAGTGTTTGTTACAGTTTGAGAGAGGGAGTTGTTCAAAGACAGAAAACAGGGAAAGATTATCATTTTTGTATACAAGGTGTGTTTGTGTTAGATGGTAGCGCATTTAAAGTACAAATGTATTTGGTTTCCAAAATACAGGCTTTTCTCAAGGATAAAAGTATATAATTTCTTTCAGCTAGCAAGTAAACTGGATAAACGAGAGAAGTGAAACAAACCAATATGGCACAGAGGGAAGAAAAAAAGTATTATATAGACCCAATACAGGTCTACAAATGTATCATCCATTGGGCAATTAGGTGGCCTTGCTAGATACTGAACAGAAAAGATAAATTTCTTTTTGCAAGGTAGCAAACATAAATTTCACCACTTTGATTGTTTGTATTCCTACAAGTCTGTAAGTTATAAATTCTCGATTGCATACCTTTTCATTCTCATGCCCTGATTCACCAACCCAAAGATTACCAGATTCATCCTTCAAACAAACTGCTGTATGACCAGCAAATGCACCAGTGACCCACTTCTCCAGAGTTTCAAACCCGCCCCACCGTCCACGTATCTTTGACACAGCTAAAAAATCACCAGAATGAACATCATCCGGATTTATAATAGCACGCCAAGGCTGAGGACGTTTTTCAAATGATGCACCCATGTGGTTCTTCAGAAAAGCTATGTTAGCATTCTGACCCCAACCAGTGTTAGAAAACAGGGGCAAGACATCTATTAAGGCAAGCAAAGTTCCCATCATTCCTGATGGCATAAGAAATACAGAGATCCCATGCTGCTTAACCTGCTCAATGGTCAACCAGAATGCCAACTTTAAGTGATGGGTTTACCACCCTAGGTAATTAAAGTGATAAAAGAATGAGTAAAAGCTTTACATATTCCAGCTCTGCAAGTTCCTCCCAAGATTCAATGTCCAGTGTATGGTCTCGGGCAGTGAAATAGTAATCCCAGGTAACCCGATAAGGTGTTGCAAAAACATACAAATCCATACATGTCCAGCTGTGAGGTGAAGAAGTCTGTGGAAGAGAAAAACATTCATAATACTAGGAAAATAAGGATATATTAGGTATATAGATTACGCAAACACAGTTGCACTTAAACTCAGATGATGAGCATATTTACAATACAGATTACCAACACAAAGCACTAAAATTTTACCAACCATTATGCAAGTCTATTCGGATGAATTAGCATGGTACAATTTTCAAAAAAAATTAAATAAAAATTTGTCCATGCCTCATAGAAAGGGTTACGCAGAAGTTAAATGTTCCTTCCCCGAGATTGTGGAGACTCACAAGAACCTCAAACACCCAGACCAATATGTTGACATAAGGCTTAGCCAGACCTATTTAAGTTCTGGAGCATGACCAATTCATCAATTAACCAAAATATATGTCAATCTTCTTAAATTACTAAAGTTCCATATCAGATACAAGATTGAACAAACTAAACAACTGTTTAAGAGTAAATTTCTGTCGTTAAATTCATTTAACTTCAAATCTAGAGGAACATGAAGAGCAATACTCTAACAGTCTAACATCTCCAGACCAGAAGGCCAAGTGGCACAAAGAAATGCAGCAATGCAAGGAGAGAATTCTGGACAGAAAAGGAAAGAAAGGAATCCAGAGGAACATGGAGAAATCTGGACAGAGAAAAAGAGAGAATGATCTAGATAAAAAAAGAATCGGTAATAGGCTGAGAGATAAGAGCAGTGTAGCTCTACTAAACAGTAAACACTCACTCTTCTCAATCTCGTGGTTATGCCCATTGCTCCTCAGCAGAAATTCAAGTTATTTGTCTGTCAGCAACATGGTTCTCCCTCTTAAAAGATACGTCTCTATATCTTATTAGCAACTTCTCTCTGATGAATTTGTGGCATACCTCCAACTAAAATGATTCAGAGTTTACATCTCAAATTCAGGCACAGTATGCTTCATCTATATACTTGAAATATCAGCTCAATATGTTTCATCGCCTTTTCAATAAAATCATAAGCGGGGATCACTCAATTAACTTAGCCATTACCTAACTCATGCGCATTGTTTCTTTCTTTCTATAACTTAGTGTTGCTGTATTCGTTCATTCCATTGCCTAACTCATGCGCATTGATCCTATTTACCTCTATAAACCAGTTTTAAAAAGTCTAATTCAGGCAATCAACTTATAACGAATAAAATTCCAAAATTGTTCTTTTCTAAAGTTACCAAAAAATAGAACTAACAAACAACCACTTTATCACACATTCAATTAAACCATCACCCAATCAATTAATCCCGTTTATGCTAAAGTACAATTGAAACCTAAAAACTTACATATTCGTATAAAGGTCAAAGTGCAAACCTTGAGATGGATAGTGCCACCACCCAAACCCCGATCACCAGTATCCTTGAACTCAATTCGAGCTTCATTATCGAAAAAGCAAGAGCCTTTCCATTCAATTGACCCATTGTCCGGAGTCAACGTTCCGACAAACGACGGCAATAAATCAACGGCACTGTGGATATTATTAAGCAAAGGCCACGAAATCTCGCGTGGAAGAACTGGAAGAACATCCTTAACCCTAAAGGGCACTTTCAGCGCATCACCAAAGTCCAATCCAAACCCTAACCCTAAACCTAGAATCAAAAGCAGTCTCAGAAACAACATATTGCAGTAAAGCATCTTTGCTGATAGGTTTTTGGAATGAATTTAGATTTTGGGATTGTGGGTTTGATTCATTGGGGCATTAGGGTTTGGCTTTGACAATTGCGCCAATTTTATGGAGGTTCGTGGTTGATCTGATCGGATATCCGGTTCATGAAATTCTTAACCGAGACAGGTGTCCGTTGGTGTGTGATTGGTCAAGGAAGACAGGCGAAACTATTTAGGATAAAAGTCATAGTTGATTCTAACTTTCGTCATAGTTGATTCTTACTTTTGTTTTTGATTTTAATTTCGTCCTTAATTTTTAATTATTTAAATTTAATCTATCTATTATTAATTTTATCTAAATTAAATATTTTCATCAATTTTTATCTATAGATCAACTAAAAATTAGCCTAATCGGTTTTATTTCAGCGGTAATCTAATGGTGAAAATGGATGAAATAATTTTATTGCAACAAAATTGATAATTTAAAAATTAAATTAGAATAATTAAAAATTTAATGACTAAATTAATATTGTAGACAAAAATTCAGGGAGCAGGTACTTGGACGGTTGGACATATGGCTGACTCAATATTTTCGCCGAGTCGCCGACTGATCAGGGATTCACACCAAGGGGCTGTTTGATAAAAGCGTATGGAGCTCGATGGGTTTAAAGAAAATAGTTTAAAGGATCTCTAAATTTTATGTTTAGATTGAAAATTCAATTTAGAATTTCAATCTCAGCCTGCTGCTGACCAAATATTAAACCCAATTCAAACCCTTCCCAAAGGACCTGCCAAACAAGCCCCAAGCATGGTGGTTAGCTTAATCGTCACCGTTGCACTATTAAATCTTTAACGTAACAGATTTGAACTTCGTCGTCAATTAAAAAATTATATATCACAATATTAGCAAAATAAAGTCCATCCAACTACCGAGTCCGGTGGTTCAATAGAGCATGGTCAAAGTTTTTTATCTTGAATTGGAGGTTCCGATCACTTTGTTTATTTAGCTAAGTTCGCTCTCGAAAAATATAATAGGCGTGCTTAGGGATCTCATGATCACACTAGTGAAGCCTATATGAGGTGGATAGTCTCTTAACGCCAGGGTTGTTAATTAAACTGAGCTATTTAAGTTTGGCTTGAGTTCGGTTTATTCAAGCTTAGTTTGTTTTTTAAACGAGCTCAAACTTGAACAAGTTTTTAGACTCGTTTAGAAAACAAACCCTACAAGCTCAGCTCAACCTCGAAAAGCTCGACTCGTTTATGTGCAAATACTCGGACTCGACTCGAGTTCGGCTCGTTCAGGCTCGGCTTGTTGACGAGCCGAATTTAAACAATTTTTAAATCTCAATTAAGAAACAAGTTTTTCAAGTTTGGCTTGAACTCGACTTAGACTCGTTCAACTAACGGCCCTACTTAACGCTCTCCATTCTCCCCGCTCCTCTTTTTTAGTAGCCAAAAAAAAAAAATGTCTGACCAGATGGCTAAGAATTTGGATAAAGCTGCTGTACCAAAAAATTATAAAAAAAAAAAAAAAAAAAAAAAAAAAAAAAAAAAATTTGTGATGATTAATTTTTGATTAAATAAATTATAATTATTGATCATAAAAACAATAAATTAAAATTATTATGCCTTTCATTGATTGAAAAAAAAAATATATATATATATATATATATAGAGTACCAAAAATATAAATTTTCAATACGATAATTGGCCTTGTAGAATTTATAATTTTTTAATACCATCTAGAACTGAATCTCACTAGTGTGAGGAACTTTGAATTTTGAATTTGTTTCATTAAATTTCTTCTCAAATTATTTAACATAACATGTTATCTATGATAAATTCGATCAGTACTCGCTGTAGAAGTATCTAACCCATGCAATGTGATTATTGTAGGAATAATATATCATTTACCGTAAATTCAATTAAGACCCCACTTGCATATAATTGGATTCCTTATGCATACAGGGCTGGTAATCTTTAAATAATTAAAATCACTTAAAAGTATTTTCTTACAAATCTAGATTCATTATTTCTTTCTCTTTCTTCTAAACAATATATACATACAATAAAAATAAAAATCGGATGATTTCCACTGCTAAAAAGTGATTTTGAAAACTACAACCATCCCATTGACTGAACTTGCTAGGACAACATAAAACTCATAATATACAGACAAACTATACAAGGCCGACGTACGTAATGACGTCTCTTGCTGAGCCTTTGATAAAGAATGGTCGGTCTATTAACCTTAATCCAGCTACTGGCCTTGCACCGAATAGTCCTCAATTCTTTCTTGCAGGTGTGTTTGTTTTAGGTATTAGGAAAGAGGGATTGGAAAAAATAATGATGGACCCACCTTATCCCACTCATTGGTCTGCCATTTCACATCCCAAAAAGAAAGCAATTTGAGTAGCAAGGAAGAAATAGAGCACTGTCTTCCACTACCAGAGGCTGCCTGAATGGATTTAGCTGAATCTGCAAATCAGGAAAGAAACTTCAGTCCCATATATAATGAAGTTAATGCTTATCAATGCTGGAACACTCAAAGGAAATAGGAACAAACAGGAATGGTAGGAGGACATCCAGTTATGGTGCTTATGCAAGCAGTTGCCAGATGGCAAGCTTCTTCGCAATAATCGGAAAAAACCGCCGGGACATTCATCTCCTTTATTAACTCCTGAAAAGCAAAATAACTTTAGCAAGTAAAAACTTATTAGTGGACTTCTTAGAAACAGTATGTGCACACATGCATACACAAGAATGAATTGAAATTCCATACACACGCACACAGAGGGAGAGAGATCAGGGCATCAGACATACAATAGTTGGTAACCAGCTTCGGTAAGCAGCAATACCAGCATTTGGAGCAAAGATTAAATGAGGAAAGGAATCCTGTCGATGGAACAGATCTCATGAGAAGAGATCCAAGTGAAAAGCATCAAGAGGACTATGTAAACCTCTTTACATGACAGGCTATGGGTGGACACCTTTGCTATCTCTTTGTAACGGTCATGGTAATAACCTGTACGAAGCCGTAATGTGACTGCTGAATATTTACCAATCAATAAACTGGATCTGACATTCTTATCTGACGATTTGCAAATGCAGTCTGCCTCAAAGCAATGAGCATAACTATGGAGATCCATTGTGTCGCCATCCCTAGTAATCAAATGCCAAATAACAAGAGTGACTAACTAACTTATGGACAACATATTTAGTAACATGTAACTGACAATGATCCATCATGTGTGCATGTTGCATAAAGGATGTTTTCCTTTTTCCCCCTTACTCCCTGACCAGCCTCATATTATTTCAAAGCTAAGAGGTCATGAAAAAGAAATAAGTGGATGAAAGATGCACTGCAAAGATAATAGGCCCTATATAATGCCATGGCAGCATACTGTAACTCAAGCAAGGCTCAACTTGAAGTCTGCTGATGAAATGCCCTTGGAGTCGCAGAGCCGACCTTTTTTTTTTTTGCAGAGTTAAAATTCAAGGTCACCCAAGAAGATTGCACTCTAAACAATGGTCAAAAGGCCCAGGGTCACAGCATCAGGTAAAAGATCAGCTCATGGGGACAGAACATTTTCAGGTTATTATGCCTCAGATAGTTTGCTTTTGACCTCTTTCATAGGACAGATTGAGTAAATAACATAGGGCAAAAAGAAGGCAATCATGGTGAAGAAAGTCACTCATAAGTCATAACCCAGCTAAACCTGTGCAAACTAGAAGGGCACAAAAGTTTGAATGGAACTGAGCCCAGATTGGAATTGAACATATTAACCAGATTCTCACATGTCAAGTAACAAATTAATTGCTCTTCAATCAGGGTTCTGCTTGGGTTGACTTTCAACCTGAGTTCATTCATTGACTTGCACTCAACAGTGGAAGATAAATCCATTATCAAGTCTGCAACTGACCTATACTCTGGGATCGCAGGTCCAACAAGCTCCATATGCACTTTTACTCCAGGAAAAAGTGCATGAAGCTCCCCAAAGGCAGCAAGTTGAAGAAGCTCTTTATCAGGCCCTTTTAGAAATCATCAATGAAGCAAAAGTGAACTTCAGTTTGACGACAATTCATAGAATGAGAAACTTGAATACAGCAGCAAATATCAAACTATTGTGCTAAATGTGAACAGTTATTTTGTCACACAACTTGAGTGAACCATTCGTGCTTTCATGAATATTTGGGAACTGTACTCTCTGAGGAAAAAACAAAACCAGCATTGCTTTTCTAACTAATATGTATCTCAAATTTCCATACCCCACAACACCAACGTTTGTTTTTTTGGGGTAAGTACAACACCAATGTCATGCCCAGTCAAACTTGTTAAGTTGGAAGTCAACACCAGAACTGATCCACTGGCTTTTCATAAAGATAAATCGCATGTCTCTTGCAAATTTGAATTTCATTCCTCAGGTGATATCATGCATGGGCTTGGAAACCACAAGTACATTAAGCTCTCATTAATCCATTACTCATATTAAGAAGACAATAAAGGCCAAAAATGAAATGGTTCCAGCTTTAGAAGAGTGGAAAGACAAGATACCTAGGTAGTGTATGAACAGTTCATTACTGGTTTCAGGAATCAAACTTCGCAGAGCAGCAAGCTGAATGGCCTGATATATTGTAAGAGGCTGGAAGTAAAAATTGAATATAAAACAGCAGTTACGTCCTCTACTTGCTTGACAAGAAAAACAACAATCTCCAATTCAGAAGCAATTGCATGAAACTAAAACATTCATCACATAGAAGATTCTTGACTTTTAACACTCGTGACTTTGGGCTATGAACTCTCCTTGGATTCGCAAACTGTACACGACAGATCAAATTCAAGACAAATCAACACATTGACAAGGCCATCTGTCCAATCCAAAGGCCAATTTAACTTTTTTGGTGAGCAAACTCGCTCTTCCTTATTCTCTTTTGACGCAGCACTCACCATTCATGCACCAGTTGCTGAATTTGTGTGCAGGTTGCATATAAATACATACATATGCTGGTCAGGAGAATGAAACCCATAAACAAAAGATCAATGATGATAAGCACATATCACTACACCATCACTTATGTTCGTTGACAAATGCATGAAATATTTATGACTTAATATATATCAGGATGTACATGTACATGTACAATTATACACAAACTTTTGCATTGACACTTTGGAGATGCACTAGACCTAACAAATTTAAGAAATTGTGCCACTTCCATGGTCTTCATTCCACGAACTGCTAGCCTAGGCCATCCCTAGAGAAACTGTTACACATGAAGCTAAACTATTTAGCTGTCTATACATCGTACATACTTCTTACCTAGCATATATGGAAAGTAACTTAATAAATACGGTAGTGATAGCAAACAGTGGTTGGGTGCATTAGCTTGGTCATGCAAAAGCCGACTCTGACCTTGTTTTTGGGACACATTACACATAACCTACCCAGTGAAGAAGCAAAGCAACAGGAGAATGTAGTGGAATGCACCTCCATTCGTAGTACTCCTTCCAACTATTTAATTGCTCTGGAATTGGAGACAAAGGTCCTGCATGTTCATGTTTATAGGAAGTGAACTCTGGACAATGAAGCATTAGTCAAAGAGACAAACGAAAGAATGAAATAAGGTTAAACACAAAAGATGTACCTTTACATGGGCACAACATACTTGAAAGACACCAACCATCCACCAACCTACCCAGAAAATAAAATAGGAGGATTAAATGCAATGCATTACTTCATCGGATTCGGGACTGATAAACCATCCTATATCTGCATAAATGTATTACCTATTTGTTGTTGTTCACATCAATCTGATTGTAATTTTAAGTGCACGAACAAGTAACCGGGAAAAAATACTAGAATTCCACTTCATTGTCCTCCCTCTAATACTTCCTATAATGTCAAGGACTATCTTACTGGATAATATTTATTGTTGCATTTAAAAATGGTAGTCTGTACTCGTAAAACAGATCAAGATTGTATGTAATATTCTGTTTAAAACTGCCTGAACATGGGAGACCCCTGCAATAGATATAACCTATTGTTGGTTAGCTCTGTTAAGACAAAAATCTTTGAAATTTTTCCAACTCTAAGGATTGAATTCAACATACCTACATCATTCCTATCCTACCATAAACTTTTTGGACTGCTAAAAGAATTACCAAAAAAGAATACACTTCACATATAACCTATCACTTATGAATATAAGCTAAAAACAACAAAAGGAGGTTACTGTTTGGTAGTTCAAACATTTTTTCCCACTGCACCAACCCCTCCTATATAAAATGGCAGAGAATAAATTGAGTTCACACATTAAGCCAACAGATATGTGAATTAGATACCTTGGATGATCTAAAGAAACAAGAGATGTCCCACAATTGCATTCGCACATCCACATTCCCACACGGTGAATTCCTCGTTTGATCAAAAACGAACACCGAGTCTCCAGTTTCTCACACACCTGTCAACAATGAACCTTAATAAAAACATCAAGCAAATTAAATAAAAACTCCAAAATTGTAGACAATAAATGTAACTTAGGATCAATTTTTTGTTTTAAAATAGCCAAAACGTTTGAAACATTTATGTTTCAAGGACACATAAATGAATTAATGATGAAATCGAGATTCTAATGCTTCGAGGTATTCCATTTCAGAATGTTTCGAAATAGAATATTTTTGGAAATCAATTCTCAATTTTCTTAGTCATTTCTATTATGATTTTGAAACGTTTCTATCAAACAATTGTACCAAAACGAAATTTTGATTCTTGCTATCAGTATCAACTACCTGAACGGTAGCTTCTTGAGAAAATGTAAAAGGGAAATCATTCAAGACATCGGCTTCCTTCATATGCTGTTCTAACCTTTCACACTCTCCTTTATGAATACTCCAGTGTGAAATCTGAACACAAAATGTGGACGAATCAAAAAAACAATGATGAAAATTTCACAGCAATTACAAAATAGCTGAAATTTAGGGTTGTATACGAATTTAACACACACACACACACATATATATATATATATTCTATATTCACAAGTGAGACCTGGTGAGAGACGGAGCAGTAACCAACAGCTTGGCAGCGGCCACAGCGTTTGATCGCCGGCCCGGTACACCGAGTTCTACTTCCTTTTCCAGCGCACTCCATATCTTTCCAGTTGAGAGTTTACCAGGGGGTGGAGCTCCTCTGCTGTTGGGGGTCTAACAGCAGATCTTGCTGTTAAGTGGGACGGCGCCGTTTTGGCACCAATCTGTTCCAGCAAAAAGACACAAACGAACGGCACCGTTTTGGCACCAATCTACTCCAGCAAGAAGATACAAACGAGACTAGGCAATGTTGAAATCTAGCTGGAGTCCTCGTCCATCTGGGAAGTAGCAGACACTCTTTGGCATTTGAAATTTTTTTTTTTTTTAATCACTCATGACAAAGGTTTAGGTTATATATATTTTTTAAAAAAAAAAAAATTTATAGATTGAAACAAAGAATTACAACACAGTTCATACATAACCCCCAACCTGCACTTCATACAAAACCCAAAACAGCTGCGAAGCTTCCCAGACAGCAGAAATCGCAGCAGAAAACCCCCAATCTGCACTTCATACAATCAGTTTCGTGGTGCAATATCGCAGCTTCGGGAAAAAAGGGCACAAATACAATCTGGGGTGGAGATCCTTTGCTGGATCAATCTGTTCCAGCGAAGAAGACAGCAACCAACGGTTGGAGCAAACGACATCACAACGAGGAAGACGACTGCTGGGATTTCGTTTGGCCGGAGAAGGCAACAAACTACAATTTTCAGGGGTTTCGTTTGGCTTGTGTTTTAACCTAAGAGATGGCGAGCAAATGACGCCGTTTGGAGCAGATTGGTCCCAAAATGAACGACGTCGTTCGTTTGTGTCTTTTTGCTGGGGCAGATTGGTGCCAAAACGGCGCCGTCCCACTTAACAGCAAAATCTGCTGTTAGAACCGCAACAGCAGAGGAGCTCCACCCGTTTACCAGGTGGGTGAACAATTAGCATACCATTAGTTTTGGGGTAAATTATATTTTATGCCCTCAAAGTTTACATCTGATTTTTATTTGGCCTTTAAATTATCAATTATAATAATTAAGTCCTTCAATTTTAACTTTGAGTTTCTTGTTGACCATGATTACCCATATTCTGAGCCTATAAATAGGGAGTGTCCTTCTCAAGTTAGGGTATCTCTTTTGTGAGTTGCATTTTTTGTCTCTTATACCTTAGAGATCACATCATAACCCTAAATCTCTAAATTCAAGACTATTATTTAGATATTCTAACCAACCTCATAATTCGAATTTGTTGATAATTCTAATAGGAAATAGTTACATAAGCATAATCTGATGCAATTATGAGATTAATTTTAAACAAGTTGACTCTAAAATTAGAGTTTATGTATTAAATTTACATTTTTTAACTCATTTAAATATAGATTTAAGTACTTCAATTAATGTATTAACACAACTTTATAGATTTGACTTATATTTATATTTATTTGGCCAAAATTATGTATTTGATTAAGGCAAATAATGCTCACCTGATATTTTTTGTCACAATTACTAATGAATTTTGATAGAGGGAGTTGATTGAAATTAATTTTGAAGTTTGAGGATTTGGTTGTTCAATTGTTGAGTGACCAAATAGAAGTCAGTGGTAAATATTGAGGGTGTAGATTGCAATTCACCCTTAGTTTTGAGTTGTTTGGGTCGGGAGAAGAGGAAAGTTTGTAGAAACCAAACCTCATTTAAAGCCCAAAACAAATCTATCTCGGCCCATGATGAAGATGTCCAATTAAATACACTAAGCATTAGGGGTGTGTTTGGGAAACAGGGTTGGAATGGAGAGGATTTCTTTTTTAATATCCTAACCCATCTAACCCATCTAAGTCAAACCCACTCATCCACTTTAAAACCCTAACCCAAGGTTATATTCAATTCTAACTTTTGTTTGGGAAACAAATGTATAATTCAGTAGACCTAGACCCCATAGATTACACAAATAATTTTGTAGTAATTTATCATTCTACCCATGACTCTATCCATTCCAATCTAAACAAATCTCATCCTATGTTTGGTTAATCCATCCAAGCCTAATAAAATTATACATCTTCCACATATACATAAAAACATATAAAAATAAGGAAAATTGAATAAATATTTTTGTTTTTTGCTTTTGGTATTTTTTTTCCAAATAAATCAACACTTTATTTTATTTTTTAAAAATTGATTATAATGGGAAAAAGGCAAACAATCTTGCCTTAAAACGATGCGATAAAGCAACCAAAACACTGATCCTGCAAAAAAAAAAAATCAGCAGACTAAATCCAAGGAAAAAAATCAGCAGCTTTGCCTGCAATGGAATGACCAAGTCCACGTAAAAAATCAGTAGACCAAAAATACAATAAAACATGAGGCAACCACTCTTCCTCCTCATCTCTCTCTCTCTCTCTCTTTCACACACACACCCCGACTGAGCAAACATGTTTCATGCGTGTTTGGTCATTGCCCTGCTGCCCACGATGTTATACAAATGACACAACTGATGGTAACTTAGCTTAATTAATTACAAACTACTAAATGAATAACCCGCCCCCACAAACACCCAACCCACGATGTTCTACAGATTGAACACTGGCAGGACCTGCCACTACCGCTGGTGGTTCTTCCTCACCTCTGTGCAACTGGGCTTGGACGAGCTCTGCGCTCTGGTTGACAGGAGAAGAGAGAGGGCCGAGTGTGTGGAGAAGAGAGGAGGGGCAAATATGTCTGTGTTGGGTTATCCTCTCGCCTGGGTTTGTAACCCTAGGGGGTGGGCTGTGTAGCCGGTATAGGAGGGTTAAGTGTTACTGTAGTAATCGGATCAAGGCTTGACCCGGAATTGGTATCCTACCTCAAAAATGACTTTCCAAACAAGAATTTTGTGACTCATTGTCTTATTAGTCTATCCATATAGGTGTTAACCCACTTTAATCTCCTACCCAAACACACCCGAGAAGTCAATACAAAGAGTTTTGAATCTTTAACTCATTTGGATCTTTTCGCAGTTCAAATCACTTCAGAATTATTCATCTGATGAACTTAATTGATCCTTAAATTTTTTTTTTCCGCCCAAAACCTTCCTTACCAGTGTGCATGTTTCATGCTATCTAATATACCCAAATTGACTCATTTTCTCTCTCCACGCCCCCTCTGTTATCCCACAAGGAGATTCCCAAATCTTTCCATTTTCCTTAATGGTGTCCATGTTTTCACGCCAAATCTCATCGGCAGATTCTCCATGCATCATTCACCCCCCTCAGCCATATATATACACCACCTCAAACCCTATGGCTTTTAACCGGGTGAGCACTACTAAAAATTATCCTTTTTAATTTTTATATTTGTTACAACTATAAAAAAATTTTGTTTTTCATAAATGATTGATTAAAAAAATATCTATCACAAAAAGATTGATTGAATTTGAATTTCACATATTTTGCTAATGTTATTTACTAAATAATTCACGCTTATTATTTTATGAAAATGGCACACCTGTCACCACATCATACTTAGGAATTAATAGTTGATTATAATTACAGTTGTTACTCTAATATATAACTTATTAATTATAGGGTTATGAATTATTTATTTACATATGAATAGAAATGTTATTGTCCGCGAAATTGCACGGGTCTATCTCTAGAATTATAGCATGATTGTGAGTTAATAATTGGATCGAATTATGTTTCTTTAAATAAAGGTTTGTAATAATTACTAATTCATTTAAATAAGTTTTATACCCAAGTTAAAATCGTTGAGTGTTCATGTTTTTAGAGGAAATCCTATCGAATTTTTTAAAAATAGTAGTTTCTTATTGATTTACAATTTTTTAGGTTATATGGTGCCTCTAGGCAATGGGGATTGTTTAAAAATTTCTCTCCTCTCTCTTTTATCCCACTATTTCCTTCTTTTGTCATTCTTTTTTCTATCTGTTATTTAGATTTCTATCTCCTTCTCCTATTTCTTCTATATCACTTTTTTCTCATTTCATCTTTCTTCTACATCTTATTTAAATTTTTGTATCTGTCCTCAATTCAACCCTTTCTCTCTTCTCTCACTACCTTCAATTACTGTTTTTTAATTCTTCTTTTCTCTACTTTATTCTATCTATTCTATTCCTCTTCTCCACCTGTATCTCATCCTTCTTTCGTTCCTATATTCTCTTTCTTGTATCTTTCTTTTCCACCATGCATAGCTGAGAGGCTGTGTCGATGTTGCCTTTAAAAAAATATCAGTTGTTACTGTCACCTAAATTTCGTTGATGGGTTTAACAATGTCGATTCTACATTGTTTTTTTTTGGTTGGGAAATTTATCCATGGACCTCGGTCTTATTGTGACTTTGCCAAGTTTTTTTTTGGTAATCTTAATGGTAATCATTGGGCCTCGAAAAATGAAAATGACCTGTTTTTTCAATATGAATGGATATGAATTTTACGACCTGCGATTTAATCTTAATAGATTTGATTGATAAACAATCATGTGCGGGTGAAGTATCTAATTAACCGCTTTACCGCCCCCAACCCATTTAATAATTGGTATATAAAGTCCAAAAGAAAAAATTAAAAAATGTTTGAAGGTGGACTTTGGTTCATGTTTTTGGTTTGTGAATATGTGGTGGATAGGAATTTGCTCCAATGTTATTTTTTTTTTCTAAAATTATGCTTACTATTGAATCCTGTTGGTTGAATTGAGAGCAAGTGAAAATCGATGAATACGGTGATGAGTTAATATATTTAGCGTGTGTGAATTTGACAAGGTTCTAAAAACATGTGTCTATATAACGGGCTACATGGGTGGGGTCATGTAACCCCGTGTAATAAATGAATCCTACTCAAAATATATTAATACAAACCCGTCAAAATCTAATATGACCCCGACTCATCTAGCACGATTGCCAGAGCTAATGGCGATGAATTAGTTTATATGCTCAATTGTCCGTGATGAAAAGAAGTTGTCCTTACAATAGTATTCTAATATCATAATCTTTTGCTTTCAAAATGCAAATCCCACCCCCCAAAGAAGAGATGATCTGGTATGACAAGATTGAAGGTAATGGAGTACGTTGTTTGGTAAAGAAGAAAAGTACCAAAGCTTTTGTAATCTTTATAGTATAAATAATAAGAAGAAAAAGTGCCCCATATCAAATTGAATTTTGAAAAAGTAGATGCCAGATCTGAGGGGAAAATCATCTACAGTGTGATTGCTATTTCTTTTTAAATACCCTTGGTATGTACTGTAGCTGCTTTTTTACATACATTAAAGACCGTCAAATTAGTCATACAATTGTTGTAGTTGGCCAATTGCATATTGAAGTCTTCGTTTGGGCTATGAACTTCTTCGGCAGTCGGCAGTCGGCACCCAAAGACATAACTAGTGCTTAACCCCAAACACTAGTCTAATGGAGATAGTGGCAACCCATAAATGTTGATGTTTCGAGTTTAAAATTTATTAACTCTTTTAAGGTTATGAGAAATTTATCTCTCATAAATTTTTTAATTATGGTGTAAATAGTCGTCTGTGCAACTATGCCTTTGATAAGAATAGAAAAAGGATTAGTCGAGGTGGGTTTAGAGCATCTCTAATAAGATTTTGTATTTTAACTACTCATTTTTTTAATACACTCTAATATATTTTTTATATTTTAAATATTTTTAAATATTATTTCATATATTTTATACTTTTGTTAAGACTGTCGAAGAGAAAGACAGAGAATAAACAAGAGAAGTGGGAAAATACAAGAATAGAGTAAAAAAATTATAAAGTATTTATACAAGAAGTTACAATGATGTTCTATATTTATAGTATTATTGTTATAAAAAGTTATTTTAAAGTATTTGAACATATTATGTTGGAATATGATTTTTGTTTTTAATTAACTAAATTTTAACTATTTTGGAGTTTTATATGTTCTGTTAGAGCTGGATAAAAATTAAAGAGATAAACTTTTAAAATTGTGGAAAATTAAAATGAATTGCGGTGGAAGTGTTTTGTGTTTGTCGGTATGCAGATTTCTTTTTTTTTTATTTAACAGTCAAGTATATTCGAACTAATTTACGAATATATCAACTAATTTTTTTTTTAATCTAATTAAAACAAATAATTCCCGCATAGATTATTAAGATAATCACGAGAGAATCTGAACCCAAATTTCTGGCGACGTTAACTTTGCCTAAGCACTAAAGAAATGGCGAGTGAGCGGGAGGGAGGGAATCAGCGTTGGTATTGGAAATCAAATTCCAACTGATCTCAATAGATTTGATATCATTTATTTGTCTGAAATTTTAAAATTCACGACGTTTGCGAAAAGTCCAACATAAAATAAAGGATCGTGTCTATGTGGCCCCCGCTAAAGATTTCCTTGACACTTCCGAATCTTTCCTATTTCTCTCTCCTGTCGTGTTTTCTTTTGGCAAATTAAATTCACCGTTATTATTATTATTATTTATTATTGTCGAGTGATGTTATTATTATCTTGTTTTATTTTGTTGGCAAATTAAATTCACTGTATATAATAAATCGATGATTTTTTTTTGCTACAACATAATTAAATTTACGTTAATTATTCTTTTGAATTTAATGATTATTTATCATAATTTAAGTTTGATTAAAATATATCTCTAAAGAAATAATAATGAAGGATACTTTTTTCCAATCCTATACCAGTTCTTAAAGTTAATATGTTATAAATGTCACTCGTTTTCCCCCTCTCTTTTTTAATGCCGCCGGTTCGTAAACCGTGTGGCTCCATTTTCAAATTGCCTCTAGTCAACAAACACCATTAAAAATAAATAAATAACGAGAGCAATTTTATATAGAGACGTTAATTTAAAAATCTAAGCAGAATAATCTTTTTAGGGTTGGTTGAGTTATATTTTGGTAATTTAGAGATTTTAGATTTAATTATTTCTTACATTCTCTAAGGATTAATCACCTTTATTCAGTTGAGAACATGTTATAGATCAATTTAAACCACGATGGATAGTCGCTGAATTTGAAAGAGTAGTCGATACAAATCTGAACACCCTGTAATAAAAAGAAAAAAAAACCTTAGTAGAACTTAATTTATTAAATTAATTATAAGTTTTAAAATTAGGTAAAACCCATTTTTAATCTAACAACTATAATTAATTAAGTTCATAGATTATGAGAAAATTTTTAATGTAACGGTTAAACTCTATATTATAATTACTTTTTTTTTGATTAAATGGTCAGGGGTGTTTCAGACCAATTTGTGTACACTTTGACTAGTCCCCTCCTTGATCCTATCAAAAACAAACCATCCTTATTGAAACTGAAAAATTCATATAACAAATCCATTTTTGTTGAAATTGGGAAATTCATAAAATATAAATCTTTCGTGGCCTAACCACAAGAAATTACTAAGATTCAAATTCAGAACGTTTAAATTTATAACTTGTTCTTGTTACCACTTAAACTATCCCTTAAAGTTTAATACTATAACCTTTTATTTATATACAAACAAATAAATAAGTGAATTTCACAAATTTTAATAACCACTATGTAATATAATAACCTCACACATAAAAAAGTGGAATCCACTATCTTTTTCTTTTTTAATTTTTTATTGAACAATAACATCATGTAAATATTAGTGACGTAATGGTGTCATGGTTACACCGAATATTTAGTCCTAAATTAAATTTAAATAATATTTTTTCACCATAAAATACAATAAAAAAATACCGAAATATACGAAAATTTTGAGTAAGTCTAAGGCCACAGACATGAGACAGCGTTGCATATGGAAAGCTGTCAGATCGCACCAAAGTTGATATGAGAATCTCAGCGTATTTCCTATAAATATTATAAAGCAGATTTTCCCAGATTTGATTTCATTGTTCTTTTATACACCGATAAAGACATTGACACTGACCCTCTCCCCCCACTACAATTTTCATATATTTAAATATCTGCCCATAAGAATTCATAAGCTTCGAAGGTTCAACATACAGAACGGAGAGAGAAAGCTCTGTCTTTTTTTAACATTCTTCTGTTTAGAATTTTGTCGTCGAGAGGTTTTTGAGAGGGAGAGATGGCAAGAAATGGTGTGTTTTCAAGGCGAAAGAGGTCCGAGAAGATTGAAGAATTCGACGATGTATTACCGTCGTTTGATTCTCAAGAAGTTCATGTTCTCGCTGTTGATGATAGTCTCGTTGATCGCAAAGTAATTGAACGATTACTTAAAATCACCTCCTGTAAAGGTATAGAACATGTAGCTCTCTCTCTCTCTCTCTCTCTCTCTCTCTCTCTCTGNTTTTTTTTTGATTAAATGGTCAGGGGTGTTTCAGACCAATTTGTGTACACTTTGACTAGTCCCCTCCTTGATCCTATCAAAAACAAACCATCCTTATTGAAACTGAAAAATTCATATAACAAATCCATTTTTGTTGAAATTGGGAAATTCATAAAATATAAATCTTTCGTGGCCTAACCACAAGAAATTACTAAGATTCAAATTCAGAACGTTTAAATTTATAACTTGTTCTTGTTACCACTTAAACTATCCCTTAAAGTTTAATACTATAACCTTTTATTTATATACAAACAAATAAATAAGTGAATTTCACAAATTTTAATAACCACTATGTAATATAATAACCTCACACATAAAAAAGTGGAATCCACTATCTTTTTCTTTTTTAATTTTTTATTGAACAATAACATCATGTAAATATTAGTGACGTAATGGTGTCATGGTTACACCGAATATTTAGTCCTAAATTAAATTTAAATAATATTTTTTCACCATAAAATACAATAAAAAAATACCGAAATATACGAAAATTTTGAGTAAGTCTAAGGCCACAGACATGAGACAGCGTTGCATATGGAAAGCTGTCAGATCGCACCAAAGTTGATATGAGAATCTCAGCGTATTTCCTATAAATATTATAAAGCAGATTTTCCCAGATTTGATTTCATTGTTCTTTTATACACCGATAAAGACATTGACACTGACCCTCTCCCCCCACTACAATTTTCATATATTTAAATATCTGCCCATAAGAATTCATAAGCTTCGAAGGTTCAACATACAGAACGGAGAGAGAAAGCTCTGTCTTTTTTTAACATTCTTCTGTTTAGAATTTTGTCGTCGAGAGGTTTTTGAGAGGGAGAGATGGCAAGAAATGGTGTGTTTTCAAGGCGAAAGAGGTCCGAGAAGATTGAAGAATTCGACGATGTATTACCGTCGTTTGATTCTCAAGAAGTTCATGTTCTCGCTGTTGATGATAGTCTCGTTGATCGCAAAGTAATTGAACGATTACTTAAAATCACCTCCTGTAAAGGTATAGAACATGTAGCTCTCTCTCTCTCTCTCTCTCTCTCTCTCTCTCTCTGTGAAAATATCGTGTGTGTGTGTGTATATATTCAAATTCAGTTATTGAATTTTTGGAAATTTTTTGAATTTTACAGTGACAGCGGTGGATAGTGGGAGGAGAGCTCTACAGTTTTTAGGGTTGGATGAAGAAACGAGCTCCGTTGGTTTTGATGTAAGTGAATTATATATGTGATTGTGGAAATGAAATTTTGAAATTCCGTATGTAATGGTTTTTCAACAGAGGAGGATCTTTCTGGTGTTAATTAGTCGAATAATATACTTGAAAATGGGATTGATTGATTGATTGATTGATTGATGGATTGATTATAGGGTTTGAAGGTGGATCTAATAATCACAGATTACTGTATGCCTGGAATGACTGGTTATGAGTTGCTCAAGAAGATCAAGGTTCATTTTTACTTCTTTTTTTTTTTTTTATTCTTAATTTATTATAACATTGTGAATGGATTTAGAATTAATGGAGATATTTTTTTTTTAATTTTACTCAATATATTTCAAATTTGATATGTGAACAGGGATCAACTACTTTTAGGGAAATACCAGTTGTGATCATGTCATCCGAAAATGTTTTGGCACGAATTGACAGGTGAGCTTATTATGTACTTTTACCCAAATTACTTTTGTTGAAAATGGTTCACTGATAGAATTTTTACAAAGAAGAATTATCATTCTAAAGGATAAACAGAGATCAAAGCTTGAATTCAGGAAGCTCTTGAGCCAGAGGTCAATCATGTTATAAGTACTTCTGGTGTTCTTCCAGGACTAATCTCAATTTATCAAAAACTATTTCCCCTTTTTCTTAAAAAAAAAAATCCATAAACATACAAATAGTTATGGCATTCCTGATACAAGTAGCAATTCAATTGTTATTAATTTTTATTTTTAAATTTTTTTGGGGGGGGGCAGGTGTTTGGAAGAAGGTGCAGAGGATTTTATAGTGAAGCCTGTAAAATTATCAGATGTTGAACGTTTGAAGAATTACATGTTTGGAGAAGACGGAATGAAGAGTGAAGATAGAAGAAGGATTAACAAGAGAAAGTCGCGAGAGTCATTGGATCTCTCCTCCTCATCATCACCATTACAATCACAATCATCGGATCTCTCATCAACACCATCTCCACCGTCTGTTTCATCACCATCATCACCACAATCCATCTCATCGTCTCCAATTCATTCGCCGACACCATGTTCTCCCACATTGCTGGGGTCTCCAACAAGGCGGCTTAAAATGACCAATTGTGATTAAAATTATGATTATAACGGTCATTTTTTGGTCTTTTGTTACCATTGAAGCAAGCAAAGTATCTTAATATTGGTGAAAATGGTTTAGCCTGTAAGGCATTCAGACCGCGACAGATCTAGCATATTCCCCAGGGGAAGGGTATTAACAAAGACCAAAATGACTAAGAAGGACGAACTCAAGGACGACCCTTGTCGACACACAGCTGATCGATGAAGGTGGGGGGATTGACCACCCACCCAACTAAGCCCGTGGTGGTGGTTGGACCGATGATTTTTCACTACTTAGCATGGGGTTTCTTTATTCACAATTGTAATCCAATTTTGTTATGTGCAGTGGTGAAATAGTACGAGGATAAATATACTATGCTTGATCCAAAAGTGGTTGGAATCAAATAGGATTCAGAATGATTAGATTCCGATATGGTTTTTATTTGATGTCAATTCTTGTCTGCTAAAAAGGAATATTTGATTCGGTGATGAATGGAACATATTTTTATGTTCCCTTTCATAGGGGTTGACCCTTTTGTGGTGGATGTTGGGATTAAGCGGTCCACGTGTTTGTTATCTGAAAAATACTGCTCGGATGTAAGTTACTCATATAATTTTTTCACTTAATAATTAATTGACAACAGATTCTAGTATTTGTTCAGATTCGAAAGTAATTTAATGATTGTGGTGAATTAAGGCAATAAATTTAGGACTAATAATTGAATCAATTTTTACGAGCTGAGTTTATCGAGTTTAATTTTTTAAACGACTCTAAAACATTGTTCAAATTCGGCTCATCTAAAAAAGAGTTAAATCTGAGCCGAATCGAGTCTGAATAACTCAATTATTTCACATTTAAACGGACCAAGTTTTGTGAGCTCAAGCTTAAAAAATTGTTTTAAGTTATGTTTGTTTAAAACACGAGTTAAACTCGAATTGCATAATTCGACTTAATTATCAATCCTAAACAGATTATGTCCGGGAGGGGCAGAGCTAAGGAGGAGGATTGGGGGGGGGGGGGG
>CAUOFW020000837.1:1051561-1099020 GCA_963454935.2 Ilex paraguariensis
GGGGGGGGGGGGAATATATAACTAAAAGTTTAAAAATAATTCACAAGTTTATACTGAAAAAAAAATGAATAATGACAAAATAGACTAAAATTCGAGATGATAATACATTCATGTATTATAGTTAAATACAATGTAAGGGGTAGAACCCTCTACTAAGGATTTCGGCTTGACCTGGGTTAACCCACGCGGGCGACCCCCCCAGTAGCCTTTACCTCTCAGTGCCCGCAGGAGCTTCGTCCCACATCGACTGAGAGTTGTCTCCCCCCCTCGCATATAAGCCCTTGCACTCAAAGGAGGAGGTACCCACTAGGAAGGAAACCTAATTCCACCCTCTATTATGGCCTTAGGATAGAAGGGCATGGAATCCTCGGGCCCGAGGGTAGAAGAGTGCAACACCGGGTCATAATCCTCTATGTCTACGCACGGGGGAATGCCGTACT
Organism: Ilex paraguariensis; assembly: GCA_963454935.2. Taxonomy (NCBI): domain Eukaryota; kingdom Viridiplantae; phylum Streptophyta; class Magnoliopsida; order Aquifoliales; family Aquifoliaceae; genus Ilex; species Ilex paraguariensis. The sequence continues at coordinate 1,052,002 of CAUOFW020000837.1, forward strand.
TGGCCCTAAACCTATTGATCTGCTCATTGCCCTTTACCTTATACTTCCCCAATCCCGAAGAACCGACCTGAGGATTCTCGGGAGCAGGGCGACGACGAGGCATCTCTAAATAAAGTGAGAAAGAAGAGGGTACTGGTTCTTGAAAATCCCTGAGGAAGTTTTCCGAGGGTTAAATCGCTATGTATCAACCGGATGACACCTCCAGTCAATCGGTAAACAAAAAGCTAGGAGGAAGAAAAGAAAGGGGATTCTGAAACTCACTCGAATGTCAAAACGGAGTTTTTTTCTGGGAAACCTTAAAGCGACTCCCTCCAGAAAGTTCAGAATCAACGATAGGTCTGCTGGCTTTAAGGTTTTAAGGAAGAATGGGCAATCGACGATGGAAGAAAAAACAAAACTTCGGCGAAGATTCAAGAAGAAGCTCTCTTGAAAAAGTTCGAAATGGCAAAACGAGGAAAACGGAATAGGAGCCCCCTTTATATAGAGGCGATTTTCATCATTGGGCGCGAAAAACGAAACGACGCATTTAATGCACACGACATCCCAAGCCGGGGAAAGCGGCTCGAGACAATTATGAAGTACTGGTGGTTGTTGGGAAACCCTTCGTCTCCTTACGACGCGTGTCCTCGGTGTCAGAAGATCGAAGGCTGGGGGGCAGTTGATGGGACTTTTCTGAAATACCCTATGATGAAGACACGTGTCCTCGATTTTACTAAAACACTGTTGCTAAGATCAAGCACCATCGTCGCACGAATGTCCTCGTCCCCGAGGTACCATCATATAGGATCATATCTTCAGTATATTTCACAACCGACACGTGGCCTCGGTCTGATATGTACCTCGGTCGGCATACCTCCCTCGGTCCCCGAGATGAGCCTTTCCTCGGTGCCGAGAGGTACCCCCATCCTGGACACCTCCTCTACTCCAGGATAAGCTATTGACGTACAGGTCATTAGCCTAGGCTAGTCTAGGCTATTCATCATGACCTCGTCTTACACAAGTAATGTCAGAACGTACTGGAATATAGAGGTCACAGCCAATAGGAGATGAACGCGTGGCATATGATATCACATCAAAGACAGACAAACCGCATGTCGTTGCTGACACGCGACTTGGGAAAGCAAACAATTAATTGCACCATTCCCTTGATGAGACCGCATTCAATGCGGTAAGGTTCGAAAATGAAAGGTAATAAATGCTCCTAATACAGAGCATTCATTGCATCCTCCCCGAGAGGAGCACATTGTACCGTCGGCATCCCGATGACCCAGCATTGATTGCTCGGGACCCCGAGCAGTTAATTAGAGAAGACATTCCTCATCAGAATCAATGTACACGCTACCTGTGCCTAATGATCACCTACTGACGACACTGACAACAATCATGAGCTTTTAAGGTATAAATACTCCTTGCAAAAGGCAAAGCGGGTATGCAACAAAAAACTCTCTACTACAATACACACTCAGTGTTTTCTCTATCCTCTCTCTCTCTCTCAAAGACTGACTAGATCGTCGGAGGGGATACGCCGAAAAACACTTCGGCGCCCTTCTAACTTGTTCTTCTTTGTTCCAGGAACCTCTTTCAGCCTTACAGGATCGTTCTTCCTTTCCCAGGGTCTCCCGTTCCCGTTCCAGGTTACCACCGTACCTTGCAGGTTATCCCAAACAGCGCGTTTGATCACTCAACCGGCTCACTCGAGTTCACCAAGGGAGAGAACTGTTCTCGTTTTTTTATATTGTGCAGGATCTTGCACGCACATACAATATTCTTTAAAATCTTTAAGATTTTTTATAATTGATTAATTGTAAACTAGATTTCTCCCTAATTTTCTACCAATGTGTATGTAGCTCCACCTCTGGTGTCGGGTGTGGTGGATAGAAATTGTTTGTTGCTATTGGGAGTGGTACTTATGCTCCGTTTAGTAGGAGAGATGCACTTTCTATCCTTCAAGAATAGAAAATAAGAAAGATACATTTTCTTTCTTTTGTATTTGGTTGGGTGAATGGAAAATAAAAATAACTATTTTTTATTTATTTATTTATTTATTTTTGTGCTGGCTAAGATTAAAGGTGACAATCGAGTCGAGTCGTCTCGTGTCAAATTTGTGTTGAGTCATTACGAGTTTGTGTCGAATATTAGTCAAACCTAATTTAACTTATGTAACTAATTGTGTTATGTCGAGTTGCGAGTTGACCATTTTATTTTTGTATCGAGTTCGAGTCGTGTCATCGTGTTGAGTAGAAAATTTTCAAATTTTTACTTTTAGTTAAGATGAAAAAAATATTTTTTTTTAATCTAAATTTTTTATTTTTTTAAAATATATATACATATTTTACTATTATATTTTTATATGAAATTAATATATACATAAGATATATAGACAAATAAGATACATCTCAACACAAATAATTAACTTTCCATCTATTTTCCTTCCGATTTTGGTGAGTTAGAAGGAAAGTTAATTCATCCACTTTTTCATCCTTCTTACTTTTCTTCCAAATAAAATATATAAACATGATGTTTTATTTATCCTTTCAACTTTTCAGCCTTTTAATTTTTTATCTTCTCACTTTTTGATCGTACCAAACGAAACACTTTTTTATCGTACCAAACGAAACAGTAAGGGACTGGGTCTCATGCCCGTTAAAGCATTGTGCCTTCTGTTAGGCAAATCACACGGTGTGGACCCAAACATCTGGGTACAGTTGATCAATAGCAAGCTCGTGAGACGCCAACAGAGTAATGAACATTAATTAATGTTCTTTAACGTAAGCAAAGCTGTCCTTCAGTTGGGTTTGAGGTTTATATGGACTTCCTCAAACTCTTTGTTCTTTGGAAATTTGCGATGAAATAACAGTCTTGACTCAACCAAAAATACTCTTCACAAGTCTTCGTTTTGTAGCTTGTTTCTCTCCACTATAAACTCATTTGCTGCTGAAAAAGGTGAAAAAAACTAATGTAAAAATTCAATTTGTAGAAAAAATAATTTTGTTTTAGTTCAACAGCAAAAACTAATTTACTTTTCGATCCGAAAGAAAGATGATGGCATGTATTGCAGAAATGAACAAAGCTTAAAGATTGGTGGGTTTATGAATTGCACAATTGGAGCTCCTAGACTTTTAAAGATTTGAATAAAGGAGATGAGAATTTGCACACATAGAGTTTATAGTAGTTCACCAACTCAGAAGCTCATCTAATTCATTCTGAAGGGAGTCTCTTACTCCTAAAAGTATTATTGATAATAAGAGGAAGATTACATAAGGTATTTCCTTAGGTTCATTACTTGTCCTATGTTGTGAGAGATATGTCTCTTATTTATAGTTTTCAGAGACTTTGCATTATCTTGGACGTGACCTTAGCCTTCTCCTTGTAATGAGTACGCTTTTTATCCAATTTTCATGGACATCGCTGAGAGGGTTAGCCTTCTTTGCTTAAATACAAGGTCATTGTGTTATGTGTGGTGTGTGGGTAGAAGCTAACTATCTTCTGTGCTCGTCTGGGGGAGGAGGCACCGACCTCAAGTTTCTTCCTAATCATTAGGGATGAACTGAGTGGTCCGAGTTAAATTCCCGAACTCATTCTTAGAGATATTTTGGATATCATCAAAAGATATGAAGCTCATTTCATTTAGGTACTGTTTGAAACTATTTTTTTTTTATTTTGAAGAAATTATTCTTTTTGTTTGAATAAAAAGGTTTTAAGAAAAACGTTACCAACCCATGAATTGTTTTTTTTCGTTGAAATATGGTGTTGCCAACAACATAAAATAAAGGGACCCATTAAATCTGGTTTTGATTTCCCCTGCCGGTTTGCCCTGTGTCCTTTTGTCTTTTAGCGGAACTAATTTCATTAATTTGTGGGAAAAGTTACACTTTGACCCCCTCAGTTATATTCTTTTGAAGAAGACTACTGTACCACCAAAAAAATTTTGGTATCATATCGCTAAAATTTATAAGTTTTATGGGTTGAAATACAAGTTTTTTAATTTGTTTATAATAAAAAAATTTACAATTTTTGAGGTTACATTATAACTTTTATAGCCCAAAGTACAACTTTTGTGGGATTATTTATAATTTTTTAGGGTTACTTTTGAATCATAACCACAACTAAATTTTATTTACAACCCGACCCCGACCCCGAGCCTGGACCCCGACTCAATGTGTTGGTGTGTATTTTGATGTATTAGTGGAAGTATTTTTTTTTGTGTGTATTACTATGTGTTTTATTTGGGGTATTAATATTTTATATTAAAAGTTTTAATTATTTTACGGGTTAATAAGTTTAACCCAATCCGTTATAATCTAACCTATTATAACCTGTTTATTAAGCGGATTAAAAACAAATTGGATTTGTTCTACACCCAACTCATTTTGAACCGGTCCATAACCAACTCAACCTATCCATTTATCACCACTACTTGTGATTGATTCTAATATTTTTAGAATTAATCGCAATTAACTCTCAAATATTATAAATGACCCTCCAAAAGTTGTAAATGATTCTCAAATTTTGTAAAAAAAAAAAAAACCAGACAAAAATTATAACCGCTGGTACGATACCAATTTGTTTTTTCTTCTGGTATGATAGACTACTCCTATCTTTTAAGTCATATTGCTTATTTAATTGTCATGTATCTCATATTACTAAGTTATTAGTTCCACATAACCAACTCAACTATCACATTTCACATATCGTTTATCCGGTTATTAAATTAACAGTACTTTAATTGTAAAAATTGGAAACGTGTATTTTATTGTAGATGGCTAAAGTTTGGTTTTGGTGAAAAATAGGAGAAACTAAATAGTTAAGAGATAAAGTGCAATTTGGATCATAATTTAGGGGATTAAAGTATAATTTACCATAATTTGTACTTAAGTGGCTGGCAAAATAATTCTCAATATCATCTTCATCCTATGGACGACTTGGACTTTTATAATATTCTGCCATGAAATCTTCCAAGATTGTGCCAAGACTAATATAATGACCAGGAATGAAATTGACCATTCTACCAATACCTTGGAGAGCCACTGTTGCAGGCAAACCTTTTAGGAAAAAAAAAGCACCAACCTATACCAAGTCAAGAGTTCTATTTGGTTAGGCCACTTAAAATTGATGAAAGTGTCAATTTTGCATTCTTTAATAGATACGTGGGAAAAAAAAATCTTGTAACACTGATAGATAGACGAAACTCTCTCTTTATCACCTCATGCCAGATGCGACAAAAGATGCGTCCTTTTTCCTTCTAGCAAACCATGGGAGCGCCTAGTGCCAAGCGGGGGAGAGAGAGAGAAAAAAAATAAAAAGCACTAACCTATACCAAGCCAAGAGTTCCATTTGGTCAGGCCACTTAGAATTGATGAAAGTATTGATTTTACATTTCTTAATAAATGCGTAGAAAAAAGAAAAACCTTTTGGCATTGATAGATGAAACTCTCTTTATCACCACCGCATGCCAGATGCGACAAAGGATGAGTCTTTTTCCATTCTCACGAACCATGGGAGCCCCTAGTGCCCAGCGGGAGAGAGAGAAATAAGATGGTGTGTGTGAGAGAGAGAGAGAGAAAGAGAGGGTAGTAATCTGGTGGCGTTTGTTTCGATAGAAACTGAGACAGAAACTAAATGGTAGCCCCACATTGAAACATGTGGCATCATCGGAGGAGAGGGTCAAATATATATAACTTTACCTGTTTATTTGATTGCGGCTCTTTCTAGACTCGATAGTGACAGAAGAATTTCACAATTCGAACTCTCAGGTCACAATGAAACACCTATATACTAAGCAAGGGTTGGTATGCCACTACCATCAGTTTCATACATTGCATCCCTTAGCTAGAGCTTGCTTACAAAGAATCTATCAGCCTAATTTTCACACGGGCAACAGGTACACCCCAAAACCATTCCTTCCATCATCACCCATTTTCTATTCACTGGCTACTGACAGCATTTCCACTACCTTGCACAAATATAATAATTTTAATCAAAATGTCTTGCCTGTCGCCGCTTCTGCTGCCCTCGTCACAGCAGTCATCTGACCAAGGCAAACACCTGACCAATGCCTAATAATCTCTAAACATGGACATAACGTTGTCAATAGATGCCATGGTCACAACACACATTGTCTAACCAAAAGAAAAACAGTTTAACCCTCCTTTTGTTGATTTAAAACTCAAGAGCATCATATATATCTTAAAAAGAACCAAGTCTAAAATCTAACATGTCAACAAGTAATGATAGGAATTTAATTTCATGCCATTGATCTTGTCTAACCGATGTCCATATACTGCACAGACGTGACTATGACTCTTCATTTCTGTAAGTATAATATGACCATGGAGAGGGAGGGGGAACAGCAGAGGAGTCTGCGGTGTTTGATGGCAAAATGCAGCAACCTCTTATTTTAAATCCTTCATATGATAGAGAATCCAGCAGAATAACAGGATAGACCATACAGGTTTTGTCTGCTTTGGCATCTGGGAAACATTGCCTGCAAGTCATCAATCTTCTCCCTCTTGGCTGAGCAATATGTTACAGTATGGTGCTTACTGAAAAGAAACTAGTGTCCATTGTCCACTTGTGTTCTTCGCCGAAGATAGTATTTCTGCCCAAAGTCCAATCTATGATCAAAGCTAGTGATTCACAAAACATGGGTATGTCCTGCATGAACCTTCCACCTATGCGACCCAGCTCAATGACGAACCTCATTTTTGGCACCATCCTACAACATATAGAGTTGTGTCATACATNCCAAGCCAAGAGTTCCATTTGGTCAGGCCACTTAGAATTGATGAAAGTATTGATTTTACATTTCTTAATAAATGCGTAGAAAAAAGAAAAACCTTTTGGCATTGATAGATGAAACTCTCTTTATCACCACCGCATGCCAGATGCGACAAAGGATGAGTCTTTTTCCATTCTCACGAACCATGGGAGCCCCTAGTGCCCAGCGGGAGAGAGAGAAATAAGATGGTGTGTGTGAGAGAGAGAGAGAGAAAGAGAGGGTAGTAATCTGGTGGCGTTTGTTTCGATAGAAACTGAGACAGAAACTAAATGGTAGCCCCACATTGAAACATGTGGCATCATCGGAGGAGAGGGTCAAATATATATAACTTTACCTGTTTATTTGATTGCGGCTCTTTCTAGACTCGATAGTGACAGAAGAATTTCACAATTCGAACTCTCAGGTCACAATGAAACACCTATATACTAAGCAAGGGTTGGTATGCCACTACCATCAGTTTCATACATTGCATCCCTTAGCTAGAGCTTGCTTACAAAGAATCTATCAGCCTAATTTTCACACGGGCAACAGGTACACCCCAAAACCATTCCTTCCATCATCACCCATTTTCTATTCACTGGCTACTGACAGCATTTCCACTACCTTGCACAAATATAATAATTTTAATCAAAATGTCTTGCCTGTCGCCGCTTCTGCTGCCCTCGTCACAGCAGTCATCTGACCAAGGCAAACACCTGACCAATGCCTAATAATCTCTAAACATGGACATAACGTTGTCAATAGATGCCATGGTCACAACACACATTGTCTAACCAAAAGAAAAACAGTTTAACCCTCCTTTTGTTGATTTAAAACTCAAGAGCATCATATATATCTTAAAAAGAACCAAGTCTAAAATCTAACATGTCAACAAGTAATGATAGGAATTTAATTTCATGCCATTGATCTTGTCTAACCGATGTCCATATACTGCACAGACGTGACTATGACTCTTCATTTCTGTAAGTATAATATGACCATGGAGAGGGAGGGGGAACAGCAGAGGAGTCTGCGGTGTTTGATGGCAAAATGCAGCAACCTCTTATTTTAAATCCTTCATATGATAGAGAATCCAGCAGAATAACAGGATAGACCATACAGGTTTTGTCTGCTTTGGCATCTGGGAAACATTGCCTGCAAGTCATCAATCTTCTCCCTCTTGGCTGAGCAATATGTTACAGTATGGTGCTTACTGAAAAGAAACTAGTGTCCATTGTCCACTTGTGTTCTTCGCCGAAGATAGTATTTCTGCCCAAAGTCCAATCTATGATCAAAGCTAGTGATTCACAAAACATGGGTATGTCCTGCATGAACCTTCCACCTATGCGACCCAGCTCAATGACGAACCTCATTTTTGGCACCATCCTACAACATATAGAGTTGTGTCATACATGACTAACCTTTTAGATGCAAAAGAAAAAATAAATAAACCAAAAAAAAAAAAAAAATTATTGTTGCAATTCTTGGGAATAAGATATTGTAAAACAATAGACACTGTCCATTTCTTTGATCAATATGTACATTGTCTTCTATTTGGCCAAGGCCAATACGAGGCCATGAAGCACTAATGGGAACAAGTATGTGGCCAGAACAAGTATGGAGTATTAATCAATATTGACCAAAATTAAAGACCTTACGACCGATGCAGACCCTTCCAAGACCACCGGTATTACAATCTCACATGTGTTAAATTTAATACTAGATGTGTGTATATGAACTGTTGAACACTCTTCTCTTGCAAGCTGATTCTCAGGGACAAGTTTTACCCATAGGTTCATAACAATTGATATCAGAGCTAGCCACCAGGTCGAGTATGAGATCCAACGCATAGTGGGTTGCGACTCTTTGTGGTCTAGTTACGAAAGGGTAGCCTATAGGCTGGATTAAGATGACTTGGTATTATATATGAGCATAATACCATCTCATTGCATCCTAATAGGTGAGTGAAGCAACCAAAATTAAAAAAATACTATTGTTGAGTCAATGTCGAATTGTCGATAGAGTTGGCTACCATGGACGTCGGCTACAAAAGCTTGGTGGAATGTTACGATCTCGAATCAGTTAAATATAAGACTAGATGTATATATATGAACTCTTAGACCCCTTTCCTTATAAGTCGGTTTTCTGGGCAAGTTCTACCCATGAATTCATAACACCCCCTAACGGCTGGAACCTCGGGCACTAAGCTACCCTTTTTAAATCTTTTATGGATGAGGAGAGGACTGAAAAAATATAGTGTTTCTGCTCCAATAACCACAACACAATATATGCCTAATTCTCTCACGAATTCACGAGGGACGGGGTTTGGTATAGAAAGGAATGGTTCTATTGTGCTAATAGCTAACAAAGTTGCGGTCATTGAATGTACAAATGTGGATCATGATCCCCTTAGAAGGTGAAGGTTGGCATGTCATGGGCAAACTACTCATCTTCTGTCACAAACCAAATACAAGTAAAAGCTTACGAACAACTCCTCTATATTTTTGCTTTCGAATGCATCTCAAGTAACTGAAGTAGTTCTGCAATCGCATATCGGATAGTGCTGAAGAATCCTTCATTGTCTGATGATCAAGTTCACATATTCATTCATGCTTTGTAAGTAATAGTTTCCTATAATTGAGATATGCAAAAACTTAGACATTTAATTGCCCGGAAACCGACCATGTTCATTCTGATTTGCTTGATTTGATGTCCAACAGCAATAATCTAACTAAACCAAGGTTTTCAAGAAAGTAGAGCCAAGAAACTAGACAAATAATCCCAACCAGTAAAAGAGGAGTTTGGTGTTTCTACTTGATGACTCCTCTTGGTAGGTGGTATGTGCCTTCAATTGTCATTTTACCATGGACTTCACATATGAAGATCGATCTCTTCAACAGAGTAGGCTACCAAACTTTTCTACATTCCTATAGAAAGGCTTCAAGTCCAAACAACATTAGAGATCAATGCATACCTTTTCTAAACAACTCTTTGACATCCCTTGTCCCCGGTAAAAACCTGGCAAAGGTGTGGCTTTGAAATTGAGGCTCTGTCTAAGCTTTTTAATTTCGGCCTCCTTTTCCTCCTGAGTCAAGTATTCAGTGTTGAGATATGCTTTACTTGACAAAACGAAGATGATTGTTTTGCATAATTGATTAATGGATAGAGTGAAGCAGCACGATTTTACTTGGTATTTTCACTCAGATTAAAACGCACCTTCATTTTGGAACTAAGACGTGTTTTTGCGGATTCTTGAGCATAAGATTTTACCTCCAGCTTCTTGAGAAACTGTCATAGATAACTACATCTGAGTACATGCAATTAATCGAAGACAAAATAGTATATGGAAGATGTTTGCAAAGAAAAGCTACCAGATATAACCGGGGGTGGGGATTCAATGGATACCTCTTTTTGTTTTTCTGCTCTTTCATTACCTCTGAAGGCAATAGGAGATGAGGCAGCCTTCTCATTTCTTCCATTTACATGAACTGCTTTTGGTGATCTGTTTTCAGTTGCACAAAAAAAAACTAGTTTTTAAAGGAGAAAGTACCCATGAAACTTCACATACAAACACAATTTTTTTTTTAATATCTTCCCATAGGATTGAACTAGTTAAAGATGTTTAACACGCTAAGTACTTGCGATTGCCTCCTTTTTCTGTGTTTTTGTTTGAATAACTACGGCAAAGCATCAGAGACAGTTGATTTCTCATATATTTCATCTACAATCACAACTGGATAATACTAAAGTAGAGCTCTTTCCATATTCACCTAACGATTATGAATGGCAATGGGGCAGGTAGACTAGGTAACTGCCCAGCCCTATTGGTGGTTTAAAATTGCCATAAATGTTTTCAAGCTGGGGTTAAGAATTGGGAGAGTTGGCAGCAGCACATACCATTCTAGTTCATATGCAAATTATATAAGTACAACACACAGCAAACAAATCACCCACGACATAAACCATCAACCCCCTTTGTGAGATGTAGGGATGCATATGATTGAGCAGGAAGGAGTTCAGTATCCATTTTTTCAAACATGGATTTAGGATGGGACCCGCCCAACCTGTTCAAACTACCATTTAGCAAAGCCAATATCCACACCACAATCAATTAGTTGGAAAGTTCTGTTGGATGAAAATTATGTTGACTATAGTTTTGATGAGAACAAGCAGAATTGATGACCCATAATATACGATAAAGAATGAAATAAAAAGAAATAACAAGTCAAAAGCAGCGTCATAGTAAAACAATAAAAAACAATTAGATACTCCTGAGAAACACTCAAGTTGAAGAGGTTGAAGAGGTTGAAGAGGCTGTATAGACATGGGAAGAGCATGAACATATTGACAAAGGTCGCAAGAAACCATAGGACAGAACCCAATATTGTAAGGACGAAACAAAAAATGGTGGTCAAGAACTTTGTCATATACCCCAGAACAGTTCAAATTTTTCTCTCTGCAAACAAAAGGCAACAACAAACACACACATCTTACGCTGAGGAGATAGAGTTCGTCCTTGTGCCAATAAAACCTCTATGAGCATTCATATTCTCTGCTGCCTTCCTCATTCTACAATTTATTAAATTATTAGATGCATGTTCAAAGCTCAAATAAGTAAATGAAGTAATGGGAAACAGCAATTATACACACAGATAGAGGCCCATGTACTGTCAATGAAAAATTATGAGGATTCATATAGACACATATATCACACATACCCAGATACAGAGACATATGCATCATGATTCAAGATTCCCACTTTCAGAGGAAATCTCCACTCTCAGAAGGAACTTGGTCTTGCAACAAAAGGGCAAGCACATAAATGATAAAAAAAATTCTTGCAAAACAAAAACACAACTATGAAATGCCAGAAAAAATATAAAACTTCTTTTCATACATACTTCTTAGCCTCTATAGGCAAACAAAGATTGAATGGCGATCAATTAAGACTCCATAATATATATTAACAAACAAATGTATTGGTTTTGACTGGCTACCTTTTCCATAAGATGAACCCAACAGAGAATAACAAAGAGTGAAGTTACCAACACCCCTGATAGAAATTTATAGTATTGTAAGCTTGGACATCCTAAACATTTTATTTTGGTTCATTGAACGACACGACAGAGTAGTTTCAAACTTCAAACATTTCCTGTGCAATTTGACAACCTGATATGCATGCACTGGTTACATTTATAACAGTGAAATTCCCACATACCCTGAATTCTCTTTTCGAGGAGTGATGGAACCAGAAACCTTTTGCTGTGACCCCCCTGTTGATACCTGCTCGAAGATGTTGAGAACTTCATGCAGAATTAGAATAGGTAAGCGGATTGTAGTAAATAAGCATTCAAAAACTATTATAAAGCAACAAACCTGTTTTGGCCGACAAGATTTTTCATCACTGGAAGATCTTAATTGGTTGAGATTATTTTGGAATGTCTTAAATGCTCGCTTGACAATGTCCTTGTCCCCCATTTTCTCCATGATTAAAGACTTTCTGGTTGTACTAAGAGAAACTGAATCAGAATTTGTGGGACCCAAACTGAGAGACATGTGAAGGGATGTAGGAGCAGCTCTCTTGCTTTCTCGCATAGAAGGATTCTTGCTCCTAGGTAATAACAAACCATTTGCCTTCTTTGTTGAAGACCGAGATGCAGGCGTCGCAGGGGAAGTTGGCATCGGCTTTGATACTTTAGGGGTGGAAAGTTGTCGTGGTTTGGTTACAGGTGACAGTGGTTTCTTCTTTGTCCCCGCCAAATTCAGCTCCCTTTTTATCGAAGCAATCTAAACACCAATGTGAAGTCACTTAGTAAAACAGATTAATTAGATTAATTGGAACAACTTCAAGAATTATGAGACAATCAAATAATCTTTATAGTCATAAATTATCTACTAATATCAACTGTCTGATTACGTTCCGAAATTTCACCTTTTGAGATGTATTCTGTGCATCCAATTTTGAATCCTCCACTTTATCCTCCTGCCTGTGTACTGTCACTTTGTCCACTTCTGGAGGCTGTTCCAACACCAACACATCCAGAGATCCATTTGGAAAGGTCTCTTCTTTATCCAAAGCCCCTTCTTCTGGACCACTTAATGCATCACCATCCACTTTGCCATCCAATTCTTCCTTAGCTTCCTCAATCAATAAATTTTGACACTCTAAAGCAATAACAAAATCCTCTTTAGGCTCATCAACATTAATGCAACTAACCACACTGACTGAATCGGTGTATTGCCCAATTTCTTCAGCAGGGCTTGGACCATTGGATACACTGAATTCAGTATCAGTCCCATAAATATTTTCCATATCATCTTTGCAATTTGGATCACCTGACCTTGAAGGTTCAGGTTCAGTTTCTATTTTCTTTTCCTGATCTTGCTGCTCAGAAGGCTGATCTAATAGCTCGGCCTTCCGAGCAGCAATCTTTTTGTAGTGGGCTTCAAAATAAGCCTTTTTCTGAGCAACCGATCCTGGTGTCGAACACTTCTCAACTTCTTCCAAGTATTTATTTGGCGAGAAAGATGACCATTTCTCCCAAGAAAGTGAATCATTCTCAAACCTACCGAACGAAACCGATACTTCAAGAGTCCCACCAGAGACAATTGACTCTCCCATCTGTTTATACACACAAAATATCCTAACTTCATGCAACATTTCAAGTACTAAACAGATTGACAACTCAAAAAACAGCACAAAGTGTGGGAGTTTCACAATTATGAACAGGAATTGAATCATGAATCTAAAAAAAAGAAAAGAAAAAATTATATTCAAAGAACAATAATTAGAAACACAATTTAGAAAATGGGTCACTCTCAACTGGTCAAAATACGAAATGGGTGTACCTTATTTTCAACAATTGGTGCCTCCACCATTGATTCACCCATGGATTCTCTCCAGATCAATGTTGAATTACCACACAGCTACCAAAACAATACTTAAAATGAGCACAACACAGCCTGCGACAAGCATAGACAATTCATCAATAAACTCAACCACACGAACTGACCAAGAAGAAGCAGATCTAGTGAAGACAAAAAGAAGATTAGAAAAAAAAATGCACCACATGACCTCATATGCATGTGATGTGTTTCTACTATGTTGTTTACCTCCAAACAAATTATCTAGCCAACCTTTTTACAGTTTTGAGATCTTTGTCAGTTTGGGGGTTCTTCTGGAAACTCCTAAAATGATAGGATTAATCATCACCACACATACAAAATGCACGAAGGAGAGGGAAAAACATCAAAAAGGCCTACAATCCTCTAAAAACGCAAAAAGTATGTTTCATCTTTTTACTACTCTTTAACTGTTCCTGGAAATAGAAAAAGTTGAAGACATTACAAAGTATGTGAATGTATGATGATAATGGTAAAAAGGCATAACAAAGGATAAAAATAAGAACATTTTAGCAAATAATTAATGGGTGATACAGAGAGTGGTTGACTCCATTATGAAGATTCGACAACACATAGTAGACTTGCTTGAATTAGCTTTAGAAGTCATGAATATAAATGGGGTTGCAAAATTGATGTCTTACCTAAAGATCTCAGCTTTTCATAGCTTTTGGAGCGACCCAACAATGGATAATGATCAGATCAGCCATGAGCGTAGATAGAGTCATAGAGATATAGAGAAGGCCCACAGAGAAAAGGTTCACAGAATACGCACACAGAGGGGCAAGAGAGGAAAGAGGACAGAAAGATGACACGTGACAGATCTTTAAATCAGTAATGGAGCCTAACGTGGGACACGTGTGGATCACCCTTCAGACTCGGAGTTGTCTGCTGCAATGTAACAAAAAACAAAAAAAAAAAATTATATGCATAAAATTTGTGTACTTTCACTAAATTAACTGCAATAAATGAACTTTGAATCAGTGATAGAATTCACCAGTCCAACGACAGTAAGTGATTTAATATAAATTTTAAAGCACTAGTGATGTTTATAATTTTTGTGGGTATTTTAAGATCTATCATAAATACCATAAAAATGATAAAATGTATCATAATAGTAAAAATATTTATAAAAATAATAAAAACACCTTATAAATTATTTTTAAAAATAATAAATTTTTTAATTATAAAATAACTTATTAAAATTATAAAAAGATCTAATAAAATTTAAAGGTACGATATTAAATTTCGTTTTGGAGTACGGTAAAGTCCTTTGGACTTATAATTGGATGAACTACTTGATTTTGAAAGCTGTCCTTCAAAGCAATAATAACAAGGAGTAGGATATGGTTGAAATGGAAGATATGAGCTTCTCGAAACATATATAATTTTCCAGAATAATGGAAGGTTTAGAAACAGGCATTTTATCATTTGAGTTTTTTAATTGAAAGTCAAGAAAACATAGATCAAACATTCATTACTGCAGATTTGTTACGGTAATGCCCTATATTTAGAATATTACAGTAGTTGGTGGGCTTGATCAGATTAGACTCAACTCAAATATACAAGTCGAACCTACCACAGAATTAAAAAAGCTTAGTCAAGTCGACTTATCATCTTGAGAGATTCAATTCAATCTACAACTAACACATGAAGTAATCTTTGTGCGATGTAATAATTGGGTGCATGTCGTCATTTCCACATAAATTGTTTCGCATGTTACGANGGAAAAACATCAAAAAGGCCTACAATCCTCTAAAAACGCAAAAAGTATGTTTCATCTTTTTACTACTCTTTAACTGTTCCTGGAAATAGAAAAAGTTGAAGACATTACAAAGTATGTGAATGTATGATGATAATGGTAAAAAGGCATAACAAAGGATAAAAATAAGAACATTTTAGCAAATAATTAATGGGTGATACAGAGAGTGGTTGACTCCATTATGAAGATTCGACAACACATAGTAGACTTGCTTGAATTAGCTTTAGAAGTCATGAATATAAATGGGGTTGCAAAATTGATGTCTTACCTAAAGATCTCAGCTTTTCATAGCTTTTGGAGCGACCCAACAATGGATAATGATCAGATCAGCCATGAGCGTAGATAGAGTCATAGAGATATAGAGAAGGCCCACAGAGAAAAGGTTCACAGAATACGCACACAGAGGGGCAAGAGAGGAAAGAGGACAGAAAGATGACACGTGACAGATCTTTAAATCAGTAATGGAGCCTAACGTGGGACACGTGTGGATCACCCTTCAGACTCGGAGTTGTCTGCTGCAATGTAACAAAAAACAAAAAAAAAAAATTATATGCATAAAATTTGTGTACTTTCACTAAATTAACTGCAATAAATGAACTTTGAATCAGTGATAGAATTCACCAGTCCAACGACAGTAAGTGATTTAATATAAATTTTAAAGCACTAGTGATGTTTATAATTTTTGTGGGTATTTTAAGATCTATCATAAATACCATAAAAATGATAAAATGTATCATAATAGTAAAAATATTTATAAAAATAATAAAAACACCTTATAAATTATTTTTAAAAATAATAAATTTTTTAATTATAAAATAACTTATTAAAATTATAAAAAGATCTAATAAAATTTAAAGGTACGATATTAAATTTCGTTTTGGAGTACGGTAAAGTCCTTTGGACTTATAATTGGATGAACTACTTGATTTTGAAAGCTGTCCTTCAAAGCAATAATAACAAGGAGTAGGATATGGTTGAAATGGAAGATATGAGCTTCTCGAAACATATATAATTTTCCAGAATAATGGAAGGTTTAGAAACAGGCATTTTATCATTTGAGTTTTTTAATTGAAAGTCAAGAAAACATAGATCAAACATTCATTACTGCAGATTTGTTACGGTAATGCCCTATATTTAGAATATTACAGTAGTTGGTGGGCTTGATCAGATTAGACTCAACTCAAATATACAAGTCGAACCTACCACAGAATTAAAAAAGCTTAGTCAAGTCGACTTATCATCTTGAGAGATTCAATTCAATCTACAACTAACACATGAAGTAATCTTTGTGCGATGTAATAATTGGGTGCATGTCGTCATTTCCACATAAATTGTTTCGCATGTTACGATAATGATGTCACTTTCGTCGAACTGCCTCACTTGTTAATGATCCCTCAATCTTTTAGAAGGCGCCAATAAATTATAAGTCACACCTAAACAAAGGAGACATAACTCACATCTGAGTACTCTACATTCTTTGAGTAATAAAACACTCAAGTCATCGTAGCTTTTCTTAGTGGAGTAGGTCACTCTAGCCGAACCACTTAATTTGTGTTTGTTTGTGTTGAGTCTCCTTCTTAATTACTGCATTAAATACTTAACAAGTGGTGCATACACACATTTTTGTGCATCATCAATAACAACTTGTATAAATAATTTATAATTTTTCTCTCCCTTCCTGTCATTTCTCACCTCTCATTTCCACTCTTTGTCTTTCTATGCATTCTTTCTCTCTCTCTCCCTTCAAAAAATAATGTGCAAAATATGAGAAATAATATTTAAAAGAAGTAATTAAAATATAAACAAAATTGTTACAGTGTGTATTAAAAATTTGAATAGCTAAAATAGATAATATTATTTTTTGAATATCTAAACTAAATTTTATTGTTAAAAATACTCTAAGGAAGAGCTATCAAGGTTGGTTTCAATGACTTCCATTGATTACTCTTTCAATCGTTATCAATGGAATGCCCTGTTCGTAAAGCTTATGGGTTGCAGTCTCTCCAATTTTTCTATATATAACCATTGATTATTATTACAATAGAATCTAAATGACTCATAAACTTGAAAAAAGTAATATAATAAAACTCTAAAAAATATAAATTTCAGTTCTCAAGTTGCACTCTTATTTCTTGATTGGTAGGATGGATAACCACCTAGGTTAAGCTAGGCTAGTCTCTCTCAATTACTCGATAACTAAATTTAAATTCAGATATCATACAACTTTTTTTAGGGGTTGATGATGCACAAATTGAGTTTGCACACTACTTGTCAAATGAGTAGTAATAAATGCAGTAATTAAGAGAGACACAAGTAAGACCAGGATTTATAGTGGTTCGGTCAACGTGACCTACGTCCACTTTGAATGGACATGGTCGTTGGGATATTTTATTACTTCAAGTGTATAGGGAAAGTAGAGAGTTACAAGTTGATAGAGATAAGAGAGATATGCTCGACCAAAAATGATATGTCGTCAAGTGTTGACAGAGCTTACAATTTATAGTTGTCTCTTAACAGATTGAGATAACTTTCTAGTAACTAAGTAGCTAATTTGGTGGAGTTGGCGCCCTCTTCTCAACGACTAAGGCAGTTGTGATGTTCCCCATAAGATTCGGTCAAAGGATGATGTGGGGGTTTACTCTTTTCAAGGAGGCGTGGATGAGACTCTTAGATGACTCTACATACTCCCTTGTTGATATAGCTCTTCGAACCCTAATAAGCTTAACCGAACGTGGACTTCTTTAGGCTGGACTTGCTGGATCTCTTGGAGTTAGGCTCTCAATTTAGACTGAGCTTATAACATGAGTTGGGTCCGTGGGCTTGACCCATCATTTTTTCCCAATGCCCTGTGTCCAATGGAACTTAAAGAGGAGGGCATTCAGTTGAGTTTGAATTTCAGCTGAACACACGACTAGAAAAACTTCGAGAGATTAAAATATGTTTCTAGACCTTTTTTGAGCTTTTAACAGTGTCTATCATAGCCAAAGGCGTGAGTCTTGTAGGACTCGCTAAGAGTTTTGATTTGATATATTATGGGTCCCATTTAGAGTAACGGAGTAAAAGTTACAGTCAAAATAGCGATCAACCTTCTTAAACTTGGATTCCTTTGGAGACTCCTTTCATTCCTAATATATTTCACCTTTTGCAGGACTTCTCAAGATCTTCCCCACTTCATATTTGGATTCTAGAAGAATCCTTCATTATAAATAGAGATTTTCCTCTTTTTCCATTCTTTAATAGGATTCAAAAAAAAACCCTAGGCTATAAATAGGGAGTTTCTTCCCCATTCCATAGAAATTTGAGAGAGTGAAGGAGAGCCCTTTTTTGAAATCTTTCAAGAATAAAAGCTTCTTAAGTTGAGCACTTTGAACAATGTTGATTGGAGAAGATGATGTGCAACGATTGGCAAATCTTAATGAGGAACTTGAAGCGGTCGACGTTATCCTAGGAGAGGAAGAGCAGGTTGCTGAGAGGAGTGGTCTGGGCGAGCAGGCTGCTTGCACAAGGGAGGCAACTGGGCGTGTAGTTCTGACCGCATCCCTTATGCAAGTAGGCAATTGGGCGCGCGATTTTGGGCACCAATCTGGGCGTGCAAGTAGCACAGTTCTAGGCGAGTAGCCTGCTCACATAAAGGAGGTGGTCTGGCGTGGGTATGGGAGAGCAGCCCCAGCGGGGATGGGCAAACAAGCAGTCTAAACAGCAGAGGCACCTATGGCGCTTGCCAGGATGCCTCAAGAGGTGGACAACATCCTTGAAGTGCCTATGGCGTTGGGGCAAGCAGTGGGTAGCACCTGTGAAGCACCTATGGCGTTGGACGGGAGGCCCCAGGCTTCGGGTGCTGGCAGCGAGACATCTATCATGTTGGACGCTGCTTTTGAGGCACTTCTGCAACTGGGCGAGAAGCTGTTAGCCATGGGTACTTTTGGTGGTGACAATTCTGGCAATGTGGTGGATGATCTGGCTCCTTTAGATGGAACTCCTCAAAGTCAGATTCCTTAGGGCCTCCCTGGTAGTGGCTTGGGCAACTCTTCACACCCTCGCAACAGAAAACACTGAGGGAATGTAGCTATTGACGATGATAGATCCAAAGTAAGCACCATTTGTAGTACTATTAATACGGACTCCAATATTTTGCAGATTGTCTCCACTCACCACATTCCTCCAACGGTGTTGTGCCGTCGAGCTTAGGTGAGTGAGCCTGCTTGGGATGACTCCCCTAGTGACATTGCCATCTATGAGGAGATACTTGAGTTGGGCTCTAGTTCCTAATGCCTTCTTCTATTTATCGTATTCTGCGTTACTTTTCACTAACACCAGGACAGTTGGCGCCCAATGATTGGAGAGTTTTGCTGTATTTTTTGGTATTGTGGAGGAAGGTACATCACGAGGATGCCTCTTCTGACGATTTTCATGCAGCTTATATTTTGAGTCAGATTCTTGCTCATAATCGAGGCTAGTACTATTTTACTGTGAGAGGAGGTAAGTTGATTACCAAATTGCACTCCAACTGTCATTGCTGAAAGTCTCGCTTCCTGTTTGTCAGTGGAGAGTGGACTTCTGAGGCTAGGAATTTAGTACCAATTAGATGGGGTACTCCTAAGAAAGTTGGTATGTCCCATACTTACTATTTTTCCTTTTCCTTTTTTTTTTTTTTTGTTGTATACTCATCATACCCCTTACAAATTCTCCTATACTCTTGAAGGACCAAGAGTAGAAGTTACATGCCGTGAGGACTCATCCTAAAAAAGACTTTGGAGCTCTTATGCTCAAAGATGGTGGATCTAGAGGTTCCCTTGCGATCGATACTAGGACTGGTGCACCTTCTCCGAGATCCAACGGTTCCTCTTTAAAGAAAAAAGGTACATTGATTCTCTTGTACTTTCCTCTTTTACTTGGTTTTTCATCTAGATAACACTTTATCTCATTTGCAGTGGATAGAGTGGTGGTTGGGTCCTGTTACTCTAGTAGGAGCACTCATCTTCCTAAGGTGATGAGGATGAGCGATACTTTGGAGAGCTCCTCTTAAGTGACCCCTCCAATGATGCCTCCTCGGTCGACAACTCCTTCAGATGTGACTGCTACTCTAGAGACTCCCTTGTCGACCACACCTTCTGCCTCCCATTCATTGAATCCTCCTGTGGGAACTTCTATAGGAGCACCTACCCAAATTGACTTTATGATAGGTAACGCGCGAGTCATTAGTGATCAACTTGGGAGGTTTGTGTTTCCAACCGATGTTAATGAGATTAGTGCTCTGGGCACCGAGGAAATTGTTAGCACTTTTCTAGAAGGCCTGGCTTAGGTAAGGGTCTGTTGTCTCCCTTTCTCCAGTCCTTCCTTAGGCGTTTGACACTCTTTTGCCTTTTGTCTTTTGCCTTCTTTTAAGTTTCAACTGCCTCTATATGTCTTTTTTCAAGAGCTGTTAGCCATGAAGCTGTGAAGAAAGAGCTTCTTACTGCTCAGGGAAGGATTGTTGAGCTTGAATTTACTGATTGGGCTTCCTAGGCTAAACTTGTGGCGACCCATGAGAGGGCCGCCCTCAAAGAGGCTACTTGCACGAGGGCTGAAGTGGAGCTTTTGACGACCTACAAGAGGGCAACTAAGCTTGAGACTGAGCTTTTAGCGACCCGTGAGAGAGACGCGTTCAAAGAGGCTGGGCTTGTAGAGACCCGTGAGAAGGCTGCGCTCAGAGAGGTTGAGTTTGTGGAGACTCGCGAGAGGGTTGCGCTCAGAGAGGCTGTCTGCTTGAGAGTAGAGACAGAGGTGAAGGCAGCTCACGAGAGAGCTTCTCAGGCTGAAGCAAATCTGTTATTGGCTCATGAAAGGGCAGTCAGGGCTGAGAGTGATTTGGAGACTGGCCTTGCAGATGTTTTTATTGATGGTTATGAGAAGCTTTGGGAAAAAAATTTATGTTGTTTTCCTTGATATTGATCTTTCAGACTTCGTGTCATATGAGGTGTCTGATGATAGTGATAGAGGCTCTGATGATACCGAGGGTGATGAGGAGGAGGAGGATAACGACCATGAAAGCTATTAAAGTGCTAGGGACTTTCGATTCTTTTTTTTAGAAATGCAGTTTGCAGCCTTATTTTTGTAAAAGTGATTTTTTGCCACTAATGTCCTTTTTGAAATAGAATGCAAAGAACTTTTGAAATCAACATAAAAAAATTTATTCATTCACTATTTATGTCAAGAAATAGTGGGCAATAACCCCAAAAAAGATACAAAAAATAAAATCAAGTTCTCCAATTGTTTCTACTCTGTTAAAGTGTTATTGGTAGTACCTTTTCAGGTGCTTAGTGTTCCACAGATAGGGTAAGTTCTTTCCCTCAAAATTTTGGATCTTGTAGTTGCCTGGCCTCACCACTTCTGTTATGAGGTAGGGTCATTCCCAGTAGGGGCAGAGCCAATAATTTATACGTGGAGGGACACTAACTATAAGTTTAAAAATGTCTTCTTAAGGATTAAAGTTAAAGACAAATAAATTTTTTAAATTATATATAACACCTAAAATTTAATTAACAAAAGAGTCAAAAATCGATATACATGGGGTACAAAAACAAAAAAAAATCTATAAAATAAGATTTTAATTAGACCCTTTTACAAAAAATGAGATTAACTATAGTCTTTTACAATTGACCATGATGGAATTTCATATTTTGAAAGTATTGCATGATAACATCATTATCAATGCAATCAAAAATGTCCTTCTCTATGTGTACAATCAAGTTATTTATTATCCATAGATCGCCCATTCGATTACACAATCGATTCTTTATAATATTTATAGCTGAAAATGCTCTCTCTACTATCATAGTCGCAACTGATAAGATCAATGTCAATGTCACAAGAAAGTAGACCAATGGATATACCACGTGTTTTTTCGTCTCAACTATTTTCTGAGCAAGATCTCCAATTCCTAACAAATTTGAAAACTCAATACTATAGCGCATATCAATATTATAACTATTTAGCTGATCAGAAAGTATCAGGAGTTCTAGTGAAGAAAATTCTTTTGGATAAAATTGGGTAAGATGAACCAATTTCTCCCTGTCAAAAGCTAAGAAAGACTCAAATATGTCACACAAAGAAGTAAATTAGTGTTTGACTTGGTAAAATGACTATTTAGCTCTTGAAGTTGTATATCTATGACGGTATAAATTAACTCAACTTGATAATGATGCAAATTTGTCTTTTCTTGAGTACGTCTTGACCTTCTCAAACTTTAAAGATATCGTCCATCTTTGAAACAATTATCTCATGTTTTTCACAAAAAGATGTGACATCATCAAGAAAACAACTTCAACCACTTTCCCTCATCATTTGAAGTCGTTGCTTGGATACTTAAACTAATGTCATGGTATTCACGATATCTTAATCTTTCCTTTATAATGTCTGCGACAACTCATTTGTGATTCCCAAAATATTTCTCATCAAATGAAGATTGAATACAAACTAAAAAGATTGTAGCAAATCCAAAAGAACATTTGTCTCCCCTCTTTGTTCTACATTTATACCATCTTCTGAAACCATATCAAACATATCAATCACTGATGAGAACATATCAATCAACCTGATCAAAGAATAATAATGTAAACCTCAACGTGTATCACAAGCACGCGTAAGATTAGTTTTCTGATTTAGATCTCGCTCTCTTGAAAGCTCCTCATTATCGAGTAATTCAATAACTTTGATCGTTTGTTTCTCCCTAAGAATATCTCGCTATTTACATGAGGCTCTCACAACATTTATAATATTAGTAGCCAAGTTGAAAATAGTCGTGATTTGAATATGATTCTTTGTAGCAGCCACAAGAGCTAGTTGCAATTGATGTGAAAAATAATGGACATAATATGCATATTCATTCTCCTTCATTATAAGTGTCTTAAGACCATTGAACTCACCTCTCATATTATTAGCCCCATCGTAACCTTGTCCACGCAATCTTGACAAGCTCAACCCATGTCTGGCAAATAAATCCTCTACAGCTGCCTTAAGTGAGAAAGCACTAGTATTAGTAACATGTTCAAAACCTAAAAGGCATTCAATTACATGTCATTTCTTGTCCACAAATCGCAACACAACAGCCATTTGCTCATTTGTTGATATGTCACGTGATTCATCAATAAGAACAAAAAAAAAGTGCATCGCCAAGGCGGGTCACAATAGCATTACACGTTTCAACAGAAGCTGCAATTACAATGTCTTTTTGAATTTCACGCGAAGTCAATTTGAGATTCTCAGGAGCATTTTTCAACACAATAGCTTTAATATTCTCATTTTAATCCGCAAGAAATATAAGAAGTTCAAGGAAGTTTCCTTGATTACTTGAATTCTCAGATTCATTGTGACCACGAAATGCAAGCCCTTGCCTTAAAAGAAATCAAATACAATCAATGGATACATTCAACCAGGTTATGTACTCACTTCGAGCTTGGTCTGACTGTTTGAAGAAAATAGCTTCAATACTTTGCTTTGAATTTAATAAATCTTGACATTTTCTCCAAGTTTGGTTATGAGAACTATTAACGCCTCCAACATGTATTTGAAACTTTTCTATTCTCTTCCAATTTAAAAATCCCAAACTAACAAAGGTTTCGCCACCCGATTGTTCTCCCACATATGATTTAAAAAGATAACAGCACAAGCTAAATGCTGCATCTTTTGCTACATTATACTCAAGCCAATTACCAAACTGAGAAAATCAAGCTTTGTTAAACCGTCATAATTTAACACTAAATCTTTTTTGTGAAAAATTATGGTCACAGGGTTGACAAGGACCCTTTTGTAGATAAGCTCTACGAATTTGGTCTTGATCATTATGATTATAATTCATAATCTAAGATCGGAGTCTAAGATCTGATGGAAGATCCGCCAAATTAATATCTACATGACTTTTCTTTAAAGAATCATCACCTCTGTTTGGAGAAGATGATAACTCTGACTCAGACTTTCTCTTGAAGTACTTCTCTATGACTGTTTCAAAAAATTATTCAAGAAAATGGGTTTATACATACACATTTACAATTAATTAAACAAACTATTTTGTCAATTTTATCACTATCATTCTAAAGAATATATTGTATTAGGAAGCAAATACAAGTACAAATGCATAAAAGTATCCAACTCATAATTTTAATAAATCCAAGTAATATCATTCAAAGTATTAAAAATAGATACGGACTGAGAGTTACCAAAAAATACTTTTCACTGTCAACTTAATAAGTGCAACTTAAGTTCTTCAAGGCATCCGCAATTAGTAATCGAAGCTATAACAAATCAAGAAAATAATTATGGCAAAATGCACAAACAAATAAATTAAGAAAAAATGCATAAAAATTCAAACAAGGGAAAAATACACAAAAATATAAATTAGGGTTAAAAATTAAAATGCACAAAAAATCAGAAAATTACAATGACTAATTAACTCAAAATTTTTAAAAATAAAAAATTAATTTATTTTGTGTGTTTGTTGTGTGCACAGACTATGCGTATGAGCTGCTGTGCACATGCGTGTTGATCGAGAGCGAGAGAGAGAGAGAGAGAGAGAATATATTTATTGTGTATGTGTGTGTCGGTGCTCAGTTGGTGATGGTCCTACTGTGAGAAGCAAGCACCTTTACTCTGACTCTTTGTTCTTCATCGACTAGGCAAGTGAGAGTGAATGAGTCAAAGAGTTTTATTTTTAAATGGTGGCCAAAAAACTTTTATTTTTAAATGGCTGGGCCAAAAACATTTTTTTAATGGTGATCCAAAATTTTTGTTTTTAATGTTGGGCCAAAATTTTTATTCTTTTAATGTTGGGCCAAAAGTTTTGGTAATAGGTTTGAGCTCAAATTTTTTTGTTTTAATTGGGCGTAATTTTTTAATTCTTTTGGGTAAATAATGTGGGCCTAATATAAATGAGGGGGGACACACATAATATATTATATAAATATATAATACATTTACCTAACTAATGTTTTTTTTTTAGGGGGGGCACTTACCCACCCTAGCCCAGTTGTCCCTCCACCCCTACTTCCCAGTTTGGTCTCATCTTCCCTTCTCGCGAATCCTTTGTGACAAGAATCACTTTCTTAAGGACCAAGTCTCCTGGATGGAAAGAACAAAGCTTTACCCTCAAGTTGTAGTATTTCGCCATGCGACGCTTGTACTCCGCGTTGCTGACCATAGTCATACCTCCGCTACCAAGTCGAAGTTGATGCAGAGTCCTTCCTCATTGATGATGGGGACGTGATGTTGGACCCTTAGAGAATGTACCCCGATCTCTACAGGGATGACTGCCTCAGTTCCAAAGGTGAGAAAAAATTGGATTTCACCAGGTGGGGTTCTCGCCGTAGTTCGATAGGCCAATAATACGTTTGGGAGTTTTTTAACCCAAAGACCATTCACTCTTTTGAGCCTTGTCTTTAGGTTGCGTAAAACTATTCTGACCATGACTTCTGTCTGTCCATTTGTCTGCGGGTGTGCTGGGTTATAATGAGGCTGCTTTAACTGGAGGTCCGAGCAGAAAGAGTTTAGGAGCTTGTTATCGAATTAGTTGGCTCTGTCACTGACAATGGTGTGGGGTATCCTGAAGCGGCAGACCAGGTTTTTTCGGATAAAGTCTTTAACCTTTGCGTTTGTTATCTTTGTCAAAGGTTCGGCCTCTGCCCACTTGGTGAAGTAATTGACTGCTACCACTACGAACTTGCACTTTCCTATGCTTAGAGGTAAGGGGCCTAGGATGTCGATGCCCCATTTGAAAAAGTGTCATAGACTCGTGATGACTGTCAGCTCCTTTGAAGACTGTCTAGGCACAGTGATGAAGCGATGACACTTGTCACAATTTCTGGCAAACTCCTAGGCATCCTTCACTATGGTAGGCCAAAAGTAACCCTGTCTGAGTACCTTGTAGGCGGAGGAGCGTCCTCCAGAGTGATTCCCACAAACCCCTCCATGGATCTCCCGTAGGACATACTTTGCTTCTTTAGGTGAAAGGCACCGCGGTAATGGCAAAGAGTAGCCTTTCTTGTACAAAGTGTCTTGTAAGATGGTAAATTTGGAGGCTCTCATCCTAAGTTTCTTAGTTTCCAGGGGGTCATCTAGCAATACATCCTCATGAAGGTATGCCCTTACTTGGGTCATCTAGATTGATTCGGCAGATGCACATTTGACATTTGTGGTTTCCACGTCTACCCTGCTTGGTTTGAACTGGTGATCGATGAATACGAGTCTTGGTGGGGCTTCCGAGGATAAGGCGAGCCTAGCGAGTGCATCTACAGCCTTGTTGTCTTCCCTCGGGATGTGGTAGATCTGAAAGTAGTGAAACTTAATAAGTAAGGTTCGTACCATAGCAAGGTACTCTTGCATTTTGGCTCATTTTGCCTCAAACTTACCCTTCACTTGGTTGGCTATTAGTTTAGAATCGCTATAAGTGATGAGGTGTTGGGCTTCCATTTCGATTATCAACCTTAGGCCAAAGAGGAGTGCTTCATATTCTGTCTCATTGTTAGAGGTGATGAAGTTGAACTTCACAACATACTTGATGGGAGTGTCGTCAGGGCTAGTAAGGATTAGGCCTGTTCCACCTCATTTGCTAGTTGAGAAACCATCCACATAGAGCTCCCAGAGTGGTAGAGAGGAGAGCTCAGAGGTTATTGTGGGAGTCTGGGCGCTAAGTGCGAGTGTTTGCAACTGGGCGCCTGGCTGGGGTACTTGGGTGCCTAGGCGCCTGGTCATCTGTCCTAGGCGCCTAGGGCTCTGGGACATCTAACTGAGGTGCTTGGATGTCTTGCGTGCTTGAGCATGGCGTCTGAGTGTCCGAATATGCTGAGACCTGCTGAAGTATAGAAGACTAGTTGCTCTCCTCTTCTGCTGGTGTTAGCTCCGCAATAAAATTTGTCAAGGCTTGTGCTTTGATGGCCGCCCTTGGCTAGTACTAGACATAAACTCGCCATCTCTACTGCCCATTTAAGGATCCTCCCAAACACATCCGACTTTCCCAAAATCCTCTTCAGAGGTTGGTCCGTGACAATAACAACAGTGTGACTCTGAAAATAATGTCATAGACATCTTGTTGAGATTAGGGCGAGCGCCAATTTTTTTAGCCCTGAATATCTTATTTCTGCTCCTCGGTACGCTCTGCTCACATAATGTATAGGCCTTTGTACTTCATCATTGTCTCGTATGAGGACGAAACTTACAGTTGATGGGAAAGCAAAAAGTTACAAATATAAAGTTTCACCTGGTGTAGCATGTGAAAGGAGGGGAGGCGTGGCCAAGCAGGCTTTGAGCTTTTGAAAGGCTTCCTCCGCTTCAGGTCCCCATTCAAAGGATTTTCGGAGAATCTTAAAGAAAGGTAAGTATTTATCTGCAGACTTAGAAACAAATCTGTTAAGTGCCGCAATTCTCCCGTTGAGGTGCTGGAACTCCTTAGTCGAGGAGGGTGATTTCATGTCAAGGATGTCCTTAATCTTGTCGAGGTTCGTCTCAATTTCCCTTTGGTTGATCATGAATCCTAAGAACTTTCTCGAGCCTACGCACACTTCTCAGGGTTTAGCTTCATGTGGTATGACCTGAGAATATTGAAGGTTTCTTGGAGGTGGTCAATGTGGTCTGCTACGGCGAGACTTTTCACTAGTATGTCGTCCACGTATACCTCCATTATTTTCCCGATCTAAGACTTGAACGTCTTGTTCACTAGTCATTGATAGGTTGATTCTGCATTTTTTAGTCTGAATGGCATGGCCCTGTAACAGTAGGTCCTTTTGGAGTGATAAATGATGTATTCTCTTGGTTTGGAGGATGCATGTTGATCTAGTTATATGCAGATTTTGCATTCAGGAAGGTGAGCAATTCGTGTCCTACGGTGGCGTTGATGAGGAGGTTAATTTGCGACAGCAGGTAGCTATCTTTTGGGCACGCCTTGTTGAGCTCGGTAAAGTCGACGCAGAGGCGCCACTTTTCATTGATTTTAGTCACCATCACCACATTTGAAAGCCATTCAGGATATGCTACTTCTCTGACTGCCCCATTTTCTATCAGCATCCCCACCTCCTTGTCCATCACTTACGCCCTTTTAGTGGAGGCGTCCCTTAACTTTAGCAAACAGGCTAGTAATGAGGGTCGACATTGAGACCCATATTGCGCTTCAGAAATTCTGTCAATTGCCCGGCTAGATTCTCATGAAGGGAGGAGCCAATGTACACTCTTCGGCCTGGGTGCTCCTTATCTAGGACCACTGGGGTGAGCTCCTCGACTAGTTCTCCTCTTTTTAAGGTGGCATCATCCCATGGGTCGAGGACCTCCACTTGTAGGGCCTTTTATAGCTTCCTGGTCTTCATGGATGAGACGTAGCATTCTCTTACAGCTACTTGGTCTCCATGGACCTTTTCGATTCCACTCGAGGTTGAAAAATGAAGGATGAGATAGTAAGTAGAGGGCACCGCTCTTAGGGTGTTGAAAGCAAGTTTCCCAAGAATAATGTTATAGGCTGACGGGCAGTCTATCACGAGGAAATTAACCATGATTATGGAGCTCTAGGGTGTTGCGTCGGCAGTGACTAGTAAGGTGATGGATCCTAGGGATACACCTTCATACCTGAGAATCCAATGAGGGGCAACCTGATAGGCTATAGTCGTTCTCTACCCAAGTTAAGTTTGGCATAGGCTTCTGCAAATAAGATATTCACAGAGCTGTCGTTGTCCACAAGAATCCTTCGCACCTGAAAGTTGGCGACGGTTATAGTGAGCACCAGAAGGTCATCGTAGGGGTGCTGGATTCCCTCCAAGTCCTTGTTTGAGAATGATATTACCTCACTACTTCCATGCTTGAGCGTCTTAGTCAGGTGTAAATCGTCGAGGTGTCTAGCTTTTCTGGCGTGGTCCTCTATAGCGGAGAGTGATTTTCCTCCTCTTGCTAGCCCTACAGAGATGGTGTGAATTTCTCTGATAGATTGTTGGTCTTCCTGATTGTGAGGCAGTGACGGCACCTAACCCCTACCAGCAACATACTGACAAAGGTGACAATGTTGCATAAGCTCCTCAATTTGTCTCTTGAGGTCGTAGCAATCATCGATGTCGTGGTTGTGGTCGCAATAGAAAAGACAATATTTGTTCAAGTTCCTGCGGTTTGGGGGAAACTTCATCCTCCTTGGCCGCTTTATTGCGGGGTCATCCTGGATCTAGAATAGGATGCGCCCGACAATGGCATTGAGGGGAGTGAAAGCTTGTCGATCTCTCTACGGAGCGGGAGCAAGCCGATCTTTGGCAGGTACCCTCTCTGTCTTGCTGTGCTTGTTGTCATTCTCTTTCTTGTCATCCCTATTTCTTTCCTTTCTCTTCTCCCCTATCTTGAGGACTCATTTCGCCTGGTCCTTGTGATGTCCTTGGCATTCATGTGTTTTTGAGCTTTTGCCAGTAGCTCTGGCATGCTTTTCTGTGGGCACTTCATCACTGAAACTAGGAAGCTTGACAATCGGAGGCCTCCCAAGAAGGCAGTCATGGTTACCTTATCATTGGGCTCCTCAACCTGGAGGACCTCCTCGTTAAAATGAGTGAGGTAGCTCCTCAGACTTTTATCTCGATCTTGTTTTATGCTTAGAAGGTGGGTGACAAGTTTCTGGTGACGGCGTCCTCCAATGAAGTGTGACACAAATGACCTGCTTAACTCAGCAAAGGAGTCAATGGAAGCTGGGGAAAGCTTGAAAAATCATTGTCGGGTTAATACCTTCAAGGTGGTTAGGAACACCCTACACATAATTTTGTCAGGGATGTAATGCAGCTGCATTACAGTCTTGTAAGTCTCGAGGTGATCCAGTGGGTCCTTTGTACCATCAAAGATTTCAACGGATGACATTTTGAACTTCTGGGGAAGTTGGTAGTTTGC
This sequence comes from Ilex paraguariensis, assembly GCA_963454935.2. Classification (NCBI taxonomy): domain Eukaryota; kingdom Viridiplantae; phylum Streptophyta; class Magnoliopsida; order Aquifoliales; family Aquifoliaceae; genus Ilex; species Ilex paraguariensis. The sequence continues at coordinate 1,082,289 of CAUOFW020000837.1, forward strand.
CACGTCAGGTACGAAGGGTGTGTCAGTTCGCCTAACGAGGTAGTCCATTGTCTCAGATCCTTGCGCCTTCATGGCATTGAAGACGTCACCCAGTTGATTTTGAACTTATTTTATTTTTTCGTCCCAGTGGTTGAGAGCTCCTTTAAAATTATCGTGAAAATGGCTTTCATGTTCCACACTTTGATTTTCACCCTCATCCTCTTGGAAATGAGGGTCTTCCACCATGAGAAGTGGGAGCTAGAGGAGGAGGTAGAGGCCTTTCATGGTGGACCCCCTATGTGCGACGCTCAAGGGGGCGCCCGTAGCTCCTTGATGCCTAGGGCATGGAGCTCCTCTGGCTTGGGGTCCAACAGATTATGCTCCTCCTTGCCCGGCGAGCATCAGTTGCAAGATCTGTTGGTTCTGAGCCACCAACTGGCACATTGTCTCTAGCATCTACTGTGCATTTGGGACGAGATTAGTTGGTTGAGGAGTAATCTCCTCCTTTCGTGGTGGATTATCCTCAACCTAATTCATCGATCTGGTGGTGATCGCCATAGGTTAAAAAAAATGTTTAGAAGTGAGAATTTTGTCATTCTCATAGATGACACCAAACTGATGATGCACAAATTGGATTTGCACACCACATGTCAAATGAACAGTAATTAACAGAGACACAAGAAAGACTAGGATTTATAGCGGTTCGGTCAATGTAACCTACGCCCACTTTGAATGACTAGGGCCGTCGGCGTATTTTATTATTTCAAGTGTGTAGGGAGAGTAGAGAGTTACAAATTGAGATAGATACGAAAGATGTGCTTGACTGAATGTGATATGCCCCAAAGTATTGGTAGGACTTACAATTTATAGTCGCCTCTTAACAGATTAAAGCGACTTACTAGTAACTAAGTGACTAATCTGGTAGAGTTGGTGCCCTTTTCTCAACGAATAAGGCAGTTGTGGTGCTCCCTATAAGATTCGGCCAGAGAATGACGTGGGAGTTGACTTTCCAAGGCAGTGTGAATGAGGCTCTTGGATGACCCTGCTTGCTCCTTTGCTGATGTAACTCTTCGAGCCTTAATAAGTTTGACCAGGCGTGGACTCATTTGGGCTGGACTTATTGGATCTCTTGGAGTTAGGCTCTTAATTCAAACTAAGCTTATAACATGAGTTGGGTCTTTGGGCTTGACCTATCAAAGGTAATAATTTTTAACACAATACAAAAACATGACTCAAACTTGACACGAAATTAGTGAGTGTAGGGTAGATCATTTCTCAATATGAACCCGTAAAACTTACGACCTGTTAACACGAATAATAAATGGATAAAGTTAATATCAAACACGAAATTGACACCAATAATAAGTTTAACTAATATTATAGAAATAAAATATTAATTATTTGTTATTGTTTATTAAGCATTGACATAATTTTTGAGCAAAAAAATATTTTTACTCATTATTATTTCTATATTTATTAAGTTAATTTTTAATTTATAGAAAAAATATGTGCAATGATTCAATTAATGGATAATAGAATCATAGAATTAAATCTTTTATTCAAAATTTATATAGGTTAACACGAACACAAACTCGAACTCGACACGAAAATAAATAGGTCAATCAACACGACACGATTAATTAAATAAGTTAGACTAGGGTTGACTACTAATGCTCGACACAAACCCATAATAACATGCCATGAACCCAATAACACATGACACGATTGTCATCCCTAGCTCTTTTACTGTGCCTTGGGTATGTCAACGTTTCTCGTGATACAATTTTGGTCTGTTTAGTTAGGAAGAAAAAAATGATAAAAAATGAAGTAAAAAAAAATAAAAATGAAAAAAAAATATTTTTTCATGCATATATTTGGTTAAAATGAAAAACTTACTAGAATTTTTTAAACAAAATTCATTCTATTGTTTGAAATAAAAAAAAATTACAAAAAAGAAAAAGAAAAATTACAAAAAAAAAATTTCTAATTGTCTAAATTACCCTTAATTATATTAAATCAATTTAAAGAAATATATATATATATATATATATATTATAATTAAAAGTTAATTTTTTTTAAAAAAAGTGGCCCTTAACCTAATTATAGGACAAGCATCAGCGTGAAGATGTTTAGGTCAAATTAAATGGTTAACTATTTAAAAATTAATAACAAAAAAAAAATTAAGAAAAAATTAAGAAAAAATAAAATAAAATGAGAAGTTAGCTATGGATCTGAACTTTCTTGCATTTTTTTATATTTTTTACAAGAAAAAAAAAGTTGGTTAGTTTTAAGAAAATTTAAACATAAAAGAAAATTATTTTTTCTATCATTTTTCATTTCATGCTATCCAAATATATAAAAATTTAAAAAATATTCTCTTTCTTACTTTTTCTATTTTTATTGCGCTAACTCAAACGGATCCCTTTTATTTTATTTTCCTTCAAAATTGGTCTCTTTGGCTCAATAACAAAACAGCTTTTGAGAACAATAAACCAAGAAAATTTAAAAAGATAAATTTTAAGAGCATAGTCTCTGTAAAAATATTACATCATACAGGCCCCTTATAGTCATTAGCTATTTCCCTCGCGACTCAGGCACTGAGCAAAGGTCGTATTATAACTTGTATGATTAGGATGGATGGGTGGACAATGTCATTAAATATGAGTATGGTGGGTAGGGCAAGTGCATTAGGTATAGTTTTTTTTTTTTTTTTGTCTTTTTTTTTTTTGGGTTCTTAGATTGAGTCTAGTCGTATTTTTTTTTTTTTTTAGATCACTATTTTGAACTGTTGTAGAGGAAAGGACGATGAGGTTCGAACCCATAATTTAATCGTTTAACAGTAAACTATAATGGTAATTAGACCAACCATTAATCCTGAATGTCCAGCTGTATTGAGTCCTACATGTTTATAAAGTATTCCATTGCATTGCTTTAAATTGGTATTTTGTCTATAGTCAATTCATTAATGCTAATATGTACTTTTCTACCAAAAAGAAAGTTTGGCCAAGATTAACTTACAAGAACAGCAAAGAATGATGTTACAAGATGGGCCTAAGCCCAATGAACTTGCACAGGTTTGAAAGTGTATTTATATGGCAAGTCAACGTCACAATTTGGAATCTCAAGAAATAGTTAAGGAAAGATAAGAATGAGTTATAAATTTGGACATCTTGAGTTTAAACTCGTAAATCATGATATAATAATTTTGATAAGTGCAAATGACCAAAAATTCTAATTTATATCCGAGTAATTAATTTCGAATTTTAATCAAAATTCAATCTATTGACAGGCTATTTACCGAGAACACACAACACTTACTTTTGTAGCAATTACCACTTAAAACTTGTCAGATTACCCTATTTTGTGGTCAAAATCCTACATAACTTACCTTGTTTTTACCTCCTCTAATGCTCTTAAGCTACTCAATCCCTTTGCCTCGAATGCTCTTAAGCTACTCAATCCCTTTGCCAAGTAGGTATATAATCAACTAGATAATACCATTCAAAATCCACTATATATATCATGTCCTATTGATTATAATTCACAACTCAAATCAAAATTTTCTTTTGTTTTATGATAAGGCCAATATGAGAACCATTTCTTTCCTGATCCATTTATTTCTCAGTCTAATTCTAATACTGGGCTTTGTCAAACCCGACCCAGATCCACTTCAAGACTACTGTGTTGCAAATACAAACACTCCCCAAACCTTTTTCTACAATGGTGTACCATGCATCAACCCATCACTAGCAACACCATCCAATTTTGTCACAACTGCTCTATCCATACCCGGTAACACCAAAGGCAACCCGTTCGGGTTCAATGTTACTCTGGCCAATGTTAAAAATCTGCCAGGGCTTAACACACTGGGCTTAACCATGGCTAGAGTCGATATTGCAGGCAATGGTCTTGTTCCACCTCACTCTCATCCGCGAGCATCAGAAGTAACCATTCTGCTCAAGGGTTCACTCCTAGTCGGTTTCGTTGATACCTCGAATCGCCTTTTTACGCAACAATTACGTTCCGGGGATTCATTTGTTTTCCCTAAAGGTTTGATTCATTTTCTATTCAATTTGGACTCTCAGAATGCAGCGTTGTGTGTGTCTGGGCTGAGTAGCCAGAACCCTGGTGCACAAATAGTGTCACTAGCCACTTTCACCTCAAAGCCAGCAATACCAGACGATGTTCTAAAGAAGGGGTTTCAGATTACTGCCCAGGATGTTCTTAAAATTCGTAGGAACCTTGGAGGGTGATTATTATACTTTTGAACTGCATTTGAGTGAATAAAATGATAAAAAAACATGATATTTAATCTTGGGATTTATGGTTGCTTAGAGAAAAAATATTGGGTGTAACTGTCACAGTATGTCAACAGTGTCACGTGGTGTAACGATTTATTAATAAATAAATAGATCTGCTCAAACATTTTTTTTTCTCGATTTTTTTCAACGATAAGTCGCTCACTATAAATGGATAAACCAATTCTTCCATAGGTTCGATCACAATATAAAATTATAGCCTACATAGCTGTTTGTTTTTTATTTATTTTTTGTGGGATCATCTCCTCTTCTGGCTAAAGGCAAATTAAACTCGCTCTATAAAAATGAGTCCCCATAAATACACTGTAAGATTTATTACTAAAAAGAACTGAAAAAATTTGGTTAATAGTTCCAGTTAAATCACATTATTAAGTTAACAAATTGTGTTAAATTTTTATATCTAAATAGCATTACTCATACCATAACCTCAAAAAAAGGCGAAAGCTCTCGTCACTACAAAATTTTAAAACTCCGCACTCTCTGTAGATTTGGGGCCGCTGCAAAAATACATTTTTAATATTTTTTTGGGGAATATGTAAATTTAACAAATTTTATTAAACATCATAATAAACTCAAGTATAACTTTTAAGGATAGTTCAGTAATTAAATTTGACATCTTGTAAGTAAAAGATTTTAGATTCAACATTTCTTATAGTTCCTCAGAGTTAGCCCCTTCGTCATGCGTCAACATAGTGGTTTAAATCAGCTCGATTTAAGATTAAATCCGAGTTCGATGGAGTAATTGATATAAACCTGAATACCCTGTAACAAAAAAAATAATAATAATAAACTCAATTGTCAAGTTTTGGATCTGATTCCGTGGGTTGTCCTACAGTTTTCCTCTTGTTAAACAAAGTAGAGAACATGTGAGGAGACACCTATTGAAGAACTCAAAGCATAATATTATTCCTCACAAGAAACTTCGATTATAAAAATCATACAAAGAAAAAAATTAACACTGCAATTACCAAAGTAGACAGTTTAATATATTTCAGTCTCCACGGATTCCTCGCCATAACCCCCCATATGGTCACATGAAACATTCATTGGACTTACTATTCTGAAGCGTTTGTGATGGGCTTCACAAGAAAAGATAAAAAAGTCCCCCCTGGCAATGCCGCCGGCTTCGATTGAAGTACATTGTACCAAACGTCAAAACACGAGTTCAATAGAAGGATGCGTCGGTAAGATGGGTTTAGAAAAAATTATCTAAAGGATTTTCAAATTTCATGTTTAAATTAAAAATTCAATCTTTAGTTTTTAAACCCGCCTATTGTTAGCCCGAATATTAAACTCATGATCATAAGTTTTGTCAAATCTAAAGAGTGATAGATTTGGAAAGATGAGTCAAAACTCATGATCATTAATTTTGTCAAACTTAAGGGGTGGTGGATTTGGAAAGATAAGTTAATGGGTTATGGATACAAAAAAATAATTGTACCCCATAATATTGATATGAATTGAATTGATGAAGGGTAAAATAATTATTTATAAGACAAATAGTTGTTAATAATTATGATATATCTGTGAGCTCTACAATGTATGTGTTGCATATCAGATATGGGTATGAACCGAATTCAATATTAAATCTCATCTTTGTGAAAAGGAGTTTGAATTTGAAAGGATTTAGAGAAAACAATCCAAACTCCTTTCAAAAATTCATCCAAACAAATTCCTAAAGATGAGTTAAGGTCAAAACTATTCATATTCTTTAACTGTATAACATTAATGTTTAATGATGTAAATGATTTATAGGTAATTATGTGAATTTGATATTGGTCTTGTAATATTTGAATTCAGCTTCTTTAATTGCATAAAATTAATGTTTAATTAATGGAAATGATTTGTAAGCAATTATGTGAATTTGATATTGGTCTTGTAACTATAAATTCAAAAGACACATGATTGTGACTATTTTTTGTCTAAATGTATGACTTAGTTACCAGATGAAAATGCGTAAAATAACTCAAATAACTTTGTCCATTAAACAAATAATAATAATAAAAACAACAAAAAGAAGCATAAAGCTCAAAAGTTTCCTGAATTTTCCACGCGTAAGCACCTGAATTATTCAACCCCCAAACATTACGTAGAGTCGAAGAACAAGTTGTACAAGGCAAGTATGGAAGCCTTGGAGTTGGAAGGAAGGATCTAAAGTGATTGACAACAACTTTGAACCCAAGGAATAAGGAAAGCCACTTCAGGTGGACACTTTTCTATTTCAACTTCGTCACGTTATGTTACCTTCTAGTCTTGGTCAAAACCCCAATTATAAGTTAGAAATCTCCAACAATCCCACCACTTTGAACTCAGATCATTTCAGTTCATTCAAACTAGGACTGGGCTCCGGTATCAGAAAAAAATAAATAAATAAATTTTGTACTTTTTTTCTAAATTTTACTATTTTAATTAATATTTTTATAACTATCATCAATTATTTTACAGCAAATAAATTTATAATTTTTGTGAATGATTTATAAAATTATAAATTTTTATAAAGTTCGGAGTTATATCCCCATCTATAAGTAATTAAATTTTTAGTNTTTTGTACTTTTTTTCTAAATTTTACTATTTTAATTAATATTTTTATAACTATCATGAATTATTTTACAACAAAAAAATTTATAATTTTTGTGAATGATTTATAAAATTATAAATTTTTATAAAGTTCGGAGTTATATCCCCAACTATAAGTAATTAAATTTTTATTGNCTTAGAAAGTATGAGAAGTGTTGAACTTTATACCTCTAGGTTACCATATGTTAGACTCAATTAATGAACCACCTTGAATGATTAATTAAAATTTGATCTTACTACACTTTCTTTTTCACCCTCTAGGTCTAGGCTTCTGTATTCCTCTCAAATTAACCAAATGGGTCCTGTAACCCATGGTTTATACGGTTCCACAATTGGGCTTTCTAAGCTGTTTAGCACAATAAAGACCATCAGGCCTATGCCATTCCTCAATTTTGATTGCACCTGCACAACAGGTGAAGCTGTTTGGTGGCTCTGCAACTATGGAAGAAATTCTCTCTAGGATACAGCAGAGAGAAGCTTTCGGTTAGCAAAAATTATTAGGACAAATTTTATTTTGCACCCTGAAAGACTTTAAATTTTTTACTTTGTACTTTCAAAGAGTAAATTTTCTACTTTCAAAGATTAAATATTCTACATTGCACTCTCAATATATCAAATGTGTTGCAATGTAACCTTTATGTTTGCTTTCCGTTAGTTTTTTCGTCGTTCTCAACAGGTTGGCTTTTAACAGAAAAAATAAGAAAAATTAACAAAAGGACCACATTATAACATTTTTGATGCATTAAGGGTGTAATGTGAAAGTTTTAATCTTAGAAAGTGCAAAATAAAAAATTATTTCAAGGTGCAAAGTGCAAAAAGCTCAAATTATTAACACACCCTCTTTTCAACCCTAACGGTTTTTATCGACGATTACTCGAGTTAATATGATTTGTTGTGAAGGAAAAAATGAAGTCAATTTTTTGCTAGGCTTATTTTATGATCTTGACAAAGAAACCCGAGGTTGGACCTGAATTGAGCGTCGGAAAACGATTCTCCATGGAGACTCGGGTTCTATTTTTATTATTATTGTTATTATTTTGATGAATACAAATTGAGATTAAAGGTGAAGTGGTAAAAAATTATGCCACGTGTATAGGCAGGTGATATATGCACGTGATTATGAACGGACAGATCACGGGGGACACAAGTACATGAAGCGCTTTGGACAAACCGAACTAAATTGCAATAGCTCGGTTCATATTGTTGAGCACAAGTGCACAGTGCAGCTTGAAAGCATGGCATGAACTGAACAATAGGATAATCAACTTTAATTGGGGAATTTAGGTACAACAGTAAAGCAAAGTCAATAATTCAAAAGATCTGCAATTGAGGAGCGATTGAGAGATTTGTGCGATCCCCAACAAACATTTTCGAATGAAGTTAGATGTGTCATCTCCCACGTCAGTAAAAGGAATCCTAGAAACATGACAAAATCTATATAAAGCAATCAGGATGCATGGCACATGGTAAGTTGAATTCTTTTTGCATACAATTTCTTCATACACATTTACTGACTTAAACATCGGAGTGTCTTCGATTGAAACACTTCGGTCTTATGCAGTTTATTCATTGTTGCAAGAAGCACTTTCAAAGAGGAACAAAGTTTTCTTCATAAACCTTTGAAGGCCCTTGTCATAAGAAAAAAGAGAAAAAATGAATAAAAAAGAAAAGAAAGATCGCCTTTCTAAAAGAATGAGGGAGAGGAAAAAAATATATAAGGCAAATACCAGAAGCATTTGTTGGATAGCTTGCCAAGTGATTCCATCATCAAACACTACCTCATTTGCAGCAAGATCACGAAGCGGGATCACTCCCTTGGCTATCCTAACTACGACATTCACGTCCTTGGCAGCTAAGTCTCAAACAGTAATGTCTTTCCCTTTCGCTTTCAGGATAGGACAAAACAAAAACTTCAGATGGTGGCTCTACAATCCTTCCCTTCTTTGTCAAACACTCCTCGACTTGCACCTCTACATCAGGTGACAGTGTGGCGCGAGGAGGCGACTGTGGGATTAGTAGGAGTCACCTCGAAAGTAAGCTCGGGATGAGGGACCGAAGCCTCACAAGAAACTTGCGTCTCAGCAAGTTCAAGGGCATCATGAGAAGGAACCATCTGCTTGGCTTTTAGAGTAGGTAAAGTAGTTGCATCATCAGGAATTTGAACAATTGAAAGGGCAAATTCGGAGGGCTCACCCAAGAAAAGAAAACTTAGAAAATTTTTCACTGATGTGTTCCTTCTAAATGAAGGGATGATAAATTTTTGCCAAGAGCGTGGGGTAGCAACACGCTGAGCTTGTAGTGTATCTTGTTCCTCGATAAGGGTGGCATTGGCCCGCTCAGGGACTACAATGAACGAATGATAGGTGGAGGTGTATCCAAGAAGAACATGGACAACTTGGCAAAACAAACTCTCGTTGAAAGACCATACTTTCTTCAAGTCATTCATCTTCACAGAACGCTCGAAAATCTTCCCTTTGACAGTTTCCCCTAAGAAGTACAGAAGAACGAAGATGATTAGTGTTTTAAAAAAAAAAAAGCAGAAAGTCAAGTACAAATAGTCCAAAGGGAACTATTTTCATATATCTGGTATGTCTTCCTCGTATGGACACCTATAAGAAGAGGTGTCTCCAACCTTGTACTCCTAATTCCCAAAAACAAAACTGACATCATTTTCATGACCCTTGTTTGAATCAGGGAGTGGGTTACCAAGTATTGATCCTTCCTCCTCACTATCAGGTAGTAGTTGTCACCGGTTGGCTTGAGTATATAGCAAAATAGGATTTCCCAGATATCCAGGCTTATGCTCAGAAGGTCATTTAGGGCAACAACATCCATGACTATTCTGAAAAAGTTAGGGCAACACTAAATGGGGTATAAGTTCATGGCTGAGAGCACCCAAAGTAGCAGTGGGTGAAGAGGAAACCTTACGCCACCTTCGGTGACTGCTTGAGTGTGGATAGGGATAGACTCCCTGGTCCTAATCAATGGCTTATCAACACCAGTAACTCGAACGTGCATGTCATCAAGGATCTTATACTTGACTCTAAAAGCTAGAATGTCTTCTAGTGTATGGGGAGTCATTCGAGAGGTGAAAAGTGAATACACAGGAGAACAGAGAAACAAGTAAAGTGAAAGTTTTTAAGAGAAATAAGAATAGATGAGTCATCTTGCACTTCCTTTTAAAGAAAATGAGCAAGAGCCAAAGGACATGCATTTAATGCGAAAAAGACAAGACAAGTACAATACATATCTCGAGAATCTAGGCAATAATGAATCTAAAAATATGAAACAACTGTCAGGCGAATGATGGCTGACATGCGTTTCCTGAGGGCAAGTGAAGGGACATAAAATTATGCCATGTGTATAAACAAGTTATATACGTATGTGATCACAAACAGTTTTAGACAAATCGAATCGAACTGCAATAGCACAGTTCATACTATCAAGCACGAGTGCACAACATAGTTTGAAAGCGTGGCATAAACCTAACAACAGGATAATCGCCAATGATTGGGGAATTTAGGTGCAACAATTAAGCAAAGTCAATAATTTAAAAGATCTACAATTGATGGAGTGTTTGAGAAATTGCTACGATCCCCAACAAACATTTCTGAAGGAAGGCGGATATGTCATCTCCCACACCAGTTTGAAATAGGGCAAATTCTATATAAAGCAGTCAGGATGTATGTCACAAAGTAAGTTGATTCCTCTTTGCATACATTTTCTTCATACATATTTATTGATTTAAGTATCGAAATGCCTTCAATCAAAGCATTTCAATTATGAGCAATTTGTTCATTGCTGCAGGAAGTACTTTCAAAGAGAAACAAAGTTTTCTTTTTAAAGCTTAACGAGGTACAATAAGTTTTTCACCTACAAAAGGAAAAAAAGAACGCAAAAGAAATATATCAAACAACGAAGCTTGATGCACATGCGGGTTCATGCCAAGCCAATGGTGTCAAAGACAGCTCAGGCAGGTAGGGGAGCCAGGATGGTAACATTGCTAACCAAATAGACATGACAATAGTAGTATCAATTATAATCTCATTAGAGCAACTCCAAGAGGGAGTTGCATCAAGGGTGGCAACCCCGTATGTCACCCCATATTTAAAAATTTTCACTCCAAGGGGGGTGGCATCAAAGGTTGAAAAATAGCATCAAGACTCTTGGGGTGACATTTTTGGCAATTCCGGAGAGAGAAACGGAGAGGTTGTACATGAGTTGATGAATATAGATCTGTTAGATGAATATAAATTCAACGATTCATATAGATTGATAAATAAAAATATAAAAATAACACCACATTTTGGCATATGTCATTGGAGTAAATTTATAATTCAGAAATATCAAAATACTGTTCAATATTACAAATGAATGATTTGACACCCCAAAATGACAACTCCCTTTGGAGTTACTCTTAGAAAAGAGTTACAGAGGAATAAAATTGTCCACCCAAACTCTTGAAAAACAAGCTTCACAAGAAGCATTCACCGAAGCAATAAGCTAGTCTCACTTCTAAACTGATCAAACAAAGATCAAGAAAGGACAAACATATATGTCAAAGTACGCCTCCCAATGGATTTGATTTTGATCCTAATCCGATTAGCATGAATTAATATTTTTTATCAATAATTTAAAACTGAATTCAAAATTTTATATTTTACAGGTTCGAATTTAGATATACTTATATTTAATCCGAATTATTTATATATTTTTATATACACATTAAAGAAATTTAGTTAATTACCTTATTGGGATCGGATCAACTTTTTTGAATTTCAATTATCACGAATTCGATATAGACTACAAATGAAATCTGTCAAATTATTAGATCAAATTTGAATCGATCTTTTGAAATCGAATTCGGATCTAAACTCGATCAATTGATAAGTCTAGCTCTAAGTGATTTGAATTGAGAAGGCTTATTTTTTTTGGTTTGACACATAAAAACAGTCCTCATTGAGATCTTAGCTCATAATCATGCACCTAACGGCACATATACCCTTCAGAAAACTCGTGGCTGTGTTCCAAAAAAGCACTGTAGCGAACGTCCACGGTGGCATCGACACTGACCCAACACTAACCTTTCGCGTTGACGGTTCCACTGACCTATCAAATTTTGACAACGAAGTACTACACCCATCCATCTATAATTCCAAGATATTTTAATTCAACTTACAAGTCACTCCTCCTTTCCGTAACTCAGACTTGGAGACAAAAAACAGCAATTATGAAGAACTTGAGAGGTATTCTAAAAAGCCCCAAGGCTGGTGGAAATTAATTTGGGTAAGCTGTTTTAACACAGTATTCAGGTACTGTATTGGTATCAAATATTGTATAATACTAATAAGTTCTCTGCCAATCCTGAACTGATGATTGAAACTTCTGTTTGGATTCTTTAATTATAGAATTATTGTTTATTATTTTTTCTTAAAATGGCTTTATGTTTTGTCCACTTTAATTAAAGAACATTAAACTTAGTACATTCCCACGCATGCATCATTATATATATTATCTTACTCATTCCACTGTCATTTTGTTTGGCCCATCTAAATTCAAACAAAATGGCTGGACTTCCCTTCCCTTCCCCCAAAATTATACCCTTAAATAAACTGTAATTCTTGATGAAAACCTAAATAAAATTACACTAGTCAGATGCAGTAGCTTATGCCTAGAATGGTCTCTAATATTTTGCTTAAAACTTTTAAAAAAATTAAAGAACACAACAGCAACAGAATGTTGGGCCTTTTGGGTTGGTTGGTAATTAAGCCGAGTTACTCGGGTTCGGTTTAAATAGGACTTGACTTAAGTTCTGCTCAATGTTACTTAAATAGTGGATCGCTTTGGTACGTGATATAAATACGGATACATGATACGACACTTTCTCGGGTACGCGATACAATGGGAGTAAGTTAACTGGTACGATATTTTGGGTCGTAATTCGTTTTGGAACTCTTATGTAGATCGTTTTCATTACTACACAATATTATATATTACAAAACATTCATAAACACTAAGTTAGTTATTATTTATCTTATAATTGTAGTTAATTTTCAATTATCTAAAATAATATATAATTATAAATTTATATACATTTAGTCAATTAATATGCATTTTATATTTGTGCTACATATTCTAAAACGAATTGATTTAGAGTTAGTATTATAATTTGGGGTCGTCCATTTTGGTGATCTAGATCACGAACTTACCTCGTTTGGGATCGATGTACAAAGATCGTGGGTCGTTAAGGGTTTAGTGAATTGTGGTAACCATGGTTCGGCTCGCGTTCTAAATGATTCGAGCTTGAATAATCTTTTAGACTCGTTTAGATAACAAGCCTAAAAAGATTCGACTCAAACTCGTAAAACTCAACTTGTTTATATGTATAATAATCGAGTTACTCAGACTCGACTTAAGTTCAAATTGTTTTGGGCTCGAACTCAGCTCGGCTCATTTTCTAAATGAACCGAGCTTAAACAGTTTTTTAACCTCATTTAGAAAAACGAGTTCAAAGACTCGAATCGATTATCAGCCCTACCTTTGAGTTCTAAGGTGTGTAAAATTCTCCAACTCAACTCAACACAACACAACAAAACCTTGTATCAATCTTTGAGGTCGATCACATGAATCTTATCATTCCATTGTACTCCATCAATCACCGGTTGCGGAAAATTCTCCTAGATATAAATCATTCGACATAATATCCTACAAATTTGTGAAATCAAATATTATTCAGCATGATGTCCTACAAATTTATGCAGATCTCTTTTGTTCTCCGAGTGGTTGTTTTCAGCAATAAAGAAGTACCAGCAACAATTAATCACTTGTCGCCTTCTCACTGGAGGCCAAGTGCATGTATTTCCCTTCTTTCATACAAAAAAATTCCAGCTACACTCAGATTTTATTATTAAGCACAGAGATTTGCAGGGTAGGGGACCATGAACTGCTGGCCAATTACCTAAATTTTGAGGTGTCCATCTGTTTATTCCTCCATAATTGAGCTTGTGTTCCTCTCATTTGTTTGCCTGCCATGGCTGATTGATTCCTCACTCTCCTGCAGCTGAACTCCCCTTAGCTATGGCTGCCTTTCCTAATTCACCCACTTAAATATGGCTACCTTATATTCCCTGACAAACCTGGCCTTAATGCTAAAATGATCTGGGGTTCCCATGGTGCAAATCAAAAAAACAACCCCCATTCCCTACCACAAGGTTCCAAAATATCACCCAATATCGATACGACTCGGTCGGAACGATATTCGACTTGACACCTTGCAATTCAATAAAATTCCATGTTCCGTGTAAACCACAAGTCTCATGCAACTCAAGCCAAGTTGTTCGTGATTTCTTCAAGTCAATCCCAAGTCATCATCGCCAAATCCAGCGATAACGTTCTGTAACAGTACAATATGCTTTGAATCTCTTGTCATGTTCAACTTCATTGTTGTGGTTTGCCCTATACCAATCCGTAACGCTACAATTGATGGGTTGTCCTCATATAACCGATACCATAAACTTCAACTATGGTTTTTTTTTTTTTTTTTTTGGGGGGGCGGGGACCTAATTTCTGTTTCGGAGGTGCCATATCCTCTTAACTCATAGGGTCATAAGGAGAAGTCATATTCCTCTGCTTCAAGTAATTGGGCTTCAATAAGAGCATTAAACTCCTGGAAATAGGGTAGGTAGGCATTCAAGATCTCATACTAAATAGGGCTCTCCAAAACTCTCATAAGATCTCTCCAATTTATACCCAAGAGGCTAACTCAGAACAACTATAAATAGTAAATGAAACTTAACATGATCTGGGTACCTATCTTTTGAAACTTGGTAAGTCTTGGAAATACACAAGATTGTGAAATCAGCTACTAGCCTACTACTATTATTTAACACTTCTCTAACCACAGCTACTGTTCATGGAAAGAGACATCTTCTCCTCCTATGCTCCCCAAAATCCGAGCAGCAATAGAGATGTATATGATCAGTTACTCCTTCAATTCTTTTTGCGGGTTCAAAGAAGTTGTCAAGGCATGTGCTGTTTCCATTGGAATGCAGTAAAGTATCAATTAAACAGAGAGAAAGCTCTCTCTTTCATCCACATGAAAAATTGACCATTTCTAAATCAGAGGGAAATACCCTGTCTGTTCCTCTCAATCTCTTTTTTACTTTTGCCTGTTTAATTTGAGAAATCAAAACAAACATCAAATCATTGTCACTATGCAATTAGTTACCAAAAACTCGGGTCAAATTATCTGGCCTTTCTCCATCTAGTATTGCATTTCTATGAGAAACCAGTGCCAGATTTGGGATCACAGATCTGTTTTAAGTAGTGGAAATAAGTGAACTTGATCATAACATAATAGTACTTTCTCATAGTCCTAACTCAGGAACTGAAAAATTAAGCAAACAGTCGCAACATCAAAGTCTAGCAACAAAACACAAAGCAACCCACAGAGACTCAAAAAGTTGAGCTGTGATAGCCCACTCGAATTTGAAAGCAAAATTAAAGCATAGACAGTAAAATTGAATAGCAAACCGCAATCAGAAAACCTGAAACAGACTCAGAATTCTTCTTCCACGCGGTAGTGGCCACTGGATAAATTGACTGAAAACTCTCCCCCCTTGCTTGACTCAATCCAATTAACAGCTCCAACGTCAGCAAACTGCCTGTTCTTGGTTGCTCTTGCAGACTACGTACGGATTATTTCCTGCAAAACGGGTTCAATGTAACAGTAGATTTGCAGTGGGAAAATTACATATTGCTGTGGAATAATCACAGAACACTGAATAATAATAGAAAATTAAACGAATTTGGGCAATGGGTATCGAAGAGTTCACCTTTTAGCTAGAGAGAGGGAGAAAGTTTCAGTTTTGAGCTAAATCAATGGCGAGAATCGGAGGAAGCAGAGGACGGCTTGTCGGAAATGCCGTCGTGTTCCTCTTCTTCACCTTGGATTCGTGCTGGAATACGAAAATCGGAGAATCCGCCTACTCCAGAGGCAAATCCAATGCCAGACATTGAAGATGGATGGATGGGTAGTACTGTTTGATATTGCCGATGATGATCAGAGTTGCTGATAGCAATGGCGGACGGGTCCATCCAAGCACGAACCCAAGGTGTGTTACTGGACTGAAGGGGTCCCCTCTGATAAAACTGCTGTGTTTGGCCGAACAACGGCGGCGTTGGTGGTGAATTGAAGATAAATCCTCCACCACCACCACCACTAGCAGTGTCTCCACCACCATTCCAAGCCACCATTCTCTGGGTCTCGGACCAATTTGCCCCATCAAACACAAGTGGGGTTGTTCCAGAGAAAAGTGCTTGTTCACTGTGATTTGTGGAATGCTGATGCTGAGTTTGTTGGTTATGGTGGTGGAGAAAAGTGGGATCTTGAAAAGACTGAAGAGAGAGCCTCAGATCTTGGCTCTGATTCCTGGGTCTTGATAGCAAATTGCAATCCGGTGGTGGAAAGCCATGAAACTGAATTGCAGACGAATTGGTCTCCGTTGAAGTAACCATTGGGAAGAAAGACTTAATAGTATCAGCAATGGCATCAGAATCCAAAGATGGTGGCAAAAAACTCGAGCTGTTCTCGTCGCCTGCGTTGCTAGAAGGACCGGTAATGGTATCCACCACATCGCGGTGGAGGATACGAAGCTGCTGAAAATGATCTTCTTGCTGATTTTGACCTTGGTTTTGGTCAATATTCGGAGTTGCTATTGAAGCAGTAATGGGATTCCATGCGGGTAGCTCCGCGAGCTCGTCTATGGCGGGTTTGGCCTTTTTGATGAGCCAATCCACGGCTTTGCTGGGGCGGTCGAAGCCAAGGCGGTCCTGGACGTCGTAGAATTGAATGGCGG
>CAUOFW020000837.1:1100113-1136728 GCA_963454935.2 Ilex paraguariensis
GGGGTTGAAGATGGTGTGGAACAGTAAATATAGTGAGTGTAAAGAAGAGGAAAACTACTGTCTTTGGCCTATAAAAGCCCTTGATGCCACTGGTACGGGTGGCAGTGTTTGGTCAGAAGGGAGATTAAAGATCTTTGTGATCTCATCACTGCCCTCTGCTGCTGCTGTTTTTGTACAGCCTACACAACACAAATACCAACCCAAAAACTCTTTCCTTTCATCCTCAACTAGTTGGAATTGTTGGCTCCTTCTCTCAACTCTCAACTCTCAACTCTCAACTCTCCATACAGTCGGTTGTTTTCATTTTTTAACTTCATAAAATATTTTTGGATAAGTTTCATTGACACCATCTAAATTTAAGTTATATTTAACTGACACTTCCTATAATTTCTGAAATATAATTGCACACCCCTGCCAGTTTGTGTCTGTTGACAGACCTAATAGAACTATAATACATAATTTTACTACATTATCCTAGAACTCTCATTTTGCAAGAGTATTATTCAATTTTACTCTTATATTACCATTATTAACATAATTGTATGAAATTAATATAAAATTAATTTATAATTTTATTAAATTAAAATCAAAGTGACCTTTAATTTTGTTTGATTAATATTTAATTTTATTCAATTAATATTTAATTTTATCAAATTAATGTCAAATTAATATTCATTTTCATGCACCAAATTAACATTAAATTTTATCAAATTAACATTAACATTCATCCAATTAGCATTCAATTTTATTAAACTAATACCAAATTAATATTGAATTTCATAAAATTAACACTAAATTAATATTCTATTTTATCATAATTACATTAAACTTCATCAAATCAATACAAGATTTACCAAATTAATGTGAAATTGATCTTAAATTTTATAGAATTATCATTTTATTTCAACAAACTAATATTCAATCTCACCAAATCAATATTCAAATTCATCAGATTAATATTTAATTTCATCAATTTAACATCCAATTTATCAAATTGACATAATTTTTTTTTATTGAATTTCAAATTAACATTCAATTTCATCTAATTTGTACCGAATGATCATTCAATTTTTTAAATTTAATATTTAGTTTTATCAAATTAACATTCTTTTTTAAAATTAATATTTTTTATCCATTTTTTTATAAGAAACAGTATGCTTAATCCAATTAATACTAAAAAGATATTTCCTACTACTTTAAAATTGTTTTATATGACTAAGGATAAATTTGACAGCTCACAAATGAGTAAATCATCGCATCACACATTTTTTGTTTGTCAATAACTATACTAGATGATATGGGTTGCTTCTGAAACGTATATATAAATTATCGAATGTGTAATGATATTTCAAAAATGAAAGAGAATGTCAGCGAAATATGACTTAAATTTAAGAAATGTCTGCGAAATTTATCCAATATTTTTTTCACTTCATAAATAAAATTATAAAAGTCAGAACCGTAGGTTATAGCTCCAGGAGTGCCCTTTGACGTGCCAAACCAACAACTTTTTCCATTGAGCCATAACTAATTTGGCATACCTCTCTCTCTCTCTACATGTCTTTGTTTCTCAATGAGTTGTTTTAAGGTTATTTAAAGTTTATACTTAAGAGTTAGAATTGTTTTAGTTATAGCGCAATGAGTGTTTGGATGGGATCCTTTTTATGTATGGAGGGATAGATCCTTCAAATGCCACCACTCCCCCATGTTGAAAGGGACCTCTTACAGCTTTTGTGGTTTTCTTAGCTTTCCCTCTCTCTTTCTTTAATGCCTCACTTAAAAGAAACAACATCATCCTTCCCAACCCAACCTTTTTGTGGTTGGTTGGGTTACTGTACATGGCATCTCATGAGCCAGACTTTCTAGTTTCTCTTCTTTTCTCGGAGAAACATCATTTAATGATTTTACACTGTTGTACTTGTGTTTGATATGTTAAATTACTCAACTGCCTCGCTGAGATTATTATTTGTATGAACTATACTAACTAATATTTCTTATAGAATACTATAAACCCAAAGATATTCTTTGGTAATTTTCTAGACATATATATCTAAGATAGGAAATAATTATGTGATTTTCATACATTTACCCTTACAAATTGCAAAACGTAGGTTCGTCTGTTTGTGCTTATTTTGTGTCATTGCGGGTTTGTTAATTTTTGATGGTGGAGAGTGACGGGGGGAAGGGGGTAAAGGATGAATTTAGACTCAGGTTTTAAAACTTTTGATCCTAATTCAAGTCGAGCCCGACTTTCAATCAAAGTTTATTTAATTTGAGTATTGTCCAAGTTAATTTTAGGTTCAATTTGAGTTAACTAATTTGTTTCAAATCAGGCAAGGGCGGCTCAAGTCAATTATTGGCCTAAAGCGAAAACAATAAATGAGGGTCTTTTTATTTTTAGTATTATTTTTTTAAAAAAATTAATTTATTTTTAATTTTCTATGTAAGAGAGCGAGACTAAAAAAAGAATGTGTTAATATCGTCGAGAAAGAGATTTTAATTTTTGTTTTTGTTTTTATTTTTTTACCACAGAGAAAGTGTTTAATTTCAACTTTTATTTTTTATTTTTTTTTAAGAGAGAGAGAGAGAGGGAGTAAATATGAGTTAACTTTTGAGTATTTTTTTATTTTTAAATTTTTAATGTTATAGATTGGATTATAGGCCCAAATTATTACAATAAAATTTTTGATTGCATTTAATTTTTTTGAGACTTTTTTTGAAAAGCTTAAAATTTAATGGATTTAAATTTTTTTTTGTAAGCTAGTGATGTACCTAAAATTATGGAGCCTTCTAAAAATTTGGGGTCTAAAACCCAAATTTACTTATTCGAATTGAGTTCAATCGATCTTGTGAATCTGAAGTCTCAACTCGAGTATGACACAAATTCAATTCGATTTGAAGTTTTTCAATTCAAGTTTAAAAAATAGAAAAATTATAAGAAGCACACGAAATTAGAGTTATTGGTCAAAAATTAATTAGTTCTTGATGTTAGATCATTAAATCCTTATTTTTAGAACTTATTTGTGCCCAAATACACAACTTGATTTTTTGTAATTTTCCTTTAACATATTTGTCCTTTAAATCATGCATATTTCTTTTGACGTATAAAAATCAAAATTAAAGATTTTGTATTATTCAAAATGGCTAAGATTTTGTTTTATTGTATTAAAAATTTCCTAATATAATGGAAGAATTATGTTATCACAAAATTTATATCTAACGTTGATTGCGTATGTCTTAGCCATTTTGAATTTTAATTTTTTTTGTCATTATCCTTGTTATTAAACAAATCTCTTCTTCTTCTCCAAAATACCGGTCAATATCACTTGGAAAAAGTTCAAACATAACATCCTTCTTATTCTCCAACGTTCATTACATTATCAGGTTTGAATTTATGCATGCATTCAGTTTTTGTTTATTTTTTTTCCCTACATGCTACTAGTAGTTATTTTTAAGGTTTTTTTTTTTTATACAGTTTTTCGTATTTGATCTAGGAGCACCGCATGGAGGGTGTTGTTTTGAGACATTATTTATTTTTGTTGGTTGTCCACCTATGCGCTAACATTACCGTTTTTATATATATATATTTTTCCAAATTTTGTTTTGATCTAGGAACATTACGTTGGACATTAGAACAGTGTTGCAATATAGTAAGAAATAAGTTTCAATGCTTTATTAACCTAAAAATCGGCGTCCATTTTAATCCAATTCGGATAAGGGTTAAAGAATTGTACGATTAGGTCATTTTTACATAACTTAAAAGTGTAGCAATACAATGTGTCAATAAAACAAACTAGTATTATAGATATTAAACATTTATGACCATTTAATGGTTTTAGGGATTTTAATTTTATTTTTAATCGTGTTGATTTTAATTAAAGTGGTTTGACCTTTAAGGTTCAAAGATTTAGCTTCAGGACATAAAGTATTCATGATTTTATAATAGACCCTATAAGTAAATACAATTATATATATGTCTTCTTTATAATTGTAACCAAAAGTTTTAATATTACATGTTAAAACATTCAAAATATTTTTATCTGTCAAAAATACAGAAATATTAGGAAAATAATTAATATATATATATATATACGTGACTAAACTAAATCTAATATAAAATTAAAATTCTTTAATTTTAATACTTTCTAAGATAAGATAATTAAAATTCCTTAATTTCAGTTGTCAAATTTTAAAAAGTTTTCAAAACTTACGACATATATTTCTAAGATAAAATAATTAAAATTTCTTAATTTTAGTTGTCAAATTGTTTTCAAAAATTTTAAAACAAATTCCTAAAAAAAGAAAATAAAATAAAAGAAAAGAAAGGGATGAGAAAGAGAGACACAGACATTTATGGGGAGGATTTACTATGAGTTTTGGTTTCAAAACTATTTTAGGCAATTATTATATATTAAAAGGGTATTCAAGAGTTTTTAAATCAGTAAATGATTTTTTTACAAAATACTTTCTACTATGGACTTATCTACCTGATAAGTTTAATTTGGGGTACCGATTTTTAAAAGACCTTTTAAAATTTTTAACTTAATCCTATTTTCTTTCGGGTTATGTTTGAGTTAACCTATCTAAGTTACACCCTTAGCCATGACCAATGAAGATGGTTAAGTGGCTGAAATACTTGTGTGTGAAACATATAAACGAGCAAAGAGGGAGGAGAATACTTGTGAAAGAGAAGAAAAATGCTAGATAACTTTTTATTTGAAGACATAATGGACATATTTGGGGGAAATTAGCCTTAAAAAAATTATAAATTAACCTTTAAAAATTATAAATTTCGGTACGGTCGGTACTCTTCCTCAAATGAATGTATGAAACTTTAATTATTACGGTAATATTTAAAAAAAAAATCAAAAACTAATCCCTATAATTTGAGGATATTCTACAAGAAATACCATTGGTATTTATCCTTATTGATTTTAGTGCCCCCACATGTTCTGAGCATCTTTTTGTGTCTATCCTTACTTTTTTTTTTTTTTTATAATTTCTTTTATCTTTAGTCTTATTATTGGCTCTTGAAATCATCTCTGACTCCACCAGTATGTCATCAATTTCTTTTGTGGTACGATCCTTTTCGTGAATGAGTGTACTTATTGCCCACCAAAAAAGAAAAAAAAAAAAAAAGAATATCAGCATAACTCATCTATCTTCGTCATGCTAGTTTAGCTTCAATGCAGCTTTTAAACGAGATGCTCTTTCTGACAGTAGCTTTCATATGCAGCAACTACGTACAGGCGTATAGCAGAAGCAAATACCAAACTAAAACATCAGACCCCTTCCTCTACTTTTGAAATAAGGTGAGGTCATTTTCACCAAAAAAATATTTATTCTCATTTTATTTAATATTTTATTATTAAATTATTAAATTCACATTTTTTATACTCATTCTATTAGTAATTAAATCTAACTCACGTTATATACACCTTTTTAATGAATTTAAAAAATCATAAAAAATTAAGAAAGAACGAAATCAAGACAATAAAGAAAGAAATCTGTCATCAAAAAAATAAAAAACGTAACAAAATTTTTAAATCTATATCACAAGATAATTCACAAACGAAATAAGTTTTTTTTTATTGAAATAGCCTTTATTACCACTTTTAAAAATAATATTAATTCACACANAAGATAATTCACAAACGAAATAAGTATTTTTTTTATTGAAATAGCCTTTATTACCACTTTTAAAAATAATATTAATTCACACACCCACAAATCCTAGATAAAAAATTATTAAACTTGACAGAAATATCAAAACACAAAAAAAAATAATGAAATTCATGCAGCACGCATAAAATCAAAANCACCCACAAATCCTAGATAAAAAATTATTAAACTTGACAGAAATATCAAAACACAAAAAAAAATAATGAAATTCATGCAGCACGCATAAAATCAAAAATAGAATTAAATCGAGAAGTAATAATTGATGATGCACAAATTAGGTTTGTACATCACCTATCAGATGAACAGTAACAAATGCAGTAGTAAAGTAGTGAGAGATAGAGACACAAGCAAGACAAGGATTTAATAGTGATTTAGTCAACGTGATCTACGTCCATTTTGAATAACTAGGGTCGTCAGGGTATTTTATTACTTCAAATGTGTAGCGAGAGCAGAGAGTTATAAGCTGAAAGAGATAGGAGAGATGTGCCCGACTGAATGTAATGTCCCCCAAGTGTTGGCGGGGCTTACATTTATAATCGCCTCATGACAGATTGGGACGAGTTACAAGAAACTAAGTGGCTAATTTGGTGGATCTAACACCATCTTCTCAACGGATGACGTGGGGATTGACTCTTTCCAAGGCGGCGTGGATGAAGCTCTCGGATGACCCTGCTTACTCCCTTGGCGAGCTTAATCGGGCGTGAACCCTTTTGGGCTGGATGCAAAATTTTTATAAGTTGGGCTCTTAATTTAAACTGGGCTCACCATCGTAGGTTGGGCCCTTGGGCCAGACCCATCATTTGCCTCCCAATGACCTGTGTCTAATGAAATTTAGAGAAGAAGGCATTTGGTTGAACATTGAATTATGGCAGAGACCCCTTTTGACAGATGACACTTCTCCTTCGTGATATATCTCACCTCTGCAGAACATCTCAAGACTTTCCCATTTTTATCTGGATTGTAGAAGAACCCTATGCTATAAATAGAGTGTTCATTCTTCATTCCACCCATTTCCATACAATTTTGAAAAAGAGAAGGAGAGCTCTTCTTGAAATCTGGAACTTGAAGATATTGGCGTTGTCCTTGGAGAGGAGAGGGAGACGTGTGGCTTGAGAGAGGCCTTGGGCATTGGCGTGGAGGCGTCATGGGCGAGAAGGACCTACTGGCAGGGTGCACAGGAGGGGCTGCTGCGTTGGACGAGCTTGCATGCGAGGCACTGGGCGAGCCTGTGCGTGAGGAGTTGGTCGAGTAGGCTGTGCACGACGAGGTGGCAATGCTAGGTGGATGAGGCCTGATTGTTGTCATTCAAAGTTCTATGGATTGCAGACAGCCTGAGTTTCAAAAGTGTGCCTAAAGATGGCAAAAATAATGTTATTCTAACATTAAAATATCTAACATGATTACTTGGAGTGAGAGGTAGGCTGCTTCGTGTTAGAGCAAAAACAAAGTTTGAGAATTGCTCGTGAGAGAGCTACACCTTTTGAGACTGAACTTTTGGCAACCTATAAGAAAGCCACTAGGCTAGAGGTATAGACAGCCTGCTTGAGAGCAAAGCACATGTCAAGTTTTTGGTGACCCGCGAAAGAGCCGCCCAATTGGAAATAGGCTTTCTACTTAAGAGTAGAGCAAAGATAGACCAAGCTTTTGGTGACCCGCGAGAGAGCCGCTTAGGTAGAGATAGGTTGTCTGCTTAAGAGCAGAGCAGAGATAGGTCAAGCTTTTGGCGACCCGCAACAGAGCCGCTCAACTAGAGATAGATTGCCTGCTTGAGAGCAGAGCAAAGATAGGTCAAATTTTTGGCAACCCGTGAGAGAGCCGCTTAGTTGAAGATAGGTTACCTGCTTGAAAGCAGAGCACAGATAGGCCAAGATGTTAGCAACCTGCGAGAGAGTCGTTCAGCTGGAGATATGTTACCTGCTTAAGAACAAGGTAAAGATAGACCAAGATTTTTGACAACCCGTGAGAGAGCCATTAAGTTAGAGATATAATGATTGTGAGACTGCCCGCATGAGAGTAGAGGCAGAATTTGAGTGTTAACCCATGGGAGCGTCACCAAGCCAGAGGCTCATTCTAATAGATGGAGATGAGGAAGGCGCTAAAAAACTGG
The DNA here is from genome assembly GCA_963454935.2 of Ilex paraguariensis. NCBI lineage: Eukaryota > Viridiplantae > Streptophyta > Magnoliopsida > Aquifoliales > Aquifoliaceae > Ilex > Ilex paraguariensis. The sequence continues at coordinate 1,107,900 of CAUOFW020000837.1, forward strand.
GCACTGAGGAGTAGGGCGCCTAGGGGTTGGGAGCTTGAGGGCTGGGCGCTTAGTGCTGGATGCTTAAGCTTGGGCGCCTGATGTTGGGCATCTGGTGCTAGGCAGCCTAAGGTGCTAGGCGTTTAGGGGCTGAGTCTTCTTGACAATCTCTCTCCTCAAGTGGTGTGAGTTCAGCCACAAATTCAAGTAGAGTGAGCTCAGCCATAAATTCTATTAATGTATATACCTTTATGCCTTTTTTTTTTTAGATTCGAGCGTAGGTGGTTATGATGATGGTAAGGACTCACCTTGCTTGACTTTGGTGACATCTTTGGTATTTATATATTTTTAAGCTTTTGCCCACAATTCTGTCATAATCTTTAGTGGATGTTTCATCATTGATAAGAGAAAGTTAGATGAACGTAGGCCTCCCAAGAAAGCGGTCATGGTGATCTTGCCATCGGGCTCCTCAATGTGAAGGACCTTCTAGTTAAAACGAGTGAGGTAACTTCTCAGGTTTTCATCTCGATCCTGTTTTATACTGAGTAGGTGGATGTCAAGGTTCTCGTGGTGGCACTTGTAGTTGAAGTGTGACACAAAGGACCTGCTTAGCTCGACAAATGAGCCAATAGATGCTGGGATGAGTTTGGCGAACCACTGTTGGGCTAATCCCCTCAGAGTTGTAAACCCCACACTAGTATCTTTATATATGTATATAGGTTTATATAACAAGTTATTATTTCTTTTAAAATGTTAATATGGAAAAATTCTAGTAATAGTAGTTAAAACTTAGTTTTAGCTTGCAAATATATGAAATCATTGTAATAGAACTTGTACCAACTAGGTTTGATGTACAAAAGTATGTTATATAAGTTTGGGTTGGAATTAGAAGGGCTTGGAATAGATTGGAAATGAAGGAGGGAGGATTTGTAGAAAAATAGGCAAAACCTTCTAGAAGGTCGATGACAAACCTTCCAGAAGATTAATGAAAAGGTTTGTCTAATAGGCAAACCTTCTAGAAAGTCGATGAAAAATCTTCCGGAAGATTTTCAAAAAATTTGAATTTTTAAGTCGCGAAACAACAAATTTTTCTTCCACTATAAATACCTAAGGACATCCCATTTAGCCCTATTTCAACACTTCTAACCCTAGGAAACCTTAGAGATGAAGGAAGGAAGAGAAAAACACAAGATCAGAGGAGATTTTCACTTCAAGAAGATAAAAAATCTAATTTTTCAAGACCACCAAGGTAGAGGTTTCTTCATATTCTCTTACATTGAGGCTAGGGCTTCTCTATATGTATTCTTTTGACTTTAAATTTATATATATATGCTATGAAATCTTTATTCTTTGGTATCCTTGCAAAGACCACCATGTTTTAAGGCAAAGTAATGGTTGGATAACCCTTAAATCTCTTTTCTTGACTCAAAATCCTACTTTTCAAAGAACTAGACTTTTCTCTTGATTTTTTCTTTGTTCTTGATTTTAAAACTTTAGTGCTTTAAATTGAACCACAAAATGGTAATTATGATAATCTCTTGCATATTTTTTTTAATTGTTCTATTGGAATACTACTTGTAAAATTTAGGAATTTTTGAATATAATTGTGATTGGAGAAATTGATTAAATATTGTATCTCTTAGAAATGTTTGGATGACCATGGATGACCGTTGACTGAATATCATAGAGTGGGTTAGATGCGTTTCTTACTCCGTGTGAATTTGAAGGTTCCCTATCTCTCGTAGTGGGGTTGATGCCTTGCGAAGAACAAACTACTATTCACTCACGTGTTATTGAGGCTAAGGTTAATATAATATTCATAGGTTGGATTCGTCACTGCCATGAGTTAGTATATGCCCTTCCTAAAGGTTGGATATCCTTGCGAGGATTTGAGTGTGTGTATGGGCCAGAATATTTTTGATGTGTTTATTCATGTGAATCATGCATCATCCCTAAGATATAAATACAAGTTGTGAGTTTATGATTTATTGTACCAGAAAAAATTTTATACAAGAGCTTGTGGAGGTATGAGACTCTACAAGGACTTGTGGGAAGCGGTTTATGGTTGGAAATGGTTAATGTGGGAAATTCATTTTACTGTTCATTTAGATTATTGATATTGCGTAAACTTGAGATCTACTGAAATGTCCCGGTTTTATTTCAAAAATTGATATATGATATTTGCAAAAATGTGGCCGACTTGCTTTATATATTTTCTAAATCTTATTCGAATTTGGGAGGAATGTTGTTACAGAGCTTATTGCTCACCCCCTACAAATAATATATTTTTCAGATTACGTGTTAGATGAGGAGCTCGGAGTCGATGAACAGGTGCATTTGGAAGCTCCGATAGATGGACATGTGGATCCCGAGGTGGAGGCTTAGGGTTATACTCTCATAGGTACTAGAATAAGAAATTTATTTTGAGATTATGTAAAGACTAATCCTTTTTATATTCCGCTGCAAGCTTAAATTTGATTCTTTTGGGACATAATAGCTATGTTTTAGTATATTCTTTTGGGAATGATGCTGTAAATATTACATTTGGTGAATAAAATTTTATTTATTGATGGATCATATTAGTTGCTCTCATGATGTGGGTGATTTTAAATTATAATGCCGTCTAAGGTGATTTTTGGGGCATTACAAGAGTAGTCAAGAATGCCCTACACATTATTTTATCAGGGACATTGTGTAGTTGCATCAAATACTTATAGTTGTTGAGGTGATCCAGTGGGTCTTTTGTGCTATCAAACGCTTCCACCGATGACATTCTGAATTTCTGGAAAAGTGGATAATTTGTCACATCGGCTACGAAAGGTGTGTCTGTTCACCGTACGAGGTAGTCTACAGTCTCGGGTCCTTGTACATTCATGGCGTTGAAGACGTCGCCCAATTGATTCTGCACCTCTTTGATTTTTTTGTCTCAATGATTGGGTGCTCCTTTGGAATTGTCATGGAAACGACTCTGGTGCTCCACACTTTCATTTATACCCTCATCCTTTTGGAAATGAGGATTTCCACCATAGGAAATGAGAGTTGGAGGAGGAAGCAGAACTGCCTCATAGTTTTGAGGAGGGGCTCCCCTGTGTGGGGCGCCCAAGGGAACTCCAAAGAGGGCGCCTAAGTAAGGAGCTCCTTGACGCCCAGAGCATGGAGCTCTTCTGACTTGATATCCTTTAGGCTATGCTCCGCCTTGTTGTCCAACGAGCATCAGTTGCAGGATCTGCTGATTCTGAGCTTCGAGCTGTTGCATTGTCTCCAACATCTGTTGTGCATTTGGAACATGATTGGTTGGTGGAAAAACAACCTCCTCCTCTCGTGGTAGATTTTCTTTGGGGTGATTCATGGATCTGGTGGTGATCGTCATAGGTACAACAAGAAAAGTGATTGGGTGAGAATTTTGTTATTTCTCATAGACGTCGTCAAACTGATGATGCACAAATTGAGTTTGCACACCACTTGTCAGATGAACAGTAATAAATGCAGTAGTAAAGTAGAGAGAGGTAGAAACACAGGCAAGATAAGGATTTATAGTAGTTCAGTCAACGTGACCTACATCTACTTTGAATGGCTAGGGTTGCTGGGTTATTTCAGTACTTCAAATGTATAGCGAGAGTAGGGAGTTACAGCTGAGAGAGATATGAGATATGTGCTCAGTTGAATATGATGCACTCTAAGTGTTGACGGGGCTTACAATTTATAGTCGTCTCATAACATATTAAGTCGAGTTACTCGTAACTAAGTGGCTAAGCTGGTGTAGTTGACACCCTCTTCTCAATGGATGAGACAGTTATAGTGCTCTCTATAAGATTCAGTCAAAGGATAACGTGGGGGTTAACTCTTTCCAAGGTGGCGTGGTTGAAGTTCTCGAATGACCCTGCTTATTCCCTTGGCGAGCTTTGACCGGGTGTGGACCCCTTTGGGCTAGATACTGAATTGTTAAAAGTTGAACTTTTTATTTAATCTAGGCTCAACATCGTGGCTTGGGCCCTTGGGCCAGACCCATTAATAATAACTTGTATCTCATTAGATAAATTCATATTGAAAAAGTGATTTTGTGAGTATATGAGATGTGATAATGAACAAAACCCTAATTTTGAGAAGATATAAGTTGGACTTACTTATTAAAAAAGTGTATATAGCATGTGGTGAACTTAATTTTAATTTGGGTGAGTATAAAATGAGTGAATTTACTAGTTTGATAATAAAAAATTAAATGGAGTAAAAATGAATAATTGAATATTTGTAGGGTAGAAATAGTCGCACCCTTAACAATAAGTCTACGATATAGGATAGAAAAATACAATTTTGAGATCGATTCTAAATGCTATGGTCGATTTTAAACTTTTAGAAAATATTTTAAATAATTGAAAAAATTTATAATTAAACATTAAAAGTGTGCGATTTTGTAACACCCCCCCTCCACATGACATAATATTGTCTGTTTTGGGCCCACTGGCCCTCACGGTTTTATTCCTTCTAGTATTCTTGCGAAAGGGTCTTATGCCATGTAAGGCAATGGGTGTGAGATCCTGGTGTCCCACATCGGTTAGGGAGAGAAAAATAACTGGGCTTATTAGTAAGCCTCTTGCTTTACATGACATAAGACATTTTTTCAAGAATATTGGGAGGAACAAAGCCATAAGGGCCAATGGGCTCAAAGCGGACAATATTATGCCACGCGGAGGGGGGTGTTACAAGTTGGTATTAGAGCCAACTCTCGCCTGGATCGAGTGTGGGCCCGGAATCAGCCTCTCTCTGCCAATATTTAGTTTGTCGAAGACTAGAGCAAATATGATGTATGCCGAACTCTCACTGTCTCTCTTCACAGAATAATGTTCAATTGTTAAGGTGGCCACTAGTGGATCATCACGTGGGCATTGAACACCACCAAAATCCTCCTCTAACAAGGTAATTAGAAGATCCATGACAATCATACTCAGCAGATCAGATTTCTCTCACTTTGCATAAAGTTCTTTTTCTTCAGAGGAGCTCTCACTAGTAGGTTTATTCTCTTTCAAGGCAAAATCTATATCAGTAATTCTCAGGGAAAACTTAATATCTTATTTCCATCTCTTATAATTAGAACCAGTCAAGACATCAATGTTGACATTATTATTATTCACAGCAAAATAGACAGTTCAAAACAACGAGAATATAAACAATTAGCAAACACCATTTCCCGATGTGGCTTGTATACTACATATTATTCCATCGCTCCCTACACGGCCTACTTCTTGTTTTACATATGAGGACTGTTCCGATGATGCTGAGATTCTTGTTAAAGGAGTGACACGGGAGCCATCACAGTCACACAGAGGTCGAGGCAGAGGTGGGTATGGAGTTGGTCGTCATAGCCACCATGCACATGATCCAGCAGATGGTGGAGTCACTAACTACAACCCCATAATCCCTTAATGCTATGCAATGATAATATGCATGACACACCTATGCAACTCTATGTCACTCATGTCTCGTTTCACGGTCCACCCTAAGGGGGGTGGATTGTGAGATCTTGGTGTTCCACATCGGTTAGGGAGGAAAAAATGACTGGGCTTATTAGTAAGTCCCTTGTAACACCCCTTCCACATAGCATAATATTGTCTACTTTGGGCCCACTGGCTTTCACGGCTTTATTCCTCCCAGTATTCCTGGGAAAAGGCCTTATGTCATGTAAGGCAAGGGGCCTTACTAATAAGCTTAGTCACTTTCCTCTCCCTAACCGATGTGGGACACCAGGATCTCACAATCCACTCCCTTTAAGGCTGCATGTCCCTGTGCAGCAGCTCGCCAGCTACCTGCCCGCCCATTACACGTGAGAACGTCAGGGGCCCACGCTTGATCTAGGCAAGAGTCGGCTCTGATACCAACTTGTAACACCCCCCTCCGCATGGCATAATATTATCCGCTTTGGGCCCACTGGCCCTCACGGTTTTGTTCCTCCCAGTATTCTTGGGAAAATGCCTTATGTCATGTAAGGCAAAAGACTTACTAATAAGCTTAGTCACTTTCCCCTATTTAACTGATGTGGGACACCAGAATCTCACAGATTTAACCCCCCAAAATTAATATTTTGACAAAAAAAAAAGAAGATAAACTCTCACCAAGGATTGTGGTTAATCTAATGGTCACTGCAACACACCATTTAATAGTTAGGTCACGGGTTCTAATTTTTTCGCCCCTCCCTCCTAAATATTTAAAAATAATGACTAAAAAAAATATATTTTTTAAAAAATCTCAAAAGCGATTAATTAAGTAAGGGGAACGTAAAATAATTTTTTTAGTACCATACCAATGTTTACATCTGTCGTTAATTTAGTAATTATTGACGGTGAAACTTATAGAATAAAGTAAAATAGAAAATAAAAAAAATATTTATGTGCCAAATTAAAATCATATGAAAAACAAAAAGAAAAATGGCACCAAAAAATATCTGGGTATCGTGGTAAGACCAATGAGTATGAGAAAATTAAAAAAAAAGAATTTGAGTATCCCAAAGAAAGTTCTTCTAAATACATATTTCAAGAAGTCCATGTCTACCTTAATCGGGTCATAGCATCACAAATCACAATGATTCCTCAAACGACTAATTTTATCATGGAGACAAAACCTCTTCCAAACCCATTTTCATGGTGTATAAAAGTATGATATTTTGTTATCAATTTGGGTTTTAGGATTTCAGATGGGTTGATGTGGTGAGTCAAACCTTGGTAAGCATGATGCCATATAATATATACATTTTCCAAGGAATCCATGTCTACCTTAATGCAGTCAAAATCTAACAACGATTCCTCAAACTACTGAATTGGGGGGACAATCCTCCTCCACACTTACTTTCATGGTGAGTATGTTTTCAGTTACTAAAGCATGAGCACGACTGCAAACTTTGACAGCTTTTCTTTGCTTTCTTTTCTTTTTCAAGCAATTTACTTGTTTATTTTATTCATGCACAACAATGGATCTAGTCCAGTTTGATTAGGGAATAAGATTTGTGATTTTCGGTACATAGCAGTCGAATTTCAGATAAAATTTGAACTAATAACCATTTATGTGAGTTTTAAAAATTTTACTCGGACTCGGACTCGGACTCGGATTCGGACTCGAACTAGATAGAAGGATCTAGTCAAGATGGAAAACTCGCATGCAAATCACTAAATAATAGTTGAGAATAAAATTTACCTTAAATACCTGATAAGAACTGTCTTATTTTTTCCATATAAAAATCTTACTTTTGAAAAGATTCGCAACTAATGCCCTTTTAGTGAGCTTCAAAAGTCTTGGTTAGACTTTTGGACTAGATTCAAATTTTTTACATTGTTTCACATGAGAATTTTTACTTTTTATTTTTTATTTTTTAAGTAATAATTTTACTTATATATAATTTGTTAACATAATTCACTCTGATAGCTAGAGTAGACTCCTATTCATTAGTGAAACTTAATGCTACTTTCATAGTTACAATGAATTATGTTAGCAAATATGATTTGTGGGTTAAGGGTGAACAATTGGGTAAAGTCCACGGGTTGGCCGGAAAAAGCCATGTGGATGTGACCCACAAGCTCAATGGGTAGGACCTTATGCAGTCTTTATGACACGAGCACAATACGAAATTAGAAGATTTTAGCCTTCTTTAAACCATTCGTTTCTAAAACGAGTGTATCCGATGCAGCACAAAACGATTAATAAAAATTCAAGTATCGATGAAATCAATTAAAAGAAATAGACGACATAGCTCATTTATATCCCGGTTTTACACGATTCATACATGACACGAATTGGATATAATACGATTTATTAAACATGAATTAATAAATTAATCGGGTATTACGTACTAACAAAGTATTTTTTAACATAAACCTACTAAAATTCAACACAAAGTTACAAACCAGTTTCATCGACACAATTGACTAGTCTACTAAATCCGCACAAAAAAATGGCGTTTTCATGGCCTAACGTGCAGGTCGGGCCCTTTTGGTGGGCCGGCCCGGCACATTTCCAGGATGACAAAGTATTTTCATAAAATAATTATCCTAGAAAAAACGGAAGACAAAGACCGGTGAAAAAAACGAGAGAATTTTCATTACAAAGCAGACACATTGGCTGATAGTTTTGTTTTAACAACTTTTTTTTCAAAAAACCACAGATTGTCTGGGTTATGTTAGAACAAGCCCATTATTATAATTATTTGTACCTTTTCCCCACATATTTTACATAATAATTAGTACTTTCTTATCTTAATCTACAGTGGTGATGTCCAATTACCTTTTACGATTGAACAACTTTAAAAGCTTTCTATTTATTAATTTTGTTTAATGATGTCTAACGACAGATGACATGGAATGCATGCATGGATATTAAAGAAAAACCTTAAAAAAAAAGGCCATGCACACAATGTAATTGGCTAAATGCCATACTTGAAGGTAATTGAATGAGATGGCACCCATTAAATGTGTCAGTGCTTTTGTATTTGATTTGAAGAGATTAGGAATGAATGACGTATCCTATAAAAACTTATTATGAATATAGTAGTTGAATATAAAATATTAGGATCAAACGTAAAATATATAGTTCTTAAAAGTTAAATATCAAAAGATGAAGTTATAATTGATTGAGGTTACTCACGTTCGATTATAATGGTATATAATTTTATTTTTTTGGGTGCCATAGTTTTTGTCTGATTTGAATTTGAAATTGATTTTTCAATCTTTTTTTGTATTTGTGACTTTGACGAAGAAGAGGTGAATCTGGTATTCTTACAAGAGCTATTACAAGATGTAATGATATTGGGTTATAACTCAGAGTTCTTCCAGTAATTTCTTGAGGGAGTTCAATGCTTTTTATGATAGGGTTACACGTGTTTATGAATTGAACAAGATAAACGAGATTATATGGCTCATGCTATGTTGTTCAAGCATGTACATTTTTTTTATTTTTTGGTTGCATTGTGCCTTGGGGGCACTACATACTCGTCACCTGTTAACACAAACTCGGTTGATTGAGGCCTAAGGTGAACAAAAAAAAAAAAAATATATATATATATATATATAATGTGACAGGTAGTATGAATCCCACCTGGAAGAGTTGCGACATTGTTAACTAAATGGGTCCTAAACTAAATTCCCAAGTTGTCTATTGAGGGCATATGAGGGAAGACCCACACAAAATGATTGGTGTCATGTTCCTTTTGGACGTCCCATTACACATGCATTCTTTGAAAATTATGTGACCTAGGGTTGACAAACTTGCATCACCGGCCAAATATATCAATTTTTTATATTTTATTATGATAACATTACGATACTCAGAAATAATTTGTAATTATAATTATTTGATTCATTTATTTGTAACTATTGATTATGAAAATAATGAAATGAGGGAATAAAATAAGCAAACTTTATTGGAGATGATGTTGACTAAAATGGTAGTTTTAAATTTGGTAATTCTAAACACAATTCCGCTAAGGCAACATGATATTGACACGGGACAATGGGGCAATTTGGGTGATAAGCAGATAAATTTGTCAAACCAATTTAATAAACTGGTCTAATCACGAGATATACAAGACACAAAATACAACTCGATATAGATAGAGCACAGTGACTAGCTTTGGATGATAAGAGGGTGAATCCATTAGATTAGTATAATAAAAAAAAAGTTAATCAGAACTATTATAAACTCGTTGTATATACAATACATACTCGACAAGATATGAATCTAACTATAAATGACTATTTATAAATCAACTATGGATGAATTTTTTTTTTGACATAATACAATAGGAACCAGAACCCAATTCGATAGGACTTGTTACCATCTCTAAACATTATGCCTATGTTATGTTACTATGTGGGAGTGGGGTAAGAGGTGGGGTTGCAATTGTGGGTGAACTTAAAGCACGCATGCAAATGATGCAATGCAACTTTACCAAGATGATAAGGGCCTTGTTCACAAAGGGCATGAGATGAGTGTAGTCCTCTGTCCTTATGTCAAGGCGCTTGGTCACTGTCATGTGCTGTGGGACTGTGACTCAAAATTACTCAGCATTCCCCTTCCCCTCTGGCTTTGGGTAAGTTAATTCCTTTGCTTCATTGGCATGCCTTGTTTCTTCTCTATTCTGTCCCTGAGTATTGATGATATGCCCCACCCACACAACCTGGAATTCCACAATTACACACACACACACACTCAAGGAGGGACGGAGGGAGAGAGAGAGAGAGAGGGAGAGGGAGGGAGCAGTTAAAGGACTGTCACGTGCAACTGTAAAATCGAACAACACAACTATCACAACGTTGTTTGCTTCTACATCAGTCAATTTTTGTATGGTGTAGCATTCTTCATACGATGCTGCATACCATGGGAAACAAAATAACTGTGAAGCTCCGGTTTATTTGACATCTTTTATAGCTATAATACTAGGTCGTCTGTCTAGTACAGTGGTAAAAGTATTGAATTAGCAAAGTATTAAATTATAAGTTTGAGCAAAAGAGCCTCCTCTTTCTACAAATAATATCGAAGATTAGATTTGTGGGTAGTTCATTCTTGAGCCAAAATATCCCCGCGTCCAAAATCGACGTGGGCCACTCCATAAGGGGGAGAAGAGAAACCAGTTGGCTATCGATTTAATTTGGTAGAATTAATTTTTCATTCAGCTTTCATTAGTTTAAGTTTTGCACACTAGAATACATAATCTAGTACAATATAGAACCTCATATCCAAATTTCTCTTCCTTTTATTTTTTGGTATTCTGGTCAGGAATATTTAAACTAGATTAAGTGCATCTTGATTAATCTCCTCTTCAATTCGATCAATAGTAAGTCGTCACGCCAATTCATGAGAGATGGTTAGGAGTTGCCAAGTTTCAACTTTCTCTTTCAAAGAAATGCTATTAATTTGCTATCAATCCTTCACTCTTGTTTTGATATTTTTAGGGTTTTCTTTCATATAGAGAATGATGGTTAGAAACCATGCAGCAATGCATCGAAAAGTCAGTTCTCAATCTATGTTTGTCCGTGTTACCGTGCATCACGGTCTAAGCAGTCTGAAAGAACTGAGAAATTCTACATGATCAAGGAATTGCACTACCACAATTTGCCCCACTGGTTAACATCAACATTTACAAAGAGTCTCTCACATTAATGAAAGACGACTAGCTATATATATACTCTTCTCTCATCGTAGATTTTTTTTTTCCACTTTAATCACTTGTATCGGAGAAAAAACAGTTTCAATGTACTAGGATGTACTCAAATTCTAGAATAGAAAAAAAATTAAGAATAGATACGCCGACAAAGACACGCTTTTGCCGTCTATTTTAGAAAAAAAACAAAAGAAACAAAAAATAGCACAGTTATCAAACAAACCCTAATTTTTAGGTAATGAAATCGTTTCAATCATGGGTCAATGTTATTTAGAGATAAGTTATTAACTTTATAATTTATAACTATTCTCTCCGTTATTAAATATCTGTCGTTTTATCCATTTTTTTTTGTTTCACAATATCTGTCGTTTTATGAGACCAAAGCATAATTAATATTTTTTCTTCTAAATTTAACCTTAACTTTTCAATGCATTAGATTAGGTGGAGATTAAGTGTCTTGCATATTCCTTTTCTTCACAATATGTATTGAATAAAGATATTTTAGTTTTGTACAATTATTTTTTACTTACATTAGAGCTATTTAATAGCTTCTTTAATCCCTATACAAAAACCTTAAACGATAGATATTTAAAAACGGAGGGAGTATTATATTGATAGTGTACCCAATTGATGATACTCAGAATGATTCTCAAGCAGGAACTCGGGAACGGAGGTCAAACATGGAGGTTAGGTATGCTGAGCTAAGAAAGTCAGAGCTATGCAGAGCTCAGAAAATCAGAGCTAGAGCTCCCCTTAAGCGAGATAATAAGCTGAAGCAATGAGGAAACAACTGAATACTACAAAGAACTCGACAAACAGTTTGAAGTAACACTCAAGGCACAAAATCCTCAACTAACCAACATACTCTTCTAAGATCAAGGAGAATTCTTCGAATAAATGGCGAGGATTACGGATCAGATCCCATAGATTAAGGGATACCCCTATAAATACTATATAACGCTCCCAACAGAGGTATAGAACCCTAGTATCACATCTTACATTCTGTAAACATTTTGGTATAGTAAATAGTGAAAGAAAGAACAAGAATCTTTATTGAAGATTGGATTAGTCAAGCTTCCGAACTGGTGAATCAGTAAATTTTTACTGTGTTAATTCCCCAACTCTCCAATAATTCTCAGTATCATTCCCTCGAGTTTAGTAGCTCAGATCCCAATAATTTCAATATTGTTTCTTTCATTAACTCGTAATCACAAATTGTATCACGTTAAAATACACCACCACCAATAATTAATAAAATCTACACACAATTCAATAGTTACATTAAATTAAATTCAAATAATATTGTCAATGTTTTTGGCTTCACTTTCTTGCGTTGAAAGATTGTTTGAAATTATGTCCTCGACTTGGCCACAAAGCATTCATTTGATGAAATTGATTGGCAACATTGCCGTTGTAAGATTGGTAATTGTGTTTTTTTTTCTAAGCACGCGTCTACTTTTGGACCAATTCGTAAGTCATAAATAGAGAGACATTAGGATGGTTAACCTCAACAGGTTGTAATGGGTACACGATTAATTCAAACGTTCTAACTTTACAACTTTAAAATTGACAATTATCTTAAGGACAAGTTATGAAGAATTCATTCTTCATGAATTTTTTAATTCTACCATGGATGACATGTGTTTAACTAAACTCGAAAAAGAGATTAATTAAAATACACGTAAATAAAATAATCAAAACACCCATGATCATAAAACCAAAAAACAGAAAGACATTAAGATGCTTATAATTTATATCATTAATAAAAGGCGATGATGGGTTTGGTGTTCACACTGAAAAAACCTATAATACCTTCATCTTTATTTTGTATCTTAACTACCCGTAATTAGATATAGTTTCTCACAATAAATCTATATAATAAAGTACAAACAATTTAAATCTCAAAAAATAATAATAATAATTTTTACTTTTCGCGGTTGAAATCTTTTTAAATTATACTTTAAAGTTAATTAAACAATTAAAATTAACATCCCAAATTCAATAGGGAAAATAGGTCTTTAAAGGTGTAATTTAGGTAATTTTTGAAAAGTGCTTCTAGAATTTATGACTTTTTATAAGTACTTTTAAAAAAAAAATTGTGTTTGAAACTATTCCATCACTACCACTACCCCGCCACCCACACTGTGCCACCACCATCATTACTACAACCACTGTTGCCACCCCACCATCACCCCCATAACCACTACCACCACCACTATTGTTGTCGCTATCACCATTACTGTCATCCCACCACTACAACAACACCTATCACCACCATCACCAATACAACTACCACCACCCCACCCCCATTGCCTCACCACCACCTCCACCTCCATTGTCCAACCCTCATCCCCATCACTATCACCACTACCACCTCCATCACCACCGCTGCCATCTTATCACCATCATCACCAACATTCCCACTACTATCACCATTATCACTGTCGCCAGCACCACCACCATCATTGCTACCGTCACCTTTTCACCATCGTCACTATTCCACCATCACTCCTACCACCACCGCCCCTCACCACCCCCACGACTATCACCCCTACCACCTCAACCACCGTTGTTGCCGCCCCTACCACTGTCATTATTGCCACCACCATCACTACCATTGCCCTACCACCACCTCCACTCCACTATCCTATCACCACAACCATCACTATCGACACCCATCACCGATTATTACCACCGTTGTCTACTGTGACAACCCACCACCATTGTCATCTTATTCGTATATATTATTATCACTACCGCCATTATCCTACTACCACTGTCGTCCACCGTCAGCACCCAACACCACTATTGTTGCCCACCATTACCGCTAGCCACTGTTACCCAACCCCCACCACCACCACACATCATCGCCCAACACTGCCACCACCCACTCCACCACACCTACCACCACCACCACCCATCACACTATTACCTAGAAGCACCCGATGTCGCCCACTACCACCATCGTCATCGCCCACTACCATCGTCGTTGCCCCATTACCACCATTGCCAACCACCAACACCGTTGCCTAGTATCCCCATACCCCCTCCATCACAACTATCACGGTTGTTACTCATGGCTGCCACCATCACTAATATCGCATATCTCCACTGTAACTGGTCCTTAATTTTTTTTTCTGTTTTTTATATTTGTAATTTGATTTTAGGTGTGAATATAAATGTATTTATCATTAACTTTTTTGTTTTTACTACTCCGGACTTTTAGGCCCAAGGAATAATTAGTGTCTTATAATTTTCATCTCACTCATTGTTCTTTAATGACACTCTAAAATTGAGCCCACTAATAACCGTGGTCAGTACCACTGCTGAAAGTATTTAGTGAAGGATCATCAATGGGGCCAGCCTAGTCCGCAAATAAGCAACCCATGTCCACTCATGGGCCAAGACAAACAGTGTATTGACCGGCAAACAAGTTGGATCGTCCAAAGAAATGGCAACCCATGGCATGCCAATTGGGCATATACTAATAAGCCTTTACCGGACTACCCAATCAAGTCGAATCTAAGGCACATATTTTTGATATTTTTTTTTCTTTATATTTGACATATTTCAATTTCTTTAAAGAATTTTATGGGCCAACGGGCAAAGCTGTAGGCCCATTGAGATGCCTCACAAGCAGGTCTTTCGGGCCTAACCGATTAGAAAATAAGGCCTATTCGGAGTAGTTGCTCCACCAACGGACCATAGCACTTTTGCAAGCCCAAAATTAACTATACTATTGCATGAAATTTGCTATGAGCCCATGTAATTTAAGTTGGCTTGAGATGTCTTTCCAAAATTAAAACTATTGATACTTTTGCCTTAAAGTTTTCACATTTTAGAATATCACCCGCTAGGGCTAAGCATGGCTTAAGTGTTAGTTTGCTTAAGTGGCTAATATCCCACGTTGATGTAATAAAAAATTCTCGAACTATATAAGATTAAACAACTTTTTTGATGCATTAAAACTTTTAGTTTCGAGTTAAATGCTTTAAAGGATGTGCGAGTTAACTTTGGGAATGACTTCCTTTTGCTTCATTTGTTTTGCAAGCCCACATTCCCATTGGGTTAGAAATTTTAGGAAACCAGCTAAAAATCAGTCCACTAAATAGCCCATCCAAAGGCGGCCTCATAAGTCATAACCTACTCCTGTCGGATCAAAATTTGTCATTCTTTAATATTTCATTTTCATGTAAATTAAAACAAATTAATGATTAAATATCAAAATTGAAACCATCAATATTTTTCTTTGTTTTTTATTTTGTCTTAAAACGTATCCGAGCTAATAACCTAGTGATAAATACTATTCGTTTAGAGTCGTTTTTGACTCCTATAACCTATATGATTATCAAGGGGTTAGATCTACGAGTAGTGACGGATTCAATAGGGGGTCAATTGTTCCCGCTCAAATTTTGAAATTTTTTGGATATTATTTAAAATTTTAGAATTTTTTTTTAAAAAAAATTGAAGTTTGCCCCTACTAAAAATTTTATAAAAAAAAATTAAGTTTGTCAAAGTAACACTATTAAAATCTAATTTGAGAAGTTAAGTGACTGTTATCATTTGATTATTAGTGGATCTTAATATTTAACGGGATCCGGTATGTACTAATCCAATAATAACAATTGATTAAAATTTTAAATTAAGTTTCTAAATTACATACATAAATAGTATTATTGCTAGCTTATATTTTAGATAAGTGATATTCTTTCATAAACAGAAAAATTAGACTTACATTTTCGTCATATGACTTAAAATTAAAATTATTATGATGAGGCTTTCTTATAAACATCAATAGATCACTATTAAAACATAAA
Organism: Ilex paraguariensis; assembly: GCA_963454935.2. NCBI lineage: Eukaryota > Viridiplantae > Streptophyta > Magnoliopsida > Aquifoliales > Aquifoliaceae > Ilex > Ilex paraguariensis. Next base: position 1,123,836 of record CAUOFW020000837.1, read on the forward strand.
TAATTAGCGATTATGTTTTTTGAATAACGCATTAATAATAAATGAGCAAACATCTAGAAGAAATTAATCTTGACCTTTAGCAAGGGTTGACTTATCCACCTACTTAGTTAATAGAATCAAGTGTAACCAATAAGATTATGCTTGGTTGGTTATTATTACAATGAGTTTTAGTGATTCTTAATTGATTCTTAACTTGGCTTGCTTGGTCATTACTCTATTTTTCTAACTTCTTTTTGTCTTCTCCCTTCTATTATTTTTGTTAATGTGAATTGGGGTTTGAACTTAGAAATCATAATATTAAAAATTGAAATTAGAATGAAAGAATTATAAATTAAGATTCAAATTATTTCAAATAAATTTTTTAATTTAATCATACTATATATTGTAATCTAATATATTATAAATTAAATTATTTGAACAATTGAACTTGAACAATCTATCAATGATCAATCAAAGTATTCTTATATCTAAGTTTTAATAAAGTTGTGGCAAATAATTTTTTTTTTCTAAATTATGTCTATTAAATGAACACTTCTAGTCCTAATAAGTTGTTTGGAAAAAAAAATATGGAATTTTAGTCAAGCCAAACATGTTAATTTTGAATTAATTGTGGGTAAATTTTTTGAAAGAAAAAAATTATTGAAATAGTTTTACGTTGTCCCAACTATGAATAATTTTTAGCTCTACTCTTATTTACGGGAGTAACACGATTTGCTTCTTAATTTTGATAGTGTTGTGACGATGGACTCTGTGTTGTGACGAGGGACACCCATGGTAACACCTAGAGATGGACTCTCCCCCTTTTTTCCTGATAAAAAAAAAATTATTATTATTTTTGAAAAGTTTAAGAATTCGTTCTTAGGCCAATCCTTGTAAGTTGTGACTTCTTGTGTTTCGTTTTCTTGTAGAAAAGGTTACCAAAAACAGAAAAAAGCACAATATATAAATGGATGAAAACTGAGAATCATAAGCTGAGCAATCACTTGGAATTATAACGAGTCCACATGCTTACTTTATAGCCAGAATAGCAATGCTCTGCTCTCCTCTGCTCCATCTCTCTCCTCTGCTAATTCGCCAATTCCCACGCCAAACCTTAGTTTCCAAACTCCCATCCCAATCCCCATTCGAATTCCTTCATTTTTCACAACACCTATCTCGTCAGCACAATTCAAACCAAAGGAATTCTGGGTCGCGCAGAATTGTTCTTGGTCAGTTTAGTTCGCATTCATCGCTCTCATATTCAGCTGATGACGATTTTGATGTTGAATTGGGACGTCTGTTGGCTTTATTACCGGAAGAGATGCGGCAGATAGTTAGCGAGCACGAAGAGCTCCACCAGTTGATTGAAGTGGTTATGGATTTGGGTCGAAAGCCATTGGCTCGGTTTCCGTCAGGGGATTTTGTTTTAGCAGATCGTCTGATTACTACAGAGGATATCAATCATGCCACTTCTCAGGTAAACTTGTATCTTTCCCGCCAACTGTTTGATCATTTGCATGAGCGAATTTGTAATGTGAGCTAAAATTTGGTTTTGGGATTTTTTTTTTTTTTTTATATTTAACACCGGGATTGATACCTGACGCCCATGTTTGTAGACAACTTAACATTGTAGTTAGAATTTTCCAGTGTCCCTAGGTGTTTATGGGTGCTTTAAATGTTATCGTCAGGAGCAAGAAGCTGACTTACTCTTTGGAGTGGTTGAACTGGGTGGAATTGGAATTAAATTGAATATAAACATACCTACAGACAGACAGACATAGCACACACGCCCATGGGCACACCCAGCAATTGAGGAATATTCATAGATGCTGTTGAATCTGAGTGGTTTCAAAGAGAAGCTTATTGAAGGGATTTTCCACATGTGCTAAATGTTTGAACCATCTGGTCAATTACTAAGAAGTTGAGTTAAAATTATAATGACCGCAACCATTACATCACCTGTTACCGTTATTTAAAACTATGATTGGTAAGTGCACCATCTTGAAATCATAAGTATGATGTACGCATATTAGAAGACTTTGTAAACCTTTTGCTTTGCAGGGTCAACTTTATTTGATTGAGTTACAGTGCTCCTCTTATGAAGAGGCAAAACTATGCTGATTGCCTACCTTTGCTAAAAAATTGAATGCCTTCTCGCTAACTAACATTTCATATTACAGGTTGGTGATTTTGCTATAGATAATCGAGCCGGAATTAGCAGAACTTTACACCGAATTAGTGCCATCAGAAATCGAAAAGGTGTGATTATTGGTTTAACTTGTCGTGTTGGTCGAGCAGTATCAGGAAGTGCCATCTTGTTGCGAGATTTGGTTAAAGATGGGGCTTCTTTGTTGCTTATTGGGCCTCCAGGAGTAGGAAAAACTACAATCATCAGGTTACTTGTTCTTTAGTTGTTATTCATCATGGTAATCTGTAGTGTGTCAACATGTCCCTGAGAACTTTACTATGCTGATCGGTTTTTATAAAGATGCAGGAGATTTTAAAATTTAAGTTATCAATTTCTTTTTTCTTGTTCTTAAGTTGCGATGTTCCATTTACACAGTAGCATTCTATGGTTTTTGGTGTCAACAAGTTGTTTTTAGGCTCGCTTAATTGAAAGTGTTGGAAAGGAGGGTGTAAGCTACGATTTTGACTATCTGCTTTCTACTCTCCTTTTTTCATTTTATTATTAATTGCCAAAGTTCCACTATTAGAATTATCAAAAATTTGAATATTGATTTCATATCTGTGCTTATTTTTATGTCTTGTTGTAAGAAGAATGAAAGCATATCTAATATGTAAAGATTGTGATTTCAAATGTTCTGTTTGGTGAGACTGCAATTATAACTTCTGGTTGAAAGTCCAAACAGTTAGGCAAAATGAGGCTTAAAATGGTCATGCCACATAGATTGATCAATAAGGTTTAATTTTGTCATGTAGAGATAGTAAATGCCTTTTACATTCCAGATCTGGAAAGTGTGCAGTATATAACACGGCAATATTAGGGTTCGGGCCTTGGCCAATCGATGTGCTAGGAAGATTACTTATCAGTTATTCTCCAAATATTCTTAGGGGTTTATTATGGTGAGAGGAGAGCAACACTGCTTTTGAGGTCGAGGTTGGAGATCAGATCAAATTATCTCAAAAAGTTGTTTTCATTTCATATAGTTTTTTTTATGTAGGTTGGGCCATAAATGGTTTTAACTAATGCGGCCCAAGAGTAACATGCAATTTATTTTCAAACCATATTACTTGCAACGAAAAGTACTAATTGTTGTTTTCAAAATTTGACTAAGATTTCTTGAATATAGCAGCATGCATTGCTATTTGTATTTTGCAAAGATATAATTGTGCTCTTACATTGGTAAATAATGGTTCACAAATTATGACATAAGTTATGAATGGGCCTTTGGTCCAATGGTACTTTGTAAAGATTTTGCTTTCTTGAGGTCAACAGTTAAAGTCTCCCTCCCTCCAAAAAAATAAAATAAAATTATGACACAAGTTGCTGAAATTATGTCGGAGATATTGCTGTCATTGTGTTAGATAAGCTTGATTATCAATTACTGAAGAGCCAAACTCATTCCCATCTCTATGAGGGACATTGTTAGAAATAGTGCAAAGAGTAATCTGGTATTGAGGGCGTTCTCTCTTACATATGTATACTCACCATCTCATTCAATACCATTAAGTAGGAGATTCAAGATGAGGATTGGATACAGCGATTGTCTCCAAACTTTTACATTTTCGTCCAACAATTGAGAACCTCCCTTCTGCACTATCATAAGATATGAATGGGATGTACTATCTCTATCATCTCTGAGAAAATGAATAGCATCTGCATTTTATATTTGAGCTCCTCTTTGAAGTGACTGACTGCTCTCCTCAATGAGAAGGTGCTTCCAAAATTGCTCTAAGTTAGACAATTATTCTCCATTCAAATGAGAGGAGAACTACATATTTCTTCTTTTGAAAACCTGCCAGTAAGTCGTAGTACAAGGCTCCTAAATGTTCGATGTTGTATGAGTATGCATTTTGTTTTCGAGCTGCCCTTTGAGGTGGACGACTGCTAAGTGCCTCTGAAATTTCTCTTAGTATGATAATTATTCTCCTTTCAAATGGGAGGAGAACTACCATTAATTATTTCTTATTGCTTACAATCTTACTCTACATGTATTTTTCTAAAAAAAATTCCAAAATATTTCAGTTTTCCTACATTTAAATGTGAAATGCTGTACGTAGGCGAAAAAATATCCGAAACCCAAGCTATAGATTCTTTGCGTCAAAGCATGCCTTTCAATATTTATATTTCTTGCTGAAGTGGAGCCACTTGTTCATAGTATGCTTTTAAGTGCTCCAACAACAGCCTAAATATTTGTGGAATAAGGGGTTTGGTAACTTTATCTACTCCCAAAGGGGCAGTTATATGGTCATTGCTTTGACTTACTTTTTTGAAATTTTGCAGGGATATAGCTCGAATGCTTGCAAATGATTATAAGAAACGTGTCATGATTGTTGACACATCAAATGAAATTGGTGGGGATGGAGATATACCCCATGCAGGAATAGGTAATGCTCGCCGGATGCAAGTCCCTCACTCTGACGTTCAACACAAGGTAGGAGCTGAATACCTCCTATCTCATCAAGAGAAATTGTGAAAGATATTCCTTTAAAAAGGTGTATGGTAATGCATCTAATTTGGAGGAGGAGGATAGATCAGGAAAATTTTTGCCTTCTAAATGCTATGATTCTTCTCAATGAACAGGGTACATATAATCTAACTCAAAAGATTATAAGAGTTGAAAATCAGGCAAGGCATGCCACTAAGAACTGTGCGCAATTGTGAAACCTCCCTCAAAACATGTAAATGTTACGGAATGCAAATTGTAGCGATACTCTTGTTAAGAAATCATCCCCTCCATGCTCGAATTGTTAATATGCTTGAACCCCTGTGACTTTGTTTTCCACCCAAATTCTATCCAAGCTGTTTGTCAAATTTCTTTTCTGCCTTTATATGGTAGGACAAGTGGATGATTATATGTCAATCAAGTTATGTCCTCTCATATTTGGAAGGTCATCATTGTTATTGCTCCATGTTTGTTATAATGAATGCGTGCCATGACCTAGGTTATGAATTTTTGGAGAAAGAGCGCTGAAGCAGCATTCTTTTGAAGGATTTTATGGTTGAGGGTGTCTCTTGAGATTCAAAAGTACACTAGCAGCATTTTATGCACATTCTTGTAAATTGAAAGACATTAAACATAAGTCACTTAACCTAAGGATTGTGGCTAGCAGCTCTTAGTTCAAATAACATCTCTTGCCACCACTAAAGGGGTGCATAATTCAAGCTTCCTTTTGAGTGTGGTTTCGTCTCAGAAAACAACATAAATTGTTGTCGAGTAACTATTGAATTCCGAAATGCAAGCTAGAGGATGAGGGTTGAATGGATTTGAATGGTTAAACTCTCTTTGTCCTTCCCCTTCCATTCCACAGGTTGGAGGAAAAGACTCCCCTTGATCAAGCAAAATAAATCTTATATTTTCCAATGCTATAACTGGTATTGGCACATATTAGTACTAGCAGCTGAATATGGGATTTCTCAGTCTATTATTAGGTGTTCGTAAGTCGTATAATGTTGTATTGCTCTCTTGCACCTTGAACTAGGTTGGATTAGGTTTAAGTTGGGATTCTTTCTTTATCTGAGGTAAATCAATTTCAATGTTCAATGGAAGTCATGTGCATTCTTAGTTGTAGTTGTTGGGTGGGGTTTAAGGCTCGGGCAGGAGCGAGCGTATTAGAAAACTATGAGTTGCAACATTGAAAATAAGCTTTGACCTAGGAATTACCTCAGTGTGGCCTTCACGAAGCTGTTGTCGTAAGATCCTTGTGTTGTAAAGCATGCTGTTGTTTCTGTTAGAGAATTACCCCCAGACAAAAGGACTTTTTTGTGAGAAAAGTTTAAAAGTGTGTATGCTTAAGGACTCAAGCACACCTCTGTAACTGTTCTCTTTTGTTTTTCCCTTCTCAAAAGTTCTGTTTCTACATTGTTTCTCTTTTGTAAACAAAACCAGTATAGAGTTGTTATATTATTTAGTGAGTCCACTAAACAATGATTCATCTATATGGTTATGTGGTGGCTACACTCGTGGGCACTTATTATGTGTGTGCGATGCTTAAAAGACATCTGCATGAGTGCTCCACATGCTTTTGCTTATATACTGATGTCTTAGTAACGCTGCATGGCAAATGAGCATTTACGGAAGGCTCATATATGCGTCCTTTCACCCTCTATTCTTGTTCATTCAATTAGCAGCAGTGCCAGTTGCTCACTTCTCTAACCTCTATGATATAGGTGTTGATAGAAGCAGTTGAAAATCACATGCCACAAGTGATTGTAATTGATGAAATTGGGACAAAACTTGAAGCAATGGCTGCAAGCACAATTGCACAACGTGGAATTCAGCTAGTTGCCACTGCTCATGGAGTAACAATAGAGAATTTGGTAATGAATCCTTCACTAGAGATGCTTGTTGGAGGTATACAGGTGAGTCAGTTGTGTTCTCTTTGATGTGTGATGTGTAATTCATTCATTGCATTTGGAACATCTGGATTTCTGTAGCCTATACATTAACATAGCTGGGAGTGGTGTTAGGTGTGCACCAAGATAACTGAGCAGAAAATACACGACCTCTCTAGGGCTGGTGCCCAAAAGTGGGCCGTCACTTGGGAATTTGTCCTTTGACATGGCTTTTAAACAACAGATTTCCCAAAATTAGAAGTGTCTTTGCCATGAAGCATGTCTCATTATTCATCTTTTCACACTTGCTGTTAGTTCCATCCCACTGCACTCTACTTATTAGTCTAAAAGTAAAAGGGTGTTTGATAGTACCACTTAAGACTTAAAACTGAATACTTTAAGCAGTTAATGAATTGAATTTGTTTGATAACCTAAAACTCATACTACTTAATATTTTAAGCACTTTTTAAAAATAGGTTAAAATTTTAAGTAGCAAACCACTTATCACTTAATGCTGAAAATGTTAGTTAGTAAGAATTTTATCAATTCTTCATAATGGATAAATATACCCTCCTACCATCCACTACCACCACCATTGTGTTGCCGTTGTTACCACCACTAATGTGTTGCCCCCGCCACCACCACCACTATCACCATTGACACCACCACCATTATGGCACTGTCACCACCACCGCCATTGTGTCGCCGCCACACCACTACCATTGTGTCACCGCCACCGCCATCACCACCACCACTGCCACCACTATTGTATCACCGTCACCACTACCACCATTGTGTAGCCGCCATTATCATTGTGCCATTGCCACCACCATCCCCACCATTATGACATCACCGTTGTGTCACCACTAACACCACCATTGTGCCACCATTATCGCTTCTACCACCACCTTTATTGTGCCACTACCACTACCACCATTGCCACCACCACTGCCACCACCACCACCACTGCCATCATAGAAAGACAAAATTAGAATAATAATAATTTTCAGACTTTAGCTTCTTGTATTTGTTAAACAATTTGATTCAATTCAATACTTAAATTTCAGTTGATACTAAACAATCTGCGAATTAAAAAATTCAAAATTCAGCACTTAAAATTCAGCATTCGGTTTTTAGTGTTTAGCTTTTAATTTTATCAAACACCACGTAAGATAACTCCTTTGACTTTTGTTGCATACTAACTTTTCCCTGGTTTACCTCAGCAAAACATAAGACTCAAAAATAAAACTTCCATGATGCATAAAAAGGCCATTACCCAGTTTTAAGGTCTGATACACCTAACTTTCATATTATATGCAAAAAGTGGCTGCCTCACATGAGCTTTTACCTCTGCACTAAGAAATGAATTACATGATGAATATGTGTGCTTTTAAATTTTAAATGTTATGTTACGTGGACTTTACACACACAAAATACCAGTTCCTAGCAGAATTTTTCCAGCCATTCTTTTGGCAGATACTTGAGAATTCTACAACTGCTCTAGTGTTATGTGAATTGTTTAGGCAAACCGTGGATTACCTTTTTGCTGATCAATCATTTTAATGCATCCATCTTGTAGAGTGTAACACTGGGGGACGAAGAGGCAAACCGGAGGGGTGTTCAGAAGACAGTGCTAGAGAGGAAAGGACCCTCAACTTTTAGTTGTGGGGTGGAGATAATTTCAAAAACTGAGCTGCGAGTTCATCATAGTTTAGAAGCAACAGTTGATGCTGTTCTTTCTGGTTTGTTCTTTTTCTTCTTTTTCTTTTCCGCATTACTGTTGTTTTTCTCTTTCTCCATTTTCTTTGTTAGTGAGCTTAGATGACTGGCAATTGCAATTGGCTTCATAGTTTCACATGCTGTTGCTTTTATGTCATGGAAGGTCGATTTCCAATGTTTGAAGTATGCAAGATTCATCAGGGTCCGGAAGCTAAAGATGTTGAAAGAATATTATCCGATTCATTTGACAAGAAGAATGGACTCATGCTTGAAGATACTCTACATGTGAATTCTGATATAACCGGCCATAATGAAATCATTTCTGAATTACCTCCTAGCACTGATGAAGATTCTTGTGAAGATGAGGCACCCCTTTGCCTATTTCTCTATGGGGTAAGATGTCTCGACTTTGCCATGTTTTAAAAATATTGCTCCAGGTTGAATTGTCTTTATCCTTCTGAAGGCAAGTTTTCAGTTGTCATCTTGAAACATGATTTTTATGTTGGCTTAAATTTCTTGTCCAACTGTTGTTGTAAAAATAGAACAAAACGAAAGAAAATTGGAAACGGTGCAGTAAGAGTAGCACTTGGAATCACAGGATGAACTTATACGATGCCTGTTTGGTGCCTGGTCCCCTCCCTTCCCTTCTCTATGGGCAAGTAATGGCACCACTATTATTAGTGCCTTCACAGATGGGTACAATGACAGGCAAAAAAGATAAAATTAGCAATATTTGTTTCCTTAGGTATTGATTCAATGTTTGTTCCTTCTGATTACTTTCATTTCTGTAGTTCATAATATGCTATCAGGTTTAGCTTCTTAGGTTGGTTATGCTTATTGCCAAGTTTAACCTGAATTTAATAGTTGCAAAATCTTTCTACCAAGATTATGTATTATTCCATATTTCTACTAGTACGATTGACTGAGTCAGTCAGAATAGTATCCAGAAAAGGATGACAACAGGGACGTAGGTTTGACGAAAAAATGCAGATCAAATGATTGCCCTTCTTCCAAATTCTGTTTTCTTTGTTTCATTTATGAGGTTTCTGTAAGGCCAAAAACTCGTAATGATATATTGATAAAACTGCACCTTTTACTCTTTTGCTTATTAAGATATGAAGTTCACTTCTTGCAGAACTTGGAATAGGTGTTTTATAAAAATTGTAGCACCTGCAACTTATACTTTGAGCAGGTGTTATAGATTTCAGAGGCAAGTGTGGTACAAGGGATTAAACAGCTGAAGATAGATGATGCAGTTGAATTTACTGATAATATCAGTGAAGCAGATGCACTACTTGGATTGCAGTCCAAGTTGAAGAAGAATTCTCGGATTCAAGCTGCTGCTAGATCTTGTGGCATCCCTATTTATGTGACGAAGGTAACTTTTGCTACATATACTTGGCCTTACTGATCCCTTTTGATGCTGATGTTTGAATCATGTATCCATATTGATATTTTGCAGACGAACTCATTGGCACAGTTAACAAAGGCCATACAGGCATTGATGACTGATTATGCTGATGGCTTTGAGTTTTTTGAATCTGGAGCCAAGATGAATATGTCAGAGAAGATGGATGCCTTGGAGGTGAAAATGACTTTACTTTTGCCTTATCTTCTTTTGGTCATGCAGTAGGCCATCTATGAATGACCCCATGACAATGGTTCTGGTTGTATGTGCTGGAAGTTGAGAGATTGTCCAGCTCTGCTTTTGGAATGTAGTTTTCAGAGATCAGAAAAGAGCAGAGTCCACTCTAGCTACACTTTGGCTTTAAAGTTGAATGGACATCCATCAAAGCTTTAGCCTCCTCACGAGCCTAAACATTAACCTTCAAATAAAATTATTACATGTGATTGAGTGAAAGAATAACTAGGCATATTTTTCTTTGGAGGGACAGACACTTTCAAACCTAGTTGTAGCTTGTTGGTGTTGCACTTTCTTCAACTATAGGTATTTAGTTGTGTTGCGTTGAATTTCTAAAACTATGTTAAGAAAAGGAACAAGGTGAAAACATGGAATGTGGATGCTATAAAACCAGATTATGGCAATGATTGGATGAGCTTGATGATTACGAGTTATTGCAGAATGCTGTTTTGGTGGTGGACAGCTTCAAGAGTATGTTTCTCCCGGATTAATGGTGAAATGGTGAGGTAAGGTGCGCTTTTGGGTGTAGATAAGTGCTACTTCTATTTATAAAAACAACTTTGTCGTGTGCATTGGTAAGACTGGTGAGGATCTGTATTAAATTATCCAGGAGAATGTTGTGGTTGCCTCTCTAAGTAATTTAGGAGGGAGTCAGATTTCTCATCTGTACTGCCCAAGAATGTTGATGGTGGCATCAATGAGAAAGCACAAGTTAATATAAGTTGAGCAACTAAATGGGGAAGAGAAGACTGAAACGATCGTGCACCAGAAAATCTGCAGAGTTATTTTGTTTTAACTAAAGATATTGCTTTTGTCAGATTGAATGGTTGGGTATGATTAGTATGGTTGATTACAAAGTGATGGATGAGGTGCCATTCAGAAGGTGTATGTTGTGATCTTGTCCTCATACAACATTATTTACAAGTTAGATGAATAAGGGACACACCCTTTGCTTCTGTAATAAGGTGGCCTCATTGCTTAATCTTCTCAATCAACTTGATAAAGTGTTTCTCCATTTTTACAGGAAGCGAGGATAGCCGTTGAACAAATAGTAATTCCTAAAGGAGAACCTGTGGAGCTACTCCCTAGGCCCTCCAACATCATACTGCTTCAGAAGGATCTCATTCGGAAATACAATCTACAATCGGAAAGAGTTGGTTCAGAATCAGATATACGGCTGCGTATCCTTCCATTTCAAAGTATGGAGGATGAAGACACACAAACTAGTGAAAGAACTGAGGCTGACAATGAGTTTGATGAGTTATTTAATGTTAATGCTGAAGCAAATGGTTCACCTAATACCCTGGAAAAATTGCCTTTCCTTCCTGACTAGGCATCAGAATGGTGTATAATGTTTCATTCCTTACTTGATCTTGTTAATCTGGTTGGGTCTTTAACCTTTTCTTCCACAAGCCTCTCATATGTGTACCATTTTCGTGAAAAACACACACATACGAGGACATTGATGTTGCATTCCCTCATCTTTTCTTTTTTTTTTTTGGGAGGGGGAGGGGAGAGAGGACTTGAACCTTTGACCTCAAAAAGGAAAAATGTTCACAAGGTAAGGAATACTATTGAACCAAAGGCTGTTGGACATTGTACTAGTAAGAGATTATCGGTACCTAATTCTCTAAAGAAAAGGCACAGAACTCTGTATCATCCAACTCACAGGGCACTTACCGAGGTGCTGGAGGGCAGTTCTTTTGCCAGGGGGTGGAGGGTAGGGGTGGGGTGTTGCTACTATACACTCAGGTTGCTAGGTGGGTCAGTATTGCACTATTGCATTGAGAGATGGTATTTCTGTTCATTCTTCAATCTTCTGTTCAAGTCAGGATTAGGGGTTGACAACTAGAAAAAAAAAAAAAACCCCTTGCGGTATTTATTTGAGGTTGGATGAGTGCTTTACTTTTTTGTGGTATTTATTTCAATCAAGGTTGAGTCTCTTTACCTCTGTCTGTGACTTGAGGTATTCATGTTAGGCATATGCTTGCTTTGATCGAGATTTTTGGGATGATTTCGTACTACATTTAAGTAGAGGAACTTTTGGCCACTCTTATATTCCACTTGGTATGATAGAAAAATGAAAGGATGAAAAGTTACAGGGATAATAAAATATCATGTTTGGTAAGAAAGAAAAATAAGAAGGATGAAAAAGTGGATAAATTAAATTTTTTTTAAATTTATCAAAATCAATTCCTCTAAAATCGGAAGGAAGGTGAATGAAAAATTAATTATTTGTGTTGAAATGTATTTTATTTGTCTATATATTATGTATATATTAATTTCATATACAAATACAATGATAAAATAAAAATAACAAAATAACAAAATAAAATAAAAATAAAAAATTTAAATTAAAAAAAAAATATTTTTTAATCTTAACTAGTGGTAAAAATTTTCGACTCCATGACACGATTTGAACTTGACATTAATTTTATGACACGAATTTGATTATAACTCGATATGAATTTGAAAATGACTTGACATGCGAACAAAAAATATAAAAGGTTCATAATTTTATGATTTAACACGAATTTGACACGACACGATTCGATTATCACCCCTAATATTAGATAAAAAAAAATTGGTCATTTTTATTTTTCATCTATCCAACCAACTAAATATAAAGGAAGAAAAATGTATCATTCATATTTTTCATCCTTAAAAAATAGAAAATGTATCCCTCTTATTTTTTATCCTTCTTACTTTTCATCATTCCTACTAAACGAAACATTAAAGAAATACACCGGGTGCCATAGTTAATCGAGTAACTCTAGAAGTATGTTTACAAACTCGTAATAAAGGTGTGATCCTATTATTATTTTATTGTAGACCCAATTTATTAAATAATATTGATTTGAAGTTGACCTTGACAATAAGATTGTCATTAATTATTTCAAAAGCCGCTTACTTTATCCTAAACAAACAAGGTAAATTTAAGTATGTTTTTTTATGCACATTATCCGAAAGTGGCCCGAAAGCTAAACCTTAATTGTATTTCATTCGTTTAATTCTCATGTTTTGGGGGGGGGGGGG
>CAUOFW020000837.1:1137403-1164977 GCA_963454935.2 Ilex paraguariensis
ACAAAGAGGGGGGGGGGGGGGGGGGGGGGGGGGGGGGGGTTGTTGATTCAATGTAAGAAAGGATGATTTCATTTCAGATTCAACAAATAATGGGTAAAAGCTATAAGTATATATTAAGTAACATATTTGATGACCCATCTCTCCCTCCCTCTCTCCCTCTCTCTCTCTCTACCCCCCCACCAAAACAAAAAAACCCCACCCCAACCAAAACCAATGCAAAAAGCAACATTAAGAATTAGCATATATTAACATGCTGTACTAGTCTACTAGAATTGTTTAAGGTTTGTCAATTCCTAGTGCTAATTCAAGATAAACCACTTTCACATTACCATTGATTGCAAATATAAATGCTTGACCAAACAGTTTGTCCAATTAAAAAGTATTTCGTCATTGCAGAGATTCTGTTAAAAATAAACATATTAACATACTTCCAAAATCTTTTCTTTTTTGTTTTTATGTGGTAACGGGAGAAATTCTTAGTCCGTCCCCGGAGAGTAAAGACAAGTTTTATGTGAGTTTGAATAGAATCGAGAGCAAATTTTGGGTGCAAAAACCGGTCTCTATATTCATATATCAGTTAAATCAGAACTTGTATTTTAGTGGGGATTCAAACTCACACCAAAGACTTAAATACGATTGTCCAAATAATGAGATCCGTCTTACCAATTAATCATGCTTTTTAACACTCAAAAGATTTGAACCCTTAGTTTCAAAAAATTAAAGCCTCGACATAGTAGTGGACATCGTTGGGCTGAAGCCCCATTGGTATTTGTGAAGTCTTTTGTAAAGACTTGTGTGTTTGTTTATGGACTCTTTAGTTTCATTCGTTATTAAAAGGAAAGTTACAGTCGGTTCTTATAGAAAAGTTTCTTCCATGGAGAAAGAAAAAGTTAGAGGATCCTTATTTAACAACTAGTTATTTTTCCTGTCTAAAGACATTGAGTAATAAAAAAAATAGTTAATAATAAACATATTTGTATTCACATTTAAAATTAAATTACAAAAATAGAGGAGAAATAAATAAATTTAAATACTGGTTACAATGAGGACAAATAGTGGCAATGATGGTAGGCGACAGTGGTGATGGTGGGAGATGATGATAATTATGATGGATGATAACAACCGATTGTAATGATGACAGTTATAGGTGACATTGGTGATGGTGGTTAGGGGAGGGGGGACAGTGAGGGTGGTGTGGTAGGGGTGATGGTAGGATAGTGGCAATAGTTATCAGGTGGCGGCAAAGGTAGTGATGGTAGGGCACTAAAGGGGTGGTGGTGCTAGGGTTACGATAGTGGAGGTGGTGGGGCGATGGTTGCTGTGGAAGAAGTAATGGTGAGGTGACAGTAGTGGTGGCAGTGACAGTGGTAATGAAGCGATGGGTATGGTAGAGTGGCAGCAGTGGTAGTGGTGAGGTGACGATGGTGGTAGTGGAGTTGGTGGTGGTAGAGGTGTTGGTGAGACGATTTTTAAACACTATATATATTTTTTAAAGTATTTATAAAAAGTTATAAGTATTAAAAACATTTTTAAAAAGTCACCTAAACACACCGTTAGAACCTTATTTTTTATATTAAATTTAAAGTGTTAATATTAACCGTCAGATTAACTTTAAAATAAAATTTAAAGAGATCTCAACCGCAAATAGTAAAAATCATTTTGTTTAACTTTTGAGATTTAAATTATATTGTATTTTATTATATAGATAATGAAGTAGTCTACTGTACCCCAAAAAAAATTCCGTACGGTATTGTTGTTTATAATTTTGGTGGACATTTTTATAATTTTTTTTATAGGATCTTAAAATCGATTGCAAAGTATCATAAAAGTGGTAAAAATAATTACCAAATAAGTGGTAAAAATATCCCACAAAAGTTATAAAAAAACTCACAAAAATTTTAAATCACCCATAAAAGCAATAAATTTTTGTTATAAAAATATCCACAAAAATTGTAAAAATAATCACAAAAGTAACAAAAATTGGAGGGACGGTCTCGAATTTTTTTGTGTGTACCATAGTCTTCTAGACTTGGGGACGAGTCTATGGGATTGGAAAAAAATGGTACCGTACCGCTATGTATCACTTTTGCGAATATTGCCACTATTATGGTAATTACTTTTAGGGCAAAATCTAGTTTATTCCCTTGTGTTTTGGGTATTTTGCATATGACCCCCCTATCATTTGAAAATCAGCACATTACTCCCTTGTAGTTTTGGACTGATATGCACAATTAACACCGTAAACAAAAGTGATAAAACGACTTTAATATCCTCAAAATCTCAACCGTTAAACATCAAAATAGGCCACGTGTTATGAGTTCCGCTTGAACTTCTCACGCCCACTCACACCAGTTAGCAATATATCTCTGTTCCCACCATCTCAGCAAAATTATACCTTGCCTCTCTCTCACTCAGCAATGTCATTGCTCCCTCTCACTCTCCTTCATCATCTCTCTCCATCAGCAACCCCCTCTTCCCTATCTCTTTCTCTAAGCAACAACCTCATTGTCCCTTTCTCTCACCACCCTTCTGCCACAATTGGCAACCCTCTCTCTGTCTCTACAACCAATAAATCAACAACCCACCTTCCCCCAATTATCACTGCCATCGGGGCAACCATCACAACCACGACCATACTACCCATTTATAGAACACAAACTCAAACCCCAATCACCCCAATCAAAGCAAGGATTTTGGAGGACTACTGATTTGTGCTGGGTATTTGTNGACTTGGGGACGAGTCTATGGGATTGGAAAAAAATGGTACCGTACCGCTATGTATCACTTTTGCGAATATTGCCACTATTATGGTAATTACTTTTAGGGCAAAATCTAGTTTATTCCCTTGTGTTTTGGGTATTTTGCATATGACCCCCCTATCATTTGAAAATCAGCACATTACTCCCTTGTAGTTTTGGACCGATATGCACAATTAACACCGTAAACAAAAGTGATAAAACGACTTTAATATCCTCAAAATCTCAACCGTTAAACATCAAAATAGGCCACGTGTTATGAGTTCCACTTGAACTTCTCACGCCCACCCACACCAGTTAGCAATATATCTCTGTTCCCACCATCTCAGCAAAATTATACCTTGCCTCTCTCTCACTCAGCAATGTCATTGCTCCCTCTCACTCTCCTTCATCATCTCTCTCCATCAGCAACCCCCTCTTCCCTATCTCTTTCTCTAAGCAACAACCTTATTGTCCCTTTCTCTCACCACCCTTCTGCCACAATTGGCAACCCTCTCTCTATCTCTACAACCAATAAATCAACGACCCACCTTCCCCCAATTATCACTGCCATCGGGGCAACCATCACAACCACGGCCATACTACCCATTTATAGAACACAAACTCAAACCCCCAATCACTCCAATCAAAGCAAGGATTCTGGAGGACTACTGATTTGTGCTGGGTATTTGTACTGGGTCGAAGGACTACTGATTTTTCGGTGGAGTTGCAATTGTCTTGTGAGGTTGGGTTGACTTTGCTGAATGACCAGAAGGGATTACCTGGTCTGCGAAGGAAGAGGAGGGTTATGTTTGATGATATGGGCTAATAGGCTTTGTTTTATTTGAACATCCTTTAAGTAAATGTTGATTTGTTTGAAATTTGCTAGAAAGGAAGCTGGGCAATGGTGATGTTTTGGTTTGGGAGTTGGCTGGATGAGCTGTTGGTTAATTTTTGGTTTTTTTTACTTAAGTTTGGTTTGTTGTCTTTTAAGGCATATATTTTGCTTTGTGCTTTCTGTAAGGTATATTTGCTTATTGTAATTACTGTTTTTGTGAATAAATAAAATTCTATTAAAAAAAAAGGGGATAAACCGAATCCCTTGTTTTCCTTTGTTTCCTCTTGGTCTTTGTTGATCTCTGTTATTACTGGTGGGGGTGTTTTGCTTGGTTGATTGAACTTGGCTGGCAATGGTGGTGGTGCACAGTAGGGCAATTGTTCAAGAGGATGAAGATCGAATAAGGGTATTATTGTCATTTTATTGTGTCTATTTTTGGAGGGAAACGTGTTTTGTTATGTCAAACCTCCTCTTAGGCACGTGTATGTCACGGATGGTCTAATCTAACAGAAATACTAACGGTAGCATTTTAGTCCAAAACTACAATGGGGTAATGTGCTGATTTTCAAATGATAGGGGGGTCATGTGCAAAATACCCAAATTACAAGGGGGTAAACTGGATTTTGCCCTTACTTTTATAACTATTGTTGTGCTTGCGATCNGGGGGTAATGTGTTGATTTTCAAATGATAGGGGGGTCATGTGCAAAATACCCAAATTACAAGGGGGTAAACTGAATTTTGCCCTTACTTTTATAACTATTGTTGTGCTTGCGATCCATTTTTTAGGATTGATTGCAAATATCATAAAAATAATTTTTAGGATTGATCGCAAATATCATAAAAATAATAAAAATAATTACTACAATAGTGACCATCCACAAAAGTGATAAATCACCCCAAAAAAGTTATAATTTATTTTTTGTTGTAAAATGACTCATAAAAATTATAAAAAACATCAATTAAAATAATAAAATTTAGAGGAATGGTATCAATTTTTTTTTTGGTCAAGTCCCAAGAATAATAGGAAATCTGTTTTTCTGTTTAACCTCTACGTAGTTATTAGGTAAGTACCGATAATCCAGGATATAACAATACTATGTTATGTTTTTTCATTTTAAAAAGAATACTACTCTTTTGTTTGTTATAGATTTCCTAGTCAGCAACAACATTGTGATGGTTCAATTTTAAAGTGGTGCAGATATAATTCAAAGTAAACAATAGAGAACTTACACTGATGCATTGCATAAAAGCAGGTTATCATCTACATTCTTGCTGAATCTTTGGAAACTAAGTTTTTCTCGTGATTTCTTTCTTGTGAGTTAGGTGTTAACAAGAAAAAAAAACAAGACCCGGTTTCTAATTCTATAGTAAGGCGATCTCTCGCTCTTTGTTCTTTTGGCTTTCTGCTTTTGTTAGGTAAATTTTGTCTAGGAAGACGATCGATTCCAAATCCAACCAAAAAAATAAAAATAAAAAATGGATTGATATAATTGATTGGAGATTTTTACAATCCATTATCAATCCTTCCTTTTAACACTTTTGTCTAATTGAAATTTTCATTGGACAAATTGTTTGGTCGGGCACTTTATTATAGATATGGGAAAGTGACAGTGTGGTTGCACTGGCAAACCTTAAACAAAACTAGCACTGCATGAGCACCCTTTCTTTCTACAATAAACTACAGCTCTTTGTGGTTGGTAATCTTAGGTTTTGCGTCAGTTTGTTCTTTGAAGTTAGGATGTTCTTAACTATATATTTATTTTAGTTAATTAAATCAACAATCACATTAATTATAACCTTGCTTCCAATACCTGTACTTGAGGCATTCTTGACCTATATCNGTAAAATGACTCATAAAAATTATAAAAAACATCAATTAAAATAATAAAATTTAGAGGAATGGTATCAATTTTTTTTTTGGTCAAGTCCCAAGAATAATAGGAAATCTGTTTTTCTGTTTAACCTCTACGTAGTTATTAGGTAAGTACCGATAATCCAAGATATAACAATACTATGTTATGTTTTTTCATTTTAAAAAGAATACTACTCTTTTGTTTGTTATAGATTTCCTAGTCAGCAACAACATTGTGATGGTTCAATTTTAAAGTGGTGCAGATATAATTCAAAGTAAACAATAGAGAACTTACACTGATGCATTGCATAAAAGCAGGTTATCATCTACATTCTTGCTGAATCTTTGGAAACTAAGTTTTTCTCGTGATTTCTTTCTTGTGAGTTAGGTGTTAACAAGAAAAAAAAACAAGACCCGGTTTCTAATTCTATAGTAAGGCGATCTCTCGCTCTTTGTTCTTTTGGCTTTCTGCTTTTGTTAGGTAAATTTTGTCTAGGAAGACGATCGATTCCAAATCCAACCAAAAAAATAAAAATAAAAAATGGATTGATATAATTGATTGGAGATTTTTACAATCCATTATCAATCCTTCCTTTTAACACTTTTGTCTAATTGAAATTTTCATTGGACAAATTGTTTGGTCGGGCACTTTATTATAGATATGGGAAAGTGACAGTGTGGTTGCACTGGCAAACCTTAAACAAAACTAGCACTGCATGAGCACCCTTTCTTTCTACAATAAACTACAGCACTTTGTGGTTGGTAATCTTAGGTTTTGCGTCAGTTTGTTCTTTGAAGTTAGGATGTTCTTAACTATATATTTATTTTAGTTAATTAAATCAACAATCACATTAATTATAACCTTGCTTCCAATACCTGTACTTGAGGCATTCTTGACCTATATCATGTTTTTAAACTTCGCAAGTTTTATGGTGGTAAAATTTGTTCAACACATACTCAACTAATTTATAATTGTATATAATTGGATTCGTGTTATGTATAAAGTCGTGTCTAGCCAAATTTATAGTGTTTAATCGGTTTTGCATCGACTGATTTGCTTAATGAGCATGCAGCTTCATTGTTTTATCATACGAACCCGTTAAATCTAAAAGCAAATACACTATCTTCGTATTAGATTCGCGAATCATATATAAAATCGTATATTGAATTGCCTCCCCCTCCCACGGCCCCCCAACACCCACCCACCCAAAAAGGCAAAATAAATTTCTATGGAATGATGATTTAGCCTACAAACTATGTTTCAAATTATGAGAAAGAAGATTAAGAGATCAATGCATGTTTTGTTTTTTGGAAGTTAGTGATTTGGACATTTGTAATAGAGGCGAATTATAAACTCAGAATGTCATGAGTTTAAATTTTTGCAACCTTTAAGAGTTAGGTCATGAGAGATTTATCCCTCATGAATACCTTAATCTCGGCATAGATGGTCTGAATTTGACTGGACCAAAAAGAAAATTAATTGAAATACATGTAAACTGGTCTGAACCCCCCTATCCATCGAAAAGAAGAAGAAGAAGAACATTGGCTAGTGTACTAGCAAGTTACTAGTTTAACTTGAAGGCAAGTAAGAATTGTTATGATAATCAAACAGTCATAAAGGTGGATAGAAAAAAGGAAAAATGGAGGAAGAGAACTTATTTTAGGTATGTTTATTAGAGGATAAATGACACTTAACATTTTCAAACACTTTTATGTTCTCAATTTATATCATGAATGGTTAAAATTCTCTTATTACACCACTAATCAAATAAAAAAAGAAGTAATATAGTCTGTTTTGGTACGATTGAATGCAAAATTTTCATGTAAAATACATATAATTAAGTAATACCCAAATAATTGAGTGCAGAATATCAAAAAAATAAAATAAAATCAACAAACGTGGTTTTTGACAACTCTGCTACATTTTTATGGTGCAATTTAAAAATTTTATTCTTTGACGAGGGTGTATATTAGAAATCTAAATTTTTTATATTTCGTTTGGTGCGATGAAAAAACGGAAATATGAAAAGTTGGAAAAATAAATAAAATATTATATTTTGTAAGGAAGAAAAGTAGGAAAAATGAAAAGGTGGATGTATGAACTATCTTTCCAACTCGCCAAAATCAATTCCTTCAAAATTGAGAGGAAAAATTGATGAAAAATTAATTATGTCTGTTGAAATGTATGTTATTTGTTTATATATCATTTGTTATAAACATATATCATATTAATCAATTATATATTATGTATATATTAATTTCATATATAAATATAATGGTAAATTATATATTTATATTTTTTTAAAAAAATAAAAATATATATATTTTTTTCTATTTAACAAACACAAAAAAATCGGTCGTTTCTATTTTTCATCACTCTTATCAAATATGAAGATGGGAAGGAAGGATTCCTCTTTAGATAAAAAGTGTATCACTCTCACTTTCTATCTTTCTATTTTTCTATTCATTCTATCAAACACACCATTAAAGTGCAAAATGTGATCCACGGAGGCTCAGATTTGGAGGATTTTCACAAGCATATGAAAAGAATCTGAGATCGGTGGAGCTTGTTTTGTAGTTTATAGAAGTCAAAGCTAATGGTACTAGGAAAAAGGAATTAAACGTGAAAAGTCGGAAGACAAGTTATAATGCCAGATTCATTCCTTTATAGCCTCAAGAATTTTGCTGCTGCGTAAGGCCAAGGTTACTTTTGGCATAGTATAGTAGAGTAGGAATCTAACATGAAATCGATATAGAATTAGTTAGTTTATGGGGATAAACAAATGGACTCGTTATATTTGTCAATTAAATTGATCAACATAAATCTAACTAAACATGATATGTATATGTTAAACGCGGATTAGACATGGTACAAACACGATAACACGACAAATTGCCAACTCTATCGCGCACCAATCAAACTTGGAAATCAATTTAATTGTTCTGCAGCTGCATAAGGCCAAGGCTTATGACTAGGCACTTACAGCTGATATGGCATATCACAACTTTACTTAGAGCAATCAAATTTGAAAACAAACTCTTCAAACATGAGGCATATAGTTGTATATTTCTTGTAGATTGAACTTATCAAGAAAAAACGAAAACCCTTTTGTAATCCACATTGGCAATTGAATATTCACACTTTTGGGGTCAAATTAGCAATACCCAAAAGTAAAATGGCTCCAGAGAGATTAAATAAGCTATGAACTTCACTTGAACAAGTGTCCATTCTTCAACTTAGGTTTGCACAGCAACATTCACCCACTAGCACCTAAGTGGAATCCTTCGGCTTGAAGTAGTTGTCTTATTTGACCTTCTCAATTTAAAATGATGAAGTCTACGACAATGGAGGCCTATATAAGTCCAACCATCCTAGCTCAATGTATCTACATTTACTTGTAGTTGTTTTGAAACCTATTTAGGACCAGATGGCTGGCTTGAGGTTTTGGTTCTTGCTCATCCTGATCTTGCTTTCTTTTTTGAGCTCCGAAACTCGTGCTCCCGATCCATTTTCAAGCAAGAGGAAACGCACATTGATCGAGAGTACACAAGAAATAATCGACGCAAGTATGAGATCACAAGATATAACTGAAGGTCGATATGACATCAATCGAGTTAGCCCCGGAGGACCGGACCCAAAGCATCACTAGGTGGTTTCAAGGATCCGGGAGAGCCAGCGCGCGATAGATTCTGAGAGCAAATAAAAAATTAAAGAATAAAAAAAAGGAGACCCAATGAACGAGAGTACGAAAAGATTGTCTTCTTTTTGTCAGTTTAGGAATGAGTGTAATGGTGATCATTTGGCTGCGATTGAGATGTATAAGTTATCATGAGTGAATAAGAAATGCTTATAACTTTTCTACATATATATACATATTTATATTCCGGTTTAAACAAAAGCAAAGATTATATAGATGTGGAAAGCGATGTTGTATTGAATTTGATGCCGACTGTTATGCATTTACGTACTTATATACTTGAATCTATTGATGAATATGTTTGTGTACAGTTCATTCTGAGTGGTGGTGCATGAAGATGAATTTTAGAATATATGTGGAAACATGGGCGAATCTAGCCTGGGGGCAGTGGGGTCAACTATTTTAAAAAACTTCAGGGTCTATTTGAAAATTCGAGAAATTTAGCATTATTTGTAAAAAAATTGTTGTAGGTTTGTATTTTAAAAAACAATTGAAATTTTATTATAGATTTAATAATTATATGTGAACTCCTCATACAACACTTTCTTTAATCTTCAATTTTCTCTCTTCCTTTTGCAATTAGAGGTGGCATTCAAGTTATGTGGTGGAATTTCGAGTTCATGTAAAATATTAATCAATCCATGTGATTAAGCATGTTAGGTATCTTAACACTAATCTAACTTATTTATTGATTTTGTCGTGCACTAGAAGCCCTTTTTTTTCACAACCAAACCTATCACCCATAGGTTGTAATACATTATTAACACAAATAGGTGTGTGATAGATTCAATTTTTCCTATTAATATTTATCATAATTAATTTGAATATTTATAGTTCTTATAAGTTGTTTGTTAAAAACTAAATGTTGAAATATTGAGTTTGAGTTTAGCTAAACAAATTAATTGTAAAATGAGTCGTGGATAAATTTGTTAATGGATAATTAATATTATAACAAATACTATTAACATTATCGTTTTATGTTCTTATACTAAGTTTTAATTTGCCCTCACACCAAAAAATTCCTAGTTCCGCCCCTTTATGGAAAGTAATATATAGTTTTTTTTTTTTTAAATATTTACAGATGGTGGAGATCCTTCGGTGGGCACATTTATTAGCTGATGCCTCGAGAAACAATGGCCACATCATATGCAATTTCATTTGCTTTCTATGTATTATTTTATTTCTTGCATTATTCATTTCTTGGTGAAAGAATTAGCAAGGAAGAAGACATCCACTGCCCACATCCATTGTTAGACATGAACCACTTTGACTTTTTTTTCTTCTTCTTTCTTGTTTGCTTTGCAACAACCTGAATTTGATTGATGGTTTAAAGAAATCCATGCCATTTGTGGTTGTGCACTTTCTAAATCCCATTTGATGATTTTGTAACATGAACTGATTTTCTTTCTTTTTTCTTTTTTTTTTTTTCCAGTTGTTAGGCGGCGAACGCATGATTGGAACCTTGTTTGTCACTCCCCTACTAACTGTTGAAAAATTAAAAGCTTTAAAATTTCTCATTTAATTTATTTTATATATTTTAGTGGATCACTGTTAAGTTAGGATTTAATTGAATTGTTATATGATTTAAATGAATAATTATACTTTATTTTAATTGACCATTTGAATGTCTTTATGTGGTGGGAATTACTAGATGATGGGCTTTAGAAGCCTCTAACGGTTAGCATCCTCAAGCATATATAAAGGGAGCTACGATGATATAATAGGAGTATGTTTTTTTGTAGTATGTATTTTTTTTCATATATATTGTAGATTTATTTTTTGATTATATTTTTGGATAATTTTGATTCGAGTCAGATTCACTCCAATCTTCCAGTGGACGTGACCCCTGAGAAGATGTTGTTGTGAGCATATCTGGGTTGGATCTTGGAGCTGCATATATCCGTTAGTATCTTCACATGGAGAGGCATAGCTGTTTTAAAACAGTGATCACACGCCTCCCAGATATCACAGACCAGCTCTTTCTAATTCATAATATTTATTTTATTCCATTCTAAGATGATTTTTATTTTATGTTTGTTTATATATTCTTGTTTGTTTGTGATATTGATATTAACTTGTTAATTAAAATAATGTATAATCATGCTAATTTTCATAACAATCTAAAGTAGCTATGTATCTTTGTATCAATTTGAAATCTGACGTAGTAATGTGGTAAAGCATAAATTTTATTTTTGCATAAGTTCTTGATTCTAAATTGATGCTGAATGCATATGTAGATTCATGATACAGAAAACTCTAGACAAGAGAAGATAGTATAACAGACAATGTATATATAATTAGATTATATTAAATTGTATAAAACCTAAATTATGTACTAATGTAGACAGACTGTAATCAAACGGTGCACTTACAGAGACACAGATCAGCACGAACAATAAATAAGAACAACCATAACCTTAATCCGAGCCTTGTGAACCACAATCTCTTTAATATATATTTGCTTCCTTTTAGTGCTCAATGTGAATGAGTAACTGTCTCCCAATATAGTATGAATTTTCTTCTTGAAAAAGCAACACTTCAATCTTCAAGATTCCAGCAAACACAACTTGTATTTATACTAGAACCAAACCAAATGATGAATGCAACAATATGCACACAAAGAGAGAGAAGAATTTTAAAATTGGAATCTAGAATGGGATGAATTGAAATGGCAAAGGGGCAGTCTATTTATAGACCCTTGGTGGCTGTTCTGATTGCCTGGAAAGGCATAGGTTGCCACTGTTCAGATTGAAGAGACACACTCTTTAATCTGAACAGGCAAGAGGTACCTCGTGGAATGAACATATACTCTAGAATGAATCCAAACCCTTTTTGGCACCAAGTTCAAAAATAACAGAAATAAATTTTAAAATTTGGTTTATATTTTAAATTTCAGTTGGGTTTTTTTAATTCTGATTCGCGGTTAGATCCGATTGATTTGACCCATGACCCACACTGTCCCAAATAAATTTTGTCAAAAAAGATTACAGTTTTTTAGCCCAAGCTTGAGCCCTGCTCAATCGGGTTGTGGTGGTGAGGTGGGCAGACGGGCGACGCGTGTGTGTGTGTGTGATAACCAAGGTAGTATAGGCGCTCGCTTCGCTCACAAAAGTGTGGTACCCCTTGGGGCCCAAACCCAAGAAGCCAACTAAGAGTATATTAACTCACCAAAGTGTTGGTTTTCTTCAAATGTGGACAAGTTTTATTTTACTATACCAATCTTAGTTATTTTATCACTTCAAATGGGTCATTTTGAGACGTAATTTCTAATTCAAATCATAATGGTTTTGGATAAATAAATATACCACATTAATCTTCTTACGAACGTTTAAACTTGGTCTCATTAATTATGAGGTGTGGGTCTCACTTTTATTTAAGCTTTAAATTGTTCAAATAAACTTGTTGAAAATCATTTTTTCCAACAATCCTCCACATGAATGAAAATTCAATGTATGATAATGCAGACATTGGTTCAAGTATAGGTGAATGGTTACTGCATCTAATTAAGTAGCCAGTGGCCTTGAACTTTCCGTAGTGATAAACTATTAGATTTACTTAGCTATCCAGTGGACATGATATCTTTGAACTATCAGTCGTTTGTGTAAACCAAGACAATAGAATTCACACAATATCCCTTCGGACACAGTTGGTTATCACGTTTGTGTTCATTTTGGCCTTGAACACAACTTGCTTTCTTGAGTAATTTTAGAGTAATCTATTAGAGTTTTTCCCATATTGGACTTCCATTAATTGATAGTTAATTTTTTGTTTGTGAAAAATGGACTAAATTTATGGTCTAATGAGATGAGCCAAATATTATTAAGTGATCTATTTTAATGGGCTTATTTACATCTTTTTAATTGATATGGTTGAGGCGGTTAAACGTAAGCCTTAATCTAATTGTGGCCCATAATGAGAGAGCCCATTAGATTTTATTATAAACAACATGTCTGCTCTCCACTTCATAATCCTAATTTGCCTTGTCCTATTGAAAGACACCTATTGTTTTGAAGAAAGAGAGGAAGACCTTGCCCTTTCGTGAAAAAAAATTTGAAGGTCGAGTATTATGACTCATTCAGGTATGTTATAAACCTTATAATTTAGGTGTTCTAAATTTCATACGAATTATTTATGGTATCAGAGTCTATTGTATATAAATTTAGAACCCGATAAAATTTATGTATAATTTTACTGTTAATTTTTATCAGCTTTGTGTTTGATTTTAAGTCGTATTCAAGGATGACCATGGCTAAAACGAGAGCTCTTGTTATTAGTGTCTGCTGGCTAGGGTTGTAATCACATGAAAACCTTGTTATCAAATCTTTATCTATATATATACATATATATATGATGCCAAAACACAATAGTACGCGAAGACATGAATCACAAGCACAAATATAATGGATAATGCATATAATGGAAATATTTGATAAAGATTTTATTGAAATTTACAAAATACAATTAGCTAAAATAACTTACAGATAGTTTACTGGATTAACTGAAATAATTTGCTAAAGGAGAAGCTCTTTATTTGCATCATGTATGAAGGCTTCGATACAATATAAGAGTAAGTGAGAGAGTTTATGCTGACTTGTAATAAGCTTAATAAATCTTGGGTTCAATTGAGGATAAGTGAAATCCTTATATAGGCATACGAATTTTTAAGAGAATCTTTGCAATGATTTCTCTTTTCACTACTATTGATGTTTTAACTCAGGCAACTTATTTTCACTTGGGTGAGATGTTTTTCACTTTTTTTTTTGATGGAAAAGTTGAAGTGAATAACTTTAACTCTGGTAAATGCTAACTTTAAGGATTGTTGGGTCCTTGATGTTGACTGGGAATCTACTTTCGGTAGAAAATCAGACTGATTGCTGACTATCGACTACTTTGCTTGTGGAAAGGAGCCTTGATTCTATCAAAATGTGTAATAGACAACTTTTCTTTCTTTAGATTAAGAAAGTAGGGAGTGAAGTTATCACACATAGAGATAAAAATCATGGGGTAGATATGTCACAACCATCAGAAGGATCTTGAGCATCCTAGAAGGGATCCATTGATGGGCTGACTGATGCTTGTGAAGATGTAGACGAATTGCTCTAACTAGCTGCTTGTTGGAGAGGTTTCTGTGCCAATTCTATTAACTCATAAGACTTCTTCTTTTGTTGCTTACTGAAATCCTTATAGGAGGATTTCTTTTACTTTACTGATGGCTGTGCTGATGGTTGTGCCTGAACTTCTGGTGTAGAGGTCCGAAGGATTGTCATAACCTATTTGACTAGTGTTGCTGGAATGGTAGTGGTTGTTCCGGTAACCATGACTGGTGTAGAAACCTTTACTGGAAATTCTTTCTGTACCTGGGCAATAATACGTTCGTGCTGGAATCTTGGTCACCACTTAACATAGAACTACATGGCAATATGATTTGCTATAACTTCCCATTTCAAATTACAAATCCATGGGACTTTATATTTACTAATAAATATTAACAATGGAGAAAACTGACTCTCATGTTTACTAAGTTTGTAAATAGAGGAGAAGTAGGTTGCCTGATCTTGAAGATCAAGTGGTAAGATTTCAATCATGGGGCCGTGAACATACCAACACTGTAAAAACCAGGTAGGAATTTGGCTCTTGAAATCTTTGCTAAATTGCAAGAACCAATAAGGAGCGTAAGACTCATCTTGATAGAGGATAAGTTTAAACCATGACTCCTTATAGTCACAATAGCTAAACTTTTTACTATGTCAAGGAAGATCTCAAAGGGAAGAAGGGTAAGATCCCCATTCTTTAAGGGAGATGAACTTCTGGATGTATAGTGAATGATAAATAACTTTGCTAGGGTCATTTTTATCAGTTATGAGATTGATAAAAACTGACTAGGTAAAGAATAGGATATCCTGGTAAAACGTATAGGTTTCCTTAGGATCAGATGGTATAAAGGTCTATCCTAGTTTAAGATAGACATTGACTAGGTCAATTGTGTTGCTTAAATGAATATGGACTGGTTCAATAACGAATATATTATGGGCTGGTGCCTTTTTAATATATTCTGTCTTTGAGATTTTTAAGGNGTTATATGATTTAAATGAATAATTATACTTTATTTTAATTGACCATTTGAATGTCTTTATGTGGTGGGAATTACTAGATGATGGGCTTTAGAAGCCTCTAACGGTTAGCATCCTCAAGCA
Source organism: Ilex paraguariensis (assembly GCA_963454935.2). Classification (NCBI taxonomy): domain Eukaryota; kingdom Viridiplantae; phylum Streptophyta; class Magnoliopsida; order Aquifoliales; family Aquifoliaceae; genus Ilex; species Ilex paraguariensis. The sequence continues at coordinate 1,152,722 of CAUOFW020000837.1, forward strand.
TATATAAAGGGAGCTACGATGATATAATAGGAGTATGTTTTTTTGTAGTATGTATTTTTTTTCATATATATTGTAGATTTATTTTTTGATTATATTTTTGGATAATTTTGATTCGAGTCAGATTCACTCCAATCTTCCAGTGGACGTGACCCCTGAGAAGATGTTGTTGTGAGCATATCTGGGTTGGATCTTGGAGCTGCATATATCCGTTAGTATCTTCACATGGAGAGGCATAGCTGTTTTAAAACAGTGATCACACGCCTCCCAGATNAGTTGGGCCATGTATGGACTAGATGGGCTTTGTTGCTGGGCTTGGTACATGAATGTTCTTGGGTTTACTAAGGAAGACGGGTAGGTTGGTCTGGCTGGGTTACCAAGAGTTTGGGAATGGTTTGCTATTTCAATAGCTGGTAATTGCCTAGGTTTTAGATTTGGGCTAGGCAAAACTAACTGTTTGCCAATATCCTTCCCGAGTTTTTTGGAAGAAGTACTGGGTTTGCTAGGTTTCTTGTCCGCCATGAGGTTCTTGCAGAAATTCACGGGTCAGGAAATCAGGGATGCAGTTATTACTACCTTTAATATATTCAACATCAAAATCAAAAATACTTAAAATAGATTGCCATATGGCAAAAATTTGCTTACTAGCAATGTTTTGTACATCTTTTTCTGATTAAAATCAACTCTTCCTAAAAAAATTTGATGTAATATATCATCTTAGGATTTCGAGATACATAGGACAATAGATAAAATCTTTTTTTAATAGTACTATAATTTGCTTGTGCTTTGTTTCAGATTCCAAAATGGAAACGAAGGATTTGCTCTGGGGAATCTGGACTGACTCTTTGTAGGAGGATACCACCGTAGCCAATATCGGAGGCATCAGTTTGAATAATCTTAAATGAATTTGCTGGAGAAATACCAAGACAGGGCAAAGTCTTGATATATTTTTTGACTTACTGAACTATGAATGTATGTACTAAAGACCAAGGAGTAGGATTTCTTTCGAGCCTATCATACATAGGTTTAACTATTTTTCTGAGATCCTAATAGAAGTTTGAAATATAGTTTAAAGACCCTAAGAATCTTTGTAATTGAGTTTTGTCTGTAATCTCATTAGGGAACTTATCTGCGAATTGGATAGATCTGCTGATGGGAATGATAATTGATTGTTGGATGTTGTATCCAAGGAATCTAATTGAGGTTTGAAATAGCTTAATTTTACTAGAAGAGATGACTAGACCATTGTGTTTGACTATCTCTAAGAATGATTTATGGTGTTTCCAATGTTCTTCTATAGATCTAAAAAGATGAGGATATCATCTATGTAGACTATAGAGAAATGACTAATTGGGTTAAATATTTCATTCATTATATTTTGAAAATCACTAGTGCATTTTTCAATCCAAAGTGCATTACATTTCATTCGTAATGTCCAAAAAAGAGTTGTGAATGTAGATTTATATCTATCTTCTGGGTATATTTGGATCTGCCAGAAACCACTTTTTAAATCAAATTTTAAAAAAATTACTGAGTTGCTATGTCTTTTAATTAAATCCTGTTTGTTTGGAATTAGGAACCTGATCCATTCTAATATAGAGTTTAAAGGTTTATAATTAATTACTAACCTTGGAGCTCCTCTTTCTAATTCGGTGTTTTTGAAGACATAGAAAACTGGGCATAACCAAGGAGATTTGTTGTTCCTAATGATACCATTTTTAAGTAATTCAGATTTTTTTTTTTTTTTGCAAATTTTTATTACTTCATGGTTCATTTAGATAGGTCTAGATTTAGTTGAAATATTTTGCTTATTAAATCCTTCTATATAAGGAAGTCTTACCATGTGTTTTTTCCTATACCAGAAAGCTATATGAAGGTTAGAACACATTTCTGTTTCTAACTTTTCTCTAAATTTTCAATATTTTGAATTAAGATTGGGTTTGCTAATTGCTCTTGAATTCTTTTGTGATTAATTTATTCTTTAAGAAATTTCACTTGGTTATTTTTTTGAGTTATTAAATTAAGAGACTTTGAGATTGAATAATCTTTTAGTTGTCTTAATTTTTTAATTTGAGGTTTTGTTAAAAACTTAAATGTTATTGATTGACCAAATGGCCTGGTGGTTAATACAAGAAGTATATGAATGGTAAACCAATGATAACTTTATCTGACATATTTTGTATTAAGACAAATGATGTTTTAAAACATATATTGTCTTGACAAATATGCACATTTGATAACTTATATTTCACTCACATTTTACTACCATTTGCTGAACTGAGTTTTTTAGTTGTTTTATAGTAATATTTGGTTGGTCTGAACCCTTATTGGATGCACATTAGATATGCACATGTATCTATGAGGGCTACTACTTCAATTTCATAATCATTATTGATTATGATCTTTATTTTAGAATGTCATTTCTGAAGGTTTAACCTATTAATTAGATTTAACCTGTTATCATCACTATTAGTTTGTGAACATCCTTCGCTACACCCAAAGGATCCACTAGAGAGGTGGAGGTTATGGGTATCCATTGGAAACATATTCTGGTTGGGCTTCTTGGGCTATCTAGGTTGTTTTCTTCAATTTTCAGGATCAGAGTCCTCTGATTTGCTAAATTTATTGTGTTTGTAAAAGATTTAAAGCTTCTTCAAGTTTTTTGTCTTGTGCTTTTAAATCTTTTATTTCTTGCTTTAATTTGTTTACTTCAAATTGGAGGTCTCGTAAGGTTATCTCTTTCTCCTTACCTTTACTAAATTTTCCAATGTCTTGTTAAAACTGATTAACTATTTTTCACCAAAAGATCGCTTAACGTCCTTTTGACAAACAAGTCTTTTAGTTTTTTTGATGTATTTAACTTTTAATTCTGGATCTTCTATTTTGCAAATAAGATCAATAAGGATATGTTCTTCCTTTGTTTTCTTGGTTAAAACTTTAATTGTTTTACGACAATTATCTTTACAACCTAATTTTATATTAGGATCACTTGGATTATTAGATGCTGATAAATGATTTGAAGAACCTTCAGGATTGCTGGAATCATTTGAACTTTCTTCGTTTTGTCTAAGATTACTTAACTTAAAGATATTGAGAATTTTTTCTTCATTTTCTTTAGTTAAGTTTAGTTGTTTTATTTTCTTTTTAATTGGGCATTTTGGGCTAATATGTCCTTTCTTGCCATAATTATAGCATTCAATCTCTTTGCTATTCTTTTTTTTTTTGACTTTTTCGTATAAGTTTTGTGCTTATACAAGTTTCTATGTTTTTTGCTAGATTTTTCATAATATTCTTGTTTTGGAAAATGTTTCTTACTTCTCTTGCTATAAGGCTTATATGACTTTTGTTTTCTGCAGGATGATGTTACTGAAGGGAGACCATATTGTTCACAGAAATCACCTATTTCATATTTAGCCTTTTTTTTTTATCATCTTTCATTAGTTTGCTAATTTTCATATCAATACACATTCTCATACATTCCTTTTGAATGGTACAAATAAGATCACCATATGTTAACTTGTCATATTCAATTATTCCTGTTGATTTACTTAATCCTTCTCTAATCTTATGAATGAAAAGGTTAGGTAAGCCATTAATAAACTTTTCTTTCCAGAAAGATTTATTGCAATCTGGTATAACCATTACTCTTGAGATGAATACATCTTTGTACTATCTGAAATCTTAAGTGTTGGACATCTTAAATTACTTAACTGATCATGGATTCTTGCTTCTATGTTACTAGGTGTTCCAACAAAATGTTTGATTATTGTAAAGATGAAAGTGTTAATCCCATCTGATTTTGCTCTTCTAATTCTTTCATAAAAAATTGGCATATTTTCATCATCTAGTTCAACGGCATATCTGATTCTATCTCTAGTTTCTTGATTAAGGTAGTTATCCCATCAATTTTTTAACATTCCTGTTAAACCAGAAGCGATTAGGTCAACTATTTTTGGTTCAATATTGTCAAGATTGTTAATGTAACTGTTGATAACCACGAACATAAGACTAATTTTGTTAAGTATCTCTTGCTCACTTAATCCATCTATGTTCCAATCATAGAGTTTATTGGATTGAACAGAGAACTAATTGCTAATGTTCTTTTCTTCAAATTGAAGATCAGGTAGTGTTGGTTTTGAATACCAATTTTTTGTGGTACTGGTTGGATTAACTCTTGAAAAGGTTAATTTGTTAATGTGTTGACTATCAAATTGTTCTTTTAATTCTCTGATTTCAGAATCAGTAGAACTTTCTGATGCACTGTTTTCTGGAGATTTGTTTTCGTTAGAAATTTGTCCATCTGTTTGATTGATAGTGTTTACTTGAGATGGTTCTATCTTAGCTTCCATCTTTTGTATGCCTTCTTCAATTTTCTGAAAGTCTTTTGCTATCTTTTATTGATATTCCTAGCTTGCTTCTATCTTCAGGTAATTGAATTAGAGGTTTTTCTAATTTGTTACTTGAAGATGGTCTGCTTTCATCAATTTTTGTTTCTATTTTATCCAATTGTTTACCAATTGTTATTAGAATTTGATTGGTATAATTGTTTTGCTCAATAATTTTCTTTTCAGATTCGCTATTCGTGATCTTAAATGGTGAGGTTATTACTTCAGAATTCTTGTGGCTTACTAATATGATTTTTGTTGGCGGATGACTTGAAGACACTGTGGAAACATCTTTAGTTGTCCATTTATGTTTTGTTACTACATTTACTTTTTGTAATGGTTTTCTAAGTAATCAAAGAAATAGATTTCACATCTTATTTCTAGTATAAACTTAGTCCATTTTTCAAATATTTTTTTTCCATTTGCTATCATTGTATAATTTATTGAATTCTCATCTTTTGGAGTTATTCTCCTTAGATTTGAATTCTTCATGTAACTCATCAATATTAATTATAAATATTTCATCTTTTTTACTAATTGTTAATAATTGTTTGTTTACTAGGGGGTTACTCTCCAGGTCAGTAGCAGAAGGAGATGGTTTGGAATCATCTTCTTCTTCTTCTTCCTGTAACTGTGATGGTGGAGTACTTGCTTGTGGTGTATAGTATGGTTTACTAATTTGGGATGAGGAATTGTCAATTCCTTTTAGCTTAAATCCTTTTTCTAACTCTTTTGCTAAGTCTTTGTCTCTTCTGGTCAGACTCGAATGGACTGATTTAGATTTTCTTCCTTCATTGATTTGAAGTGGTTTGCTAAATGATCTGCTATATCTATGGGATCTTGCATTATCAAATGAGATTCTTACTGATCCATCAAGAAATTTTTGGATATTTTCTAAGTTTGCTATGGTATTTTGACTATCCTTGTTATAACTTTCATTTTCAACTATCCAAGAATCTAGAAGTTGAACATCTTTCCATAGAAATCTTTTAGGGACTTGTATGTTTGCTTCACTAGTGCTACCTTGGAGTAATAAGAAGCTATCTTTAGGAATTTTCTTTAATGCAAACACGTTTAAGTTTGTGGTTATGTATTTGTAGTAAATCCTATAGATAAGTGTTAGAGATCTTGTTTTTTTTACCATTTTGGTAAATTCTCCTGTAACTTTTATTCCTAAAGTTAATGCCATTAATATGTTAGGATCATCTAGACTTAATGTAAAGTTTGGGAAGCAGTTGAAGTATACTGGTCCGCCATGAAGACCAACTTCCATTATTCCTAATATACTGGATTCATAATTTATGAATCAAGTGTCTCTTAAGGATAATAGGACTGCAAAATCCTTCCCACTTCGGGTTAATGGTTTAATTGCTACTTGTATTAAACCAAAACGGATAAAATTATATCCTTTTGCTCTGTGTCTTTTAATTGCTTCTTTACTAAGTAATTGACAAGTTTCTTCCACTTTTGTGAGTGCATAAACTTGTTCAATTATTTTTACTTGAAGTTCTCTATTGGAGACTTTTGGGATATTCCATCCACTTCAGTCTACTTGTGATTCATGATATTCATGTTCTTCTTTATTTATTATATTTGGTATAGTATTCAATGAAGATCTAGATGAGCTACCCATAGAATTATGCCAGAATAATCTACTCATTTTTAAATCTAAGATTTTTCAACTTTGTAAATTACTAATAAATTTTGACTCCGTTGTACATACCCCTCTTATGCACATACCCTATAGATTTGTTGTCCATTTTCCCCTTTATTGCCTCTCACTAGGACTTACACTAGGGTCTAGACTCTCTAGACTTAGGTGGCAAAGCTAAGGTGACAAAGAAGATAAGACTTATAAGTGATTTACTAATTGAAGCATCAAAGATTCAATAACAAGTAAGAAGAACAAATATAATTCAATGGTTAACTATCCAGGCCGTAAAATGGCTCTGATACCAAAACACAATAGGATGCAGAAGACATGAATCACAAGTACAAATATAATGGATAATGGATAAGATATATATANATTCCTAAAGTTAATGCCATTAATATGTTAGGATCATCTAGACTTAATGTAAAGTTTGGGAAGCAGTTGAAGTATACTGGTCCGCCATGAAGACCAACTTCCATTATTCCTAATATACTGGATTCATAATTTATGAATCAAGTGTCTCTTAAGGATAATAGGACTGCAAAATCCTTCCCACTTCGGGTTAATGGTTTAATTGCTACTTGTATTAAACCAAAACGGATAAAATTATGTCATTTTGCTCTGTGTCTTTTAATTGCTTCTTTACTAAGTAATTGACAAGTTTCTTCCACTTTTGTGAGTGCATAAACTTGTTCAATTATTTTTACTTGAAGTTCTCTATTGGAGACTTTTGGGATATTCCATCCACTTCAGTCTACTTGTGATTCATGATATTCATGTTCTTCTTTATTTATTATATTTGGTATAGTATTCAATGAAGATCTAGATGAGCTACCCATAGAATTATGCCAGAATAATCTACTCATTTTTAAATCTAAGATTTTTCAACTTTGTAAATTACTAATAAATTTTGACTCCGTTGTACATACCCCTCTTATGCACATACCCTATAGATTTGTTGTCCATTTTCCCCTTTATTGCCTCTCACTAGGACTTACACTAGGGTCTAGACTCTCTAGACTTAGGTGGCAAAGCTAAGGTGACAAAGAAGATAAGACTTATAAGTGATTTACTAATTGAAGCATCAAAGATTCAATAACAAGTAAGAAGAACAAATATAATTCAATGGTTAACTATCCAGGCCGTAAAATGGCTCTGATACCAAAACACAATAGGATGCAGAAGACATGAATCACAAGTACAAATATAATGGATAATGGATAAGATATATATATGTATATATATATAAAATAAAGTAGAACAAAGTTTGAATTTAAAAGACAAAGAGAGATTCATATCATTTTAAGACAAAATATAAACACATCCAACGAACAATGTAATCTCAGCATAAAAGATGGTTCAGATCATCTCAAAAATTATGATCTAACGGTTAACAATGAGTACAATATTTTTCTTTCCCGCCCAACACAAGCCTCTCCCTCTCACTTCTGCCCTTATCTCTCTCACGCCTCTCTCTCTCACTTTTGCCTCTCACTCTCTCCCAATCCCTCACGTCTCTATCCTTGTACGTCTCTCAAAGATTTATCTCAATCTCTCATACCTATACGTCTCTCACTCAGTCCCACCTAAAATACATATCTTCCATTTTTATATCCATACTACGTTTGTCTCTTACACCCTCTCTCTACCAGCGACCTCGCCACCGCCACTGCCACCTCCACTGTCGCCAGCAATACCAGGTTTTGCTCCCTCTCCCTCTCTCTATCTCTATACCTCTATTTCCTTAGTTTTCCTCTTTCTATATCTGAATTTTCTCTTACCAACGACGTCTACGATCCCAACGCTATCGACTCCCCCACCTCAACCCACGCCATAGGGTTTCTCTTTCACACCCACCGTAAACTCACCCATCTTCATAGAAAGAACGCCTTCTTTTTGTTACATATATATTTTTTTGGTATTGATTGCAACCTAAATTGTTTTGATTGTATACTGATTTGGTACCCTAATTTTGTATTTTTGATTTTGAGTTAGGTCATGGTTTGTTGCAGGTGATATGTCAACGTACACATAGGACACATCGAAGGTGTTTGACACAGTGCCTACATTGTTCAATCTAATGCCAAAGAGGTAATGACCAAATGCCCCAAACTCTTTGTGCACCACATGTTCGACCAAATTCCTCAAAGAACGCACACAGTGTTGTGGACACACTGCTCCAAGGTTAACAGCAAGCCAGTCCCACCCTTAGACTACCACAACCCACAACTATTTACTATTTGCCTTATTTAATGTTATTGAATTGGTTTTGTTGTTATGGTTTGAATTCGTGTAATCAATATCCATGGTATTTGACAAACAAACTTTTTGGTGATGGAAATTTTAGGTTTGCTTTTTAATATCTATGGTGTGAATATCATATTTACTTTTTCCTAATTGAATCTAATAGTGAACCATAGCTTGCATTCCTTGCAAGGGTTGTCCAGGATTATTTCCTGGGTGGAATTAAGACCTTGCACTAACCCACTTTTTTGCCTCGGCTGCACCCAAATAATCAAGTGATTTCCCTACCACTGTCAGCATACAGGGTTGCAGAGTATTAGTGATATTTTCAGTTTTTTTATGTGCAACCTTTTGAACTTTATATATTGTTTTGTCATAATCTCATTATGACATTATTTTACTCATCCCTTGCTATCTTAATCTTTCAGAGCAAATTTTAACTCACTGATTTTGCTGTTACAGAGGAAGCTGATATTGAAGTATGCCCACAAATATAGATTGGGACTTTGGAGGTCTAGAGCTAAAGGTGTGAAATCTTATTTGAGGTTTGATTGAGTATTAGAGACTCTGTTTTGAAATCTCTCGGTTACCAATCTAATCCTTTGGAGTAGGTTTAGTGGTCTACGTGACTTATCTGGTGCATGATATTCTGGATTTGTCTATGCAGACATATTGATTTGTTGAATAAATTGCATAAACTGAAAATCACATCAGAATACTACATAGTTAGCTAGTTTAGGGTCACACAACTTTTGTCTGCATTAAATATTGCTCCTCCTTTATCAAACCATTACCATGCTAATGTAATTTGTCCTTTTTGTATCCAAAAAGTAGATAGTAATGACAAGATTCAAGGATTTCTCAAGAAGGATGATCACTTTGGGAATATCATAATTTCATTATTATATAACTTGCAAGGAATTCTAATTTTAAGCATGGTTGACATAGTTTTCTTGGTCAGGACTTTGGTGACCACACATGACTTGCGGCCATAACATTTTAAGATGTGAAACCATGCACCGCTTTACCTTTGAATCATGTGTTTAAACCCCTGGTGTCATTAACATTGAATCAAGAAGTTCTCTAAGTGCAAATGGGTTGTTTCTCATTTTGGTTTTGTTACTATTGTCATAAATCCATTGTGATCATATTCTTTTAATAGTATGTTTTTGCAATGCCAAGATGCCTATGGCGTTGCATTGTTGCCCAGTGAAAACCCCACCAAGCAGCAATGTGAATCACAGTTAGATATCCTAAGCCTTTCTGAAGTTTCGAATCCAAATAAATCTCATATGTACTTGGAAGCCCAATCAAACCACCAAAAGCACATCAATATTAAGATGAAAAATGTGGATCTCTTTACGCCACACATTTTTGGATATGGATATTGAGAAGGGAAAGTTGGAGATACCTAAATCCAATGATGAAACTATTGGGAATTTGAAGACTAAGGATCCATTAACTGGAAGTTCTTGGTGTATAATTTATAATTTAGCTTCCTTAGTTGGAAGCCCAATACAAAGTACGTTTGGGTTAAGTGCAGCTATGATATCTTAGGTGTCTTATGAATTGGATCTTCATGCAACATATGTTTGGCATGTTAAATTCCCAAATTTTATGACTACTTGACAGCATTGGTAGAGGGCATTACAGAGACAGCTTAGCTTACAAATAGGAGGGAAATTCATGCAGCTGATAATGAACGATTGTTGGTTTAATGTTTGATGAACAACATTGCGATAGTTTAAATTATGTGGTATGTTAAATTATCTTGCTTTTTGATTGTTGGTTTAAATTATTAGGCTTAATGTTTGATTGTTGTTCAATTATTTAATTGTTGGTTTGTTTTATGGACTATCTTGTTTTTTAATGAGTTTTGGGTTTTTCCCAGTACTTAATAGATGAGTTTTATGGAGGATTTAATTCTTGGTTTGAGCATTTGACCTTTAACTTCAACTCTGCATATCAAGTTTTTTAGTACGCAATTGAAATGCAATAAATAATTTTTTAATCTCTACTTTTTATCAATCCAATTTTTCTTTTACTTTATCACAATGCTTTTCGAAAAAGAAATCCTAATTTTTATTAATTCAATTTATCCATCCAATTCTAATTTTTTTGGTGGTACATGTGCTTTTTGAAAAAAAATTGATTCATGTGTTGTTTTTGCTCCTATTTTTTTTTCCCTTCTTTTTATAAGTTTCTTCTTTCTTGTTGCCAGAGTGGTGTGCACCAGTTACAATTGATGCAATTTGTGGATGAGCAATTAAATGTTTTTTTTTCAGCGTGTGATTATTTCGCGTTCAAATTCAATGTTCAATTTTTTTAAGTTGCACCGTGCCTTCATGCACAAGTTATCCCTAGTATATATATATGTATGAAGTGTTCAAGATCTCACTCAATAATTGTTTGGCTTTTGTTGAAAAGTTGACAGCGGCTAAGGTTGCTTTTCATCACTTTTTTGAACAAATTTTTTCAAGATTTCAATCAAGCAAATCNTTGTGATCATATTCTTTTAATAGTATGTTTTTGCAATGCCAAGATGCCTATGGCGTTGCATTGTTGCCCAGTGAAAACCCCACCAAGCAGCAATGTGAATCACAGTTAGATATCCTAAGCCTTTCTGAAGTTTCGAATCCAAATAAATCTCATATGTACTTGGAAGCCCAATCAAACCACCAAAAGCACATCAATATTAAGATGAAAAATGTGGATCTCTTTACGCCACACATTTTTGGATATGGATATTGAGAAGGGAAAGTTGGAGATACCTAAATCCAATGATGAAACTATTGGGAATTTGAAGACTAAGGATCCATTAACTGGAAGTTCTTGGTGTATAATTTATAATTTAGCTTCCTTAGTTGGAAGCCCAATACAAAGTACGTTTGGGTTAAGTGCAGCTATGATATCTTAGGTGTCTTATGAATTGGATCTTCATGCAACATATGTTTGGCATGTTAAATTCCCAAATTTTATGACTACTTGACAGCATTGGTAGAGGGCATTACAGAGACAGCTTAGCTTACAAATAGGAGGGAAATTCATGCAGCTGATAATGAACGATTGTTGGTTTAATGTTTGATGAACAACATTGCGATAGTTTAAATTATGTGGTATGTTAAATTATCTTGCTTTTTGATTGTTGGTTTAAATTACTAGGCTTAATGTTTGATTGTTGTTCAATTATTTAATTGTTGGTTTGTTTTATGGACTATCTTGTTTTTTAATGAGTTTTGGGTTTTTCCCAGTACTTAATAGATGAGTTTTATGGAGGATTTAATTCTTGGTTTGAGCATTTGACCTTTAACTTCAACTCTGCATATCAAGTTTTTTAGTACGCAATTGAAATGCAGTAAATAATTTTTTAATCTCTACTTTTTATCAATCCAATTTTTCTTTTACTTTATCACAATGCTTTTCGAAAAAGAAATCCTAATTTTTATTAATTCAATTTATCCATCCAATTCTAATTTTTTTGGTGGTACATGTGCTTTTTGAAAAAAAATTGATTCATGTGTTGTTTTTGCTCCTATTTTTTTTTCCTTCTTTTTATAAGTTTTCTTCTTTCTTGTTGCTAGAGTGGTGTGCACCAGTTACAATTGATGCAATTTGTGGATGAGCAATTAAATGTTTTTTTTCAGCATGTGATTATTTCGCGTTCAAATTCAATGTTCAATTTTTTTAAGTTGCACCGTGCCTTCATGCACAGGTTATCCCTAGTATATATATATGTATGAAGTGTTCAAGATTTCACTCAATAATTGTTTGGCTTTTGTTGAAAAGTTGACAGCGGCTAGGGTTGCTTTTCATCACTTTTTTGAACAAATTTTTTCAAGATTTCAATCAAGCAAATCTTTTGTTTGGCTTTTGTGCTCTTAATAGATTATTTATTGTCATGTTTTAAGTTGTATCAAACATGGCCTTGGTACAATAACAAATCCCTGTCTGGTGATTGCGAATATGAAAAAAAAAA
>CAUOFW020000837.1:1165026-1211193 GCA_963454935.2 Ilex paraguariensis
ATTACAGAGACAGCTTAGCTTACAAATAGGAGGGAAATTCATGCAGCTGATAATGAACGATTGTTGGTTTAATGTTTGATGAACAACATTGCGATAGTTTAAATTATGTGGTATGTTAAATTATCTTGCTTTTTGATTGTTGGTTTAAATTATTAGGCTTAATGTTTGATTGTTGTTCAATTATTTAATTGTTGGTTTGTTTTATGGACTATCTTGTTTTTTAATGAGTTTTGGGTTTTTCCCAGTACTTAATAGATGAGTTTTATGGAGGATTTAATTCTTGGTTTGAGCATTTGACCTTTAACTTCAACTCTGCATATCAAGTTTTTTAGTACGCAATTGAAATGCAATAAATAATTTTTTAATCTCTACTTTTTATCAATCCAATTTTTCTTTTACTTTATCACAATGCTTTTCGAAAAAGAAATCCTAATTTTTATTAATTCAATTTATCCATCCAATTCTAATTTTTTTGGTGGTACATGTGCTTTTTGAAAAAAAATTGATTCATGTGTTGTTTTTGCTCCTATTTTTTTTTCCCTTCTTTTTATAAGTTTCTTCTTTCTTGTTGCCAGAGTGGTGTGCACCAGTTACAATTGATGCAATTTGTGGATGAGCAATTAAATGTTTTTTTTTCAGCGTGTGATTATTTCGCGTTCAAATTCAATGTTCAATTTTTTTAAGTTGCACCGTGCCTTCATGCACAAGTTATCCCTAGTATATATATATGTATGAAGTGTTCAAGATCTCACTCAATAATTGTTTGGCTTTTGTTGAAAAGTTGACAGCGGCTAAGGTTGCTTTTCATCACTTTTTTGAACAAATTTTTTCAAGATTTCAATCAAGCAAATCTTTTGTTTGGCTTTTGTGCTCTTAATAGATTATTTACTGTCATGTTTTAAGTTGTATCAAACATGGCCTTGGTACAATAACAAATCCCTGTCTGGTGATTGCGAATATGATAAAAAAAATTATTTATTCTTTTTGTGCCTATACGTACAAGTAACAAGAGCCTGTTTGATAGTTGTAAATTTTTTGTTGAAACTTTTATTGATTATGTCATATTCGTTGAACTTATTAAATTTATTTTTAATTATTTATGAGTCTTGTTGACGTATAGACATAGACTTTACCCATACAAATTACTGATATGAATTTTTTTTTTTTGTTTTGATTGATGCAATTTTGATTGAATTGATATAGTTTATAGAGGATGTTGGTACAATTCTAATTTTAGTCCTTAGTGATTTATGCGATGAAATTTTTTTTATGATCTACATATTATTTATTAAATGTTGGTAGGTGTGAATTTAAATTACTTAATTTTAATAGTAAAAATAGAATTGAGATCTGAATACAACGATTGATGATGAGTGATTTAAAGAGATATATATTAGTCAGTACCTCATATTGATTGATCACATGATACATAATTATAAGTAATTTGTGATAATATCCCAGTTTGAGAAATTCTATGAGTTAAGATGGATGGTTGCCATAAAAGTGGTTTATTCATTGAAATTTATAGATTTTTCTCCTATTTTTGTTACTGTTTTATCTCTAAATTATAATATACAATTACCTGTCCAAAGGAGGTTATTGTGTATTGTAATTTGGAGATGTCATGAAACATTGTGGTAGATGTGCAATAGTCTAAAAGGTTTATCTATCCAAAAGGGATAAATTTTTTAAAACTTGAGCATTCTCATTAGTTAGTTTCATAAAAGAAAGGACCTATAACATATTGTATTCTCCGCCCAAATGGAAGTTTGTAGTGATGTGTTTGGACTCTCTTAATAAAATATGACTTATTATGTTTAAAGCATATTTTATTTATTTATTGCCTAATTCTGCTAATTGTTTATATTCTCGTTGCCTTGAACAGTCTCTTTTGCTGTAAATAATAATAATAATACTAACATTGAAGTCTTGGCTAGTTCTAATTATAAGAGATGTAAACAAGATATTGAGTTTGTCATGAGAATTGCTGATATAGACTTTGCTTTCAAAGAGAATGAACTTGCTAAACCTACTAGTGAGAGCTCCCCCGAAGAAAAATAACTTTATGCAAAGTGGAAAAATCTAATTGGCTGAGTATGATAACTTTGAAAAGGTCTATCTCAAAACACCTTATGAGTGGCTTGTTTGAAACCAAGAATGTCAAAGAGTTCTTTATTGTTGTAAGAGAGAGATACAAAATATCCAATAAGGCTGAAGCTGGAGGCCTAATGAATGAATTAATGAGTATAAAATATGACAATGTGGATGGTGTTAGGGAATATATCCTTTGAATGGTACATGTTCAAACCAAACTCAAAGTCTTCAAAATTGTTATGCTTGATGATTTTATTGTTCATCACACTCTTAACTATTTGCCGCCTGAGTTTAGCCAAATAAAAAATGACTATAATACCCAAAATGAATCCTAGACAATAAATGACCTTATCTCCAAGTGTGATTCTAAGGAAGAAAAACTTAGAAAAGAAAAGAGTGAAACTGCCTTATTTGTTTCCCAACCTAAATTTAGTTTCAAAGGTGGGAATTAGAAAAATAATAGAAAACCTAATCATAATGCTCTAAAGAATGGTCGGGATTTCAAAAGGCATGATACTGGTCAGAATGTGGTAGGTCCTAAGGCTGCCATTTAAAAAGATGTCAAGTGTTAGTTTTACAAAAAATGAGGTCATAAGAAACGTGAATGCATTCGATTTAAATCTTGGTTAAAAAAGAAGAATAAAGAAAAAGGTAACTCACTAGCCTTTATTTGCCAAGTGAAGGGGAAGTCAAGTTTAAAGTAGAAAATAATAATGAAGTCCATATTGAGTTTATAGGAACTGTTAGGTTGAATTTAGACACTAATTTTCAACTTTAGAAAATACTTTTTATGTACCGTCATTTAGGCGAAATTTGATTTCAATTTTCTTGCTTGATAAAATTGGATAGTTTTAATTTTAGTACTAGTAAAACTTAGTTGTCTTTAAATTTTAAAATTGTTGGTCATTGTGTTTTATCAGATGGTCTGTATAGTATATGTTTGGCTGTCAATAATGAATATGATTTTTTAGATATTGTGAATATTGTATCCAAGAGACCTCTTATTAAAGAAAAATTTTCACAGCTGTGGTATAAATATTTGTGTCACGTTTCTAGAGAAATAGTGGACAGATTAATATAGAATGATATTTTTTTCCCTTGATTTTAGAGACCTTGAAACTTGTGTTGACTGCATTAGGAGTAAATTGACCAAGACTAAGAAGAAAAGTGCAATTCGCAGTCTAAATCTTTTAAACAAAATTAACACTGACATCAGTGGATCTTACTCACGTACCCTGTGTGGTAATAAATATTTTATTACATTTATTAATGATTTCTCTTGTTATGAATATATTTATTTAATTAATAAAAAATTTGATGCTCTTGAAAAGTTTAAAATTTTCAAGACTGAGTTAGAAAAACAATTGGAAAAAGTCATCAAAATTGTTAGGTCTGACCGTGGCGGTGAGTATTATAGCAAACATGATGTGTCTGAGCAGTATTTGGGACCGTTTGTCAAATACTTGTAAGATTGTAAGATTGTTGCCCAATATACCATGTCTGGTAGTTCCGAGCAAAATGGTGTGGCTGAAATGTGTAATCGCACCTTTAAAGACATGATGAGGAACATGATGAGTATGTGTAACTTACCTGATTATCTTTGGGGAGAAGCCATTAAAACGGCTTCATACATTCTTAATAGAGTTCCTAGCAAATTTGTTCGAAAAAAACCTTTTGAATTGTGAACCAATAGGAAATCAAGCCTTAACTATTTTTGAGTCTGGGGTTGTCCTATTGAGATCAAAATCTATAACCCTTTTGAGAAAAAGACTGATCCTAGAACTATTCATTGTTTATTCATAGGTTACCTAGAACATTCGAAAGGATATCGGTTTTATTGACCTACACGTGATACTAAAATTGTTGAGTCCTTAACCACAAAATTTATAGAGCTTGATGTTGTTGATGTTGGTTACTTGCAACCTATTAATGAGCATGAGCAAGATAAATTTGTTTCTATTCCTTTACCTATTATGCAAGAGAATATTATATATGCTCCTGTTGTTTATTTGTTTGCTCTAGTTGTTGATTCTTCTGTTCCTGCAATTGACCCTTTTGTTCATATTGAGGATCCTCAGCCTTTAGAGCCTACTACTGAAATTTCCTTGAGAAGGTCTACAACACCAAGGAGACCTATTATTTCTAATGAGTATTATGTATACCTTGGAGAAAGTGATTATGATATTGGTGATATTGTTGATCCTGTAACATACCATTATGGTATTACTTGTCCTCAATCTGATATGGGGTAGGTGTCATGAAAGATGAGATGCATTCTATGGCACACAATGAAGTGTGGGACCCTATAGAACTTCATGAGGGAAGTAAATCCATTGACTGCAAATGAGTGTTTAAAACTAAGNTTGTAGAACTTCATGAGAGAAGTAAATCCATTGACTGCATATGGGTGTTTAAAACTAAGATGGAATCCAAAGGAAATATTGAAAGATTTAAGACTAGATTACTAGGAAAAGGGTATAGCCAGAGGAAATGTATAGATTTTAATGAAACTTTTCACCTATCTCTACGAAAGATTCTTTTAGGATCATTATGGCATTAGTGACTCATTTTGATCTGGAACTTCACCAGATGAATATGAAAACAACTTTCTTGAATGGTGAGCTTAGTGAAGAAGTTTATATAATGCAGCCTAAGGGTTTTAAGGAGAATGAGAAAAAACAATTAGTTTGTAAGTTAAAGAAGTCTATTTATGGTCTCAAATAGGCTTCTTGTTAGTGATATTTGAAATTTGATGAGATAGTAAGTTCTTTTAGTTTTGTTGAGAACAAAATGGATCAATGCATATATCTTAAGTTCAATGGGAGCAAATTTATTTTTTTTGTTCTTTATGTTGATGATATTTTGCTTGCAAGTAATAATTTAGGATTACTTCATGAGATTAAGCAATTGTTATACAAAACATTTGACATGAAAAATCTTAGGGACGTATCTTTTGTATTAGGCATTCAGATTCATCGGGATAGGAGTCGTTGGTTGTTGAGACTTTCTCAAAGGGCATATATAGATCGTGTGCTTGAATAATTTAATATGCATAATATTAAGTTTGGGGATGTACTTGTTGTAAAATGCGATAAATTTAGTTTAAGTCAATGCCCCAAGAATGAGCCTGAGGACAAGTCTATGAAGAATATACTTTATGCGAGTGTTGTTGACAATTTAATGTATGCATAGGATTTTACCAGACCTAACATTGCTTTTACAATTAGTGTTCTTAGCAGATATCTTTCTAAACCAGGATTAGATCATTGGGTGACAACTAAGAAAGGTATGAGATACTTACAAAGAACAAAAAAATACATGTTTGTTTATAAGAGAGTTGATAGTCTTGAGGTGATTGGTTACTCGAATTCAGATTTTTCTGGGTTTCAGGATGATTAAAAATCCACTTCAAGATATATGTTCATATTAGCTGGAGGAACAATAGCATAGAAGAATATTAAACAAACTCTCACAGCTTATTTCACTATGCAAGTTGAATTTGTAGCTTGTTATAGAGATGAAATACAAGCTATATGGCTAAGAAATTTTATTTCGGGACTTATAATTGTTGATTCCATCTCTAGACTACTAACAATTTATTGTGATAATAGTGCAGTTGTGTTCTTCTTAAAGAACAACAAACATTCTAGTGGATCTAAACATATGAAAGTTAAATATTTTTCTGTTGGGGATCTTGTGAAGAAATGTGACATTATGATTGAACATATTGATACAGAATCAATGTTTGTTGATTCTTTAACCAAGGGACTGAGACCTGTAACTTTTAAGAAACATGTTGACCACATAGGCATTTTGAGATATTTTGATGTACTTAGTTAGTAGAAGTTTTTGTATGTGTTAAAAACTTTAATATTGATTTAATTCTATATGTGTTATTTGATACTCATTATGATTGAATTATATCAATAATAAATATTTGGATGATTATCTTTATTGTTAACACGATATTCTTCTTATGTTATATGTGTGCACATTTATGATATGTCATTTTATATAAAATCTTAAGGGTTGGTGTATGTCTTAAGGATGACTGTTTTGTCAATGGAGTATGTCTTTGATTACACCATTTGAGAAAATCTTGAGATTTTAAGTTTGGAGACATACTAGCTTATTATTAAAACTAATGAATTCCTCTAGTTTATTGTTGAAGCATGATGTTCAACAGAAATCATTTGGACTGACAATGAAAATAACATGTTTATTATATCATATATTGAGATATTTTTTTTTGCTACACTATCACATCTTGATCCATATCAATAGGATTATTATTTTTTGTAATCATGGATTGATCCTATGTTAATAAAAGAGGTAAAGATTGCCATAGTTAAAAAATAATAGTTTTATTGGACCAGGTTGAGTTTGAAATATTGTCTCAGGAACATATTTTTATTGTGGCCACATTGAGTTTTGTTTGATTAACCCAAAAGTCATTTTTCAAACAAATTATTTTATTTTATGTTTTAAATGACTATAATTAATGTTGTCCGAGTGGGAGGATGTTAGAATTTTTTTATATTGGACTTCCATTAATTGATAGTTAATTTTTTGTTTGTAAAAAATGGGTTGAATTTATGGTCCAATGAGATGAGACCAATATTACTAAGTGATCTATTTTGATAGGCTTATTTACATCTTTTTAATTGATGTGTTGATACGGCTAAGTGTATGCCTTAATCTAATTGTGGCCCGTAATGAGAGAACCCATTAGATTTCATTATAAATAGCAGGCTAGGTCTCCTCTCTACTTCATAACCCTAATTTGGTTTGTCCTATTGAAAGCCGCTTATTACTTTGAAGAAGGAGATGAAGACATTACCCTTCTATGAAAGAATTCGGAGATCAAGTATCATGGCTCATACAGGTGTTCTAAATTTCATATACGAATTATTCAAATTTCTTACATAATGAGCCTATGATTCTAATAAATGCGGCCTCTTCTTTACCCTTATTGGTGATTTTTGATTAAGAGTATCCTGCTATACCCCACTTGGACATTTCCAAATCACAGAATATTTTTAAAAGCATTACTTACCCTTGTTCTTGTGGCAGATGTGCACTGTCTCATTATAGGAATGGTGTAAAACCCACACTTTTATCTTTATATATGTATATAGGTTTATATAACAAATTATTATTTCTTTTGAAATGCTATTATGAAAAATTCGAGTAAATAGTAGTTAAAAGTTAGTTTTAGCTTGCAAATATATGAAATCATTGTAATAGAACTTATACCATCTAGGTTTGATGTACAAAAGTATGTTGTATAAGCTTGGGTTGGAATTGGAATGGTTTGGAATGGATTGAAAATGAAGAAGGGAGGATTTGTAGAAAAACAAGCAAAAACTTCCGGAAGGTCGATGAAAAACCTTCCGGAAGGTTAAGGTAAAGGCTTATCTAGTAGGTAAAACCTTCCAGAAGGTTGATGACAAACCTTCCGGAAGGTTAATAAAAATGTTTGTCCAGTAGACAAACCTTCAAGAAGGTTCATGAAAATGTTTATCCAATAGACAAATCTTCTGGAAGGTCAAGGATAAACCTTCCGGAAGGTTAAAGAAAATGTTTGTCTAATAGACAAACCTTTCGGAAGGTTAATGAAAAGGTTTGTCTATTAGACAAACCTTCCGGAAGGTCGATGAAAAATTTTTTGGAAGGTTTTCGAAAAATCTAAATTTTTAAGTCGCGAACAACCGGCTTTCTTTCTACTATAAATGCCTAAGGATGTCCCATTTAGCTCCATTTCAACACTTCTAATCCTAGAAAACCTTAGAGAGGAAGAAAGGAAGAGAAAAACACAAGATCAAAGGAAATTTCCACTTGAAGAAGATCAAAACCCTAGTTTTTTCAAGAATGCCAAGGTTGGGGTTTCTTCCCATTTATCTTACATTGAGGTTAGGGTTTACTTATATGTATTCTTTTGACTGTAAATCTTATTTACTTGTTATTAAATCATTGATTCTTGATATTCTTGCAAACACTATCATGTTTTAAACAAATATATGGTGGGATAACCATGAAGTCTCTTTTTTTTTGACTCAAAACCCTAGTTTTCAAGAAAAATAGATTTTTTTCTTGATTTTTCCTTTGTTCTTGCTTTCAAAACTTTAGTGCTTTATATTGAACCACAAAATGGTATTTATGATAATCTCTTGCATATTTTCTTAAATTATTCTATTGGGATACTACTTGTGAAATTTGGGAATTTTTGAATGTATTTGTGATTGGAGAAATTGATTGGATATTGTATCTCTTGTGGATGTTTGAATGACCATGGGTGGTCGTTGAGCGGATATTGTAGAGTGGGTTATATGCGTTTCTTACTCCGTGTGGGTTTGAAGGTTCCCTATCACTCGTAGTGGGGTTGATGTCTTGCGAGGACCAAACCATTATTTGCTCACGTATTATCGAGGTTGAGAGTTAGTATACTATTCCTGGGTTGGATTCGTTACTGCCATGAGTTGGTATACGTCTTTCCTAAAGATTGGATATCCTTGCGAGGATTTGGGTGTGTGTGTGTGGGCCAGGATATTCTCGATGTGTTTATTCATGCGAATCACGCATCATACCTGAGAAACGAATACAAGTTGTGGGTTTATGGTTTATTGTACCAGAAAAGGTTTTCTACAAGAGCTTGTGGAGATATGAGACTCTACAAGAACTTGTGAAAAATAGTTTATGGTTGAAAATGGTTTATTGTTGAGAAATTCATTTTTACTGTTCATTTAAATTATTGCTATTACGTAAACCTGAGATCCANGCTTGTGGAGATATGAGACTCTACAAGAACTTGTAAAAAATGGTTTTATGGTTGAAAATGGTTTATTGTTGAGAAATTCATTTTTACTGTTCATTTAAATTATTGCTATTACGTAAACCTGAGATCCGTTGAAATGTCCCAATTTTATTTCAAAAATTGATATATGGTATTTGCAAAATGAGGTCGACTTGTTTTATACATTTTCTAAACCTTGTTCGAGTTTGGGAGGAATGTTGTTACAGAGCTTATTGCTCACCCCCTACAATATTATTCATTCTCAGATGTCGGTTTAGAGGAAGAGCTCGGAGTTGACGAGCAGGTGGATTGGTAAGCCCAATTGGAGGAAAGCGTGGATCCTGAGGGGAATGTCTAGATTTGATATGTCCATGTTTTAGATTAGGGGATATATTTTGGTATATTAATAGATATATATTCCGCTGAGAAAAAATAGTTGATTTTTTTGGGATGTAATGACCATGGTTGACCTATTCTTTTGGGATGATATTGTAAATGTTATATTTGATGAATGAATTTTTATTTATTGATGGATTATATTTAGTTGCTCTCATAATGTGAATGATTTTTAGATTGTAATGTCGTCTAAGGTGGGTTTTGGGACGTGACAAATGGGAAGGAGTTTAGAACATCTCCTCTGTGCTTGCTAAGTTACACATAATTTAGTTGTCCCTTTGAACTTAGATCTTGAGATCTCTAGTCAGTTAAGTTGGGTTGCCATTATGGTGACTCTTGGTTAAGTAATAGGCTTTAAGCCTATTCCCCTCGATGAACTTTTCACTTGCTCTCTAGTCAAACATTTTGTTAGTGGATCCGCTATATTATACTTTGATTTCACATAGTCAATGGACATAATACCATTAGAGAGCAACTATCTAATGGTATTGTATCTATGACGTATGTGTCTGGACTTACCGTTACACATACAATTCTATGCCCTACCAATCGTAGATTGACTATCACAGTTAATGAATATTGCAGGAACAGGCTTTGGTCAATTTGGAATGTCCTCTAAGAAGTTACGAAGCCATTTTGCTTCTTCTCCAGTTTTATCTAAGGCAATGAACTCAGATTCCATTGTAGATCTGGCAATATAAGTTTGCTTTAAAGATTTTCAAGACATGGCTGCACTATCAAAGGTAAAGACATATCCACTTGTGGATTTTGAATCTTTAGTATCAGATATCCAATTAGCATTGGTATATCCCTCAAGTACTGCTAGGCACTTCGTATAGTGCAAACCATAGTTTTAAGTATGTTTTAAATATCTCAAAACTCTAATAATTGCTTTCCAATGGTCGCTTCTAGGATTACTTGTATATCGACTTAGCTTATTCATTGAGTATGCTATATCCGAATGGGTACAATTCATTATTTACATTTAACTACCAATTATATGTGCATATTCTAACTGTGATATGCTATTACCCTTATTCTTAGAAAGATGGATATTAACACCGACAGGTGTTCTCACAGGTTTTATTTCATACTTGTAATTATCAAGTACTATGTCAATATAATGAGATTGAGCTAACATGAGCCCATTTGACGTTTTAGAAAGTTTAATTCCTGATATAATGTCATCAACACCTAGGTCTTTCATTTCAAACCTATTTGTCAACACTTGCTTGGTAGCTTTAAAGACATCGTTATTACTGCCTATAATTAACATGTTGTCAATATAAAGACATACAATCACGTATCCACTATAAGTTCTCTTAACATATACACATTTGTCACACTCATTTATTTTGAACCCATTTGACAACATTGTGTTGTCAAATTTTCCATACAACTGCTTCAGTGTTTGTTTTAAACTATACAGAGGTTTACCGAGCTTGCATACTTTATTTTCTTGTCCATTAGCAATGAACCCCTTAGGTTGTTCCATGTATATTTCTTCATCCAATTCACCATTCAAGAATGTTGTCTTTACATCCATTTGTGTATTTCAAGACCATTCAATACAGCTATAACAATTAGCATCCGTATGGAAGTAATTCTAGTAACTGGTGAATAAGTGTCAAAATAATTTAATCCTTCCCTTTGTCTATATCTTTTGGCTACAAGTTTACCTTTGTACTTGTCAATTGATCTATCGACTTTTATCTTCTTTTTAAAGATCCATTTACAGCCTAAAGGTCTATTACCTGGTGGAAGATCCAACAACTCCTATGATCATAATGGATTCTATTTTAGAATCGACAACTTCATTCCAATAAGGAGTTTCGGGGGAGGACATAACTTATTTGAACCTTTGAGGGTCATTTTCTAATAGATAAGTTAGAAAATTAGAACTAAATGACTTCAAAGTCTTTGTTCTCTTGTTACATCTAGGTTCATCTTCAATGAATTCCTTGTTTTGACCATTACTAGTTATAGCCTCAATTGGTCTCTTTAATCAATTTGATTCATCGGACATATTAAATGAAAATTTATTCTCAAAGAATGATGATTTTCTTGATTCTATAATAGTATTAATATGCACATCAGAAATCTCAAATTTGTGAACAAGAAATCGATATGCACTACTGTTATGGGCATAACCAATGAATACACAATCAATAGTTTTTAGTCCTATCTTAACCTTTTTAGGTTTAGGAACTGCCACTTTTGCTAGACACCCCCACAATTTTAAGAATTTATAGGAAGGTCTTTGACCTTTCCATTCATATGGTGTCTGATTAGTTTTCTTATGATGCACCTTGTTAAGAATATAATTAGCAGATAATAAGGTTTCCCCCCACCCCAACAAGTTATGGGATGCTCCCAAACTTGATGACATAGCATTCATTATTTCTTTTAATGTATGATTTTTGTGTTCAGCTATGCCATTTGATTGAGGTGAAAATTGGGCAATCGTTTGGTGAATGATTCCATGTGTTGCACAAAACTCCTCAAAAAGATATTCATATTCAACACCCCTATCACTTCTTAGTGCCTTCATCTTTTTACTAAGTTGATTCTCAATTTCATTATTATAATGCTTGAATATATCAATAGCCTCATATTTACTTCTAATTAAGTAAACATAACCGTATTTTGTACAATCATCAATAAAAGTAATAAAATATTTTTTACCACCTCTGTTTGCACAAACTTTAAGTGATAAACATCACTGTGAATTAATTCAAAAGGTTCGGTAATTCTTTCAATTGACTTGAAAGATGTTCTTGTCGACTTTGATTTCACACAAGTCTCACATTTATGATTTGGATCAATAGATATCTTAGGCAAATCATTTAAATTAACTAATCNTGCCACTTTTGCTAGACACCCCCACAATTTTAAGAATTTATAGGAAGGTCTTTGACCTTTCCATTCATATGGTGTCTGATTAGTTTTCTTATGATGCACCTTGTTAAGAATATAATTAGCAGATAATAAGGTTTCCCCCCACCCCAACAAGTTATGGGATGCTCCCAAACTTGATGACATAGCATTCATTATTTCTTTTAATGTATGATTTTTGTGTTCAGCTATGCCATTTGATTGAGGTGAAAATTGGGCAATCGTTTGGTGAATGATTCCATGTGTTGCACAAAACTCCTCAAAAAGATATTCATATTCAACACCCCTATCACTTCTTAGTGCCTTCATCTTTTTACTAAGTTGATTCTCAATTTCATTATTATAATGCTTGAATATATCAATAGCCTCATATTTACTTCTAATTAAGTAAACATAACCGTATTTTGTACAATCATCAATAAAAGTAATAAAATATTTTTTACCACCTCTGTTTGCACAAACTTTAAGTGATAAACATCACTGTGAATTAATTCAAAAGGTTCAGTAATTCTTTCAATTGACTTGAAAGATGTTCTTGTCGACTTTGATTTCACACAAGTCTCACATTTATGATTTGGATCAATAGATATCTTAGGCAAATCATTTAAATTAACTAATCTTCTAATTGAATCATAATTAACATGTCCTAATCTAGCATACCACACATTAGAAGACTCAAGCAAGTAAGAAGAATTCATCTCATTCTTATTATTAGAAGATGTGGGTACAACAGTCATTACATTGAGCTTAAAAAGTCAATCACTCATGTATCCCTTTCCTACAAACATCTCATTCTTAGTGAGCACAAATTTTTTGAATAAAAAGACTAACCTAAGGTCATTCTTGCTAAGCAAGGAACTGGAAACTAGATTCTTGCGAATATCTGGGACATTAAGCACTTCGTTCAAGGTGTGCTCCATGTCGGATGTCATTTTGAGTATCACCTTGTCACTTCCTTCAACCTTAGAGGTAGAGGAATTTCCCATATAGAGTTGTTCATCATTCTCTAACTTTTTGTAAATAGAGAACATCCATTTTTTGGAACAGATATGTTGAGTAGCGTCGATGTTGACCCACCACTCTTTGGGGATACCCACTAAGTTACATTCTGAAACAACTGTAGAGAGATTCATGTCGTTGACTTCCATAGAAAACTTGTCCGTTTCAGTCACGTTTGCTTGAGCACTAGACTTTTGAAATTCTTTGGCCTATGCCAATTTTTTGAGATATGCCCTGGTTTGCCACAGTTGTAGCACTTGCCCTTAAATTTCTTTGATCCTTGGTTTGGACCTTCGTCATTGGGCTTTCTTTTCTTGTTAGTCTTGATTCCACTTTCAACTATGCTGGCCTTAGATTCCATGGAAGTAAAAACTCCGTTTTTCTTCTCGAATTTATGGTTATCCTCCTCGGTCCTCAAGCAAACAATCAATTCTTCAAGTTTCATCTCTTTGCGCTTATGCTTGAGATAGTTCGTAAAATCCTACCACAAGTGTGGTAATTTTTCCACAATTGTAGCCACTTGGAATGAATCACTAAGAGACATTCCTTCAGCATGGATGTCATGAAGGATTACTTGAATTTCTTGAACTTGAGAGATAATAATCTTAGAATCCACCATTTTGAAATCCAAGAATTTACGGATAATGAACTTTTTTGTGTTGGCCTCCTCAGTCTTGTACTTTTTGTCCAAGGACTCCCAAAATTCTTTCGCGATTTTGATTGCACTGTACACATTGTATAATGCATAGTCTAACCCATTGAGTATGTAATTTCTACACAAGAAATTTGAGTGCTTGCAAGCATCCACAATAGCCACCTTTTCCATATTTGTTTCATTTTCATTAAGTGAGGGAACATCTTCCTTAAGAAACTTGCAAGATTAACGGTTATGAGATAAAAAAACATCTTCGATTGCCAACATTTAAAGTTTGAGCTATTGAATTTCTCGGGCTTCTCCCCATGAGACACACTCACAGTTGTAGAAACCACTGTTATACGAACAATAGTAGGAGGAACAAAATAATTTGAAGTTGTCATTTCTTTCACACAAATAGAAGCAATAATTTAATACTAAAGTTTAACAGAATACACAATTCTGATTTGTAATAGGTACAGTGATTAATGAAAATAAAATAGTAACATAATACAAAATTTTGTTTTAGACTTATAACAGTACTTAATCTAATTATAAAACACCAAAATTTTTCTTAAGATTATAAAATACTATGCGTATATAATTAAATTATATTAAACCGTATAAAACTTAAATTATGTACTAATTTAGACAAACTGTAATCAAATAGTGCACTTACACGAACGTAGATCAGCACGAACAATAAATAAGAACAACCAGAACTTTAATCCAAGCCTTGTGAACCACAATCTCCTTAAGACAGATTTGGTCTCTCTCGATGCTCAAGGTGAATTAGCAATTGTCTCCCAAGATAGAACGAATTTTCCTTCTTGAAGAAGCAGCACTTCAATGTTCAAGATTTTAGCGAACGCAACTTGTGTTTATACTTGAACCAAACCAAATAAAGAATGCAACAATATGCAAAGAGAGGGAGAGCGAGAGAGAAGAAGAAGAAGAATTCTAAAATTGGAATCCAGAATGAGATGAATTGAAATGGCAAAGGGGCAGTCTATTTATAGACCCTTGGTGGCTGTTCAGATTGAAGAGACATTCTCTTCAATTTGAACGAGCAAGAGGTATCTCCTAGAATGAACAGGCATTCTGGAATGAATCCAGACCCTTTTTTGGCGCCAAGTTCAAAATTAACGCGAACAAATTTTAAAATCTTGTTTAGACTTTAAATTTCAGTTGGGTTTTTTAATTCCAATACGCGGTTGGATCCGATTGATTTGTCCCATAACCCACACTGCCCCCAATAAATTTTGTCCAAAAAGATTATAGATTTTTTGCTCAAGCCCGACCCAACGGAGTTGGATTGTGGCGAGGCAGGTGGGCGGCACGCGTGATAACCAAGGTAGTGTAGGCGCTCGCTCCGCTCACAAAAGTGTGGTACCCCTTGGGGCCCAAACCCAAGAAACCAACTAGAAGTATATTAACTCACCAAAGTGTTGATCTTCTTCTAATGTGGTACAAATCTTATTTTACTACATCAATTTTAGTTTATTTTATCACTTCAAATAGTTCACTTTGAGACCTAATTTCTCATTCAAATTTTAATGGTTTTCAACAAATAAATATACTACGTTAATCTCCTCGTGGAAGAGAACACGTTTAAACTTGGTCTCACTAAACTTGTTTAAAATAATTTTTTTCAGCAGATAGTATTTATTGGAAGAAAAAAAAAAGGGGGGGGGGGGGGGNTCAAATTTTAATGGTTTTCAACAAATAAATATACTACGTTAATCTCCTCGTGGAAGAGAACACGTTTAAACTTGGTCTCACTAAACTTGTTTAAAATAATTTTTTTCAGCAGATAGTATTTATTGGAAGAAAAAAAAAAAGGGGGGGGGGGGTGGAAAATGTTGTTATACTAGTTAAACTACTCGTGTGGGTTGGGTAGACTAATAGTTTTGAATAAATCACAACTTCAAAGAGATGTTCCTGCACTACGCCCAATAAACTTTAGTCCACCTTGCAGGTTTATTTGTAATCTTATACTCCTTCCGTGGGTAATTAATATATGCTCTCTATTAATTTTGCTAATTGGAATTCATGTGTATTTTACTAGTTGGACCTGTAAGAAACAAATCCAAGCTATGACAAATTTGAACTTGTAAGGCTACTGACATATCACTGTTCATTATGTTGAAAGTCTACTATGGATCACTTATAATCTGAGACAGCATATAAAGCCTACCGTTGTGTAACAAGGAAAAAGTAATAAAAATAAATAAACCTTTTGTGTCTATAAACAATAGTTAATGTTGAAATATAACTTCTTTTGAAAATGTGTAAGTCATTAATATCTGTATCTAACTTATGGGCATTTAGTTTCTAGGAGGTGAATTGTTTGGCAATTACAAGTGTAAAGGGTATTTTAAATATACTAAGTGGTGTTTACTATATTTAAGTTTTTCATTTTAATTAAAGAAAAGAGTATTGAAAAATTCAGTTGTTATAAGAAGTAAAAACAAAACTTGCAGCGTCTAATTGCTTCTATGTTTTGTGCTTAATCTAATTACTAAATATAAGACTGTAATGTTAGCATCAGTTGTGTTGTAACTTGCAATAGTATGTAGATTTATCTTTCCAGTTAGTGACTGATTGGGAGTCTACAGACTACAGCTTAGTAGGATGTAGACTATAGCTTAGTGATTAAGCTTTCACCCTTCTATATCTAGAAAATAGAAAGTGGATGTACCAAGAGACTATAAATTGACAAAAAGTTTTTCACTGCGAAGAAGGACTAGTAAGAGATTAGAATAAAGAGCATAAGGGGAAAAAAGTTTAGCATTTTTAAGAAAAGCGATATTGTACCATCTCATCTCCTTAAAAACTATAATGAGATCTCAGTGGATATGTTTTATCATGCTATCAGCCACATGATATTCAACCCAATAAAAGAGAAACTAGGAAATAAAAAAGGGCTAAAAATGTTTTTGAGTGTCGATTGCCACTTCATGAGTGCATTTATACTAGGTTTTTTGTGAAAAGTTTTGTTTTATCCTTCTTGGTATAAGGTCATTATGTTTTAGAATTCGTTTCTCTCTCATGATGTGTTAGATATTGTTTTCAGCATAGACTAAGTTTGTATTTGGTATGTACTAGTCTCTTCTAAATTTTAAGCTTGTGTGTTTGTGTGCACATGTTTTGACCTCCATTGTATAGTTTATATTACAGACCATAATAAAATATTTTATATTATTGCTTTATGCCCATATTTGAAACAATGATTCACTATCCTATGCTTAAGGACATGATATTCCTTGAGTCTAGTACATGGGTTTATGCAATTCCTTATGGAAGTTTGGAATGCAATCCCAATGTGTACGTCGAATGATAACCGTGGTTATAATCTATCTGAGTTCAAATATGTTATGTTGCCTATTCCTATGGAATCAGAATACAAATATAAAGGTTGGATATATGTCTAAACACCTTTAGTTTTTCTTAGAGTTAAGTCTTTGAAACTTTGTTGATGTCATACAATTTTACTATTAATGCAACTTTAGTGAAAGTATATACTGTCTAACCCATGTTTGTAACTGCATATCTTCATTACATTCTGTTGCACCAATAATTCCATTTATAACATGCACCACTTAACTAATGCATACTGCAACATGGGTTAGAGCAAATTATTTTGCGCTAAACTTATGTTTCGTTGAAGATATTGTGTCCTATAAGAAACTTTTCTCTTGATACACATTGTGTATGATTATTATACACGAACTATATATGTTGGCAATAGAACAGTGTGATTCAAATGCTATTTTTATGAACTACAAGTTGACAAAATTACTTAGCTCAAATTTTAAATAAAGAGCTAAAGCATTAGTACCTGTCATAAAAAAATTGAAAATGTGGGGGTATAATTAAAAAGATATCTCCTGGATTTGCAATTTGAATTTTTTTAATGAGATGGTTTCGTTATATGTCCGTTTGTAATGACAATTGCAATGATCTGTTGAGATCTTTATTGACTGTGGTGGTACTTAAAATCTTTTTAGACAAATACATTTTAATGTGGTGTTTATCTTTGATGTTTGAAAGACAAGTCAGGTCAATATTAAATAGTGAAATTAATAAGGCATGCACGTCCGAGCAAGACATTCATTTGTGAAGAATGATCATTTTATATTGAAATTATAAATCTCAGTCAAACAAAGTTGACAAGTAATTAGAGAGCTTTCGAGGAAAGCTATGAGACAAGAATATATAAAAGATGATCTATTTCATCAACGAGCTTTCGAGGAAAACCTTGGGCCTGTTTGGCTTGCGTTTCAAAAACTAGTATCTGAAAACAGTTTTTGAGAAGAGTTTTAAGAAAGTAGTTTTTATATTTTTTGAGATAAAAAATTTGTTTGATTAGATAATTTTAAAAATAATTTTACAATACAGAAAATAGTAAAACCTGTTTGGACAGCATAAATATATATTTGAACAGTAATTCAAACATTAATATATAATATAATATTTTTATAACATATTTTATTATAATATATATTATATATTATATAATATAATATATCAATATAATATAATTTATAATAATATATATTATATATTATATTATAATATATATAATATATTATATATTATGAGAAGAAGAAGTAAAAAAAAAAATTGCTGCTAAGGAGATTTGAAGGGCAGACCTTATTAAAGTCTAAAATTGTTCTCCTTGTTTTCAAAATTTTCAAAAAACATTCTGAAAACAACCTAAACTTGTTTTCTGTTTTTTTGACTCAAATCTCATTTTTTTTTTTCTCAAAATTTTGAGAACAAAAATACTAAATAAACAGGTTTTTGGTGTTTTTGAAATTTTGAGAACAAAAAATAATTTTCGAAAAGCTAAGCAAACATGACCCTTGCTTTTGAGAAAAGTTGTCTCAAAAACTGTCGATGGGGATGTGCTTAAGCCCCGCAAGGGAGTTACCTAGGGAGATAACTCAACTTCTATGATTGGGGACCCCGTGAAGGAAGTTCAATAGGTAGAAACAATCTATACTGCGTGACTTATTAGCATCGTTATTGAGAAAAT
Organism: Ilex paraguariensis; assembly: GCA_963454935.2. Classification (NCBI taxonomy): domain Eukaryota; kingdom Viridiplantae; phylum Streptophyta; class Magnoliopsida; order Aquifoliales; family Aquifoliaceae; genus Ilex; species Ilex paraguariensis. The sequence continues at coordinate 1,183,879 of CAUOFW020000837.1, forward strand.
ATCTTAAGAGGAGATATTTTCGTACTCATCCCTATGACAGAGGTGCATATGTGATATGACTGTAAGGAAGGATTTTATCTGAATGAAACCAAGGCAGGAACAATCTTGCAGGGTATTATGCACATGCACCCTTGGAGGGCTCACCTAACTGAGAGTAGTCATGAGGCCACGACTATGAGAATTGGGCTATTCTCTAGAAACTCTCATGAGAATTAAGATCAAGTTCATGGCCGTTAAAAGTAAAAACCCGCGAATCTGATCAACATTGGTACTGTGTGTGTAACAGTTGAACTTTGGCTCAAATGGTCTAGTTCAAGCCTTTGTTTACTATGATCCTTCAGAGGGAGGTTGTCAACACTAAGTGATGTTCAAGTCCAGAAGACACCTACACCCATTGCACAGTATTATAATTGCCCTAATTTTTCTATGTTCATTTTATGCATAAATATATATGTATAAAAATATATTTATCATTGATATTCAAAATTTTAAAACTTGTGGGGGATTGTTGAAAAAATAAAAGCTTTAAAATATCTCATTTAATTTATTTTATATGTTTTAATTGATCACTTTTAATTTAGGATTTAATTGAATTTTTATATTATTTAAATGAATAATTATACTTTGTTTTAATTGACCATTTGAATGCCTCTAAATGGTGGGGGTTACTAGATGGTGGGCTTTAAAAGCCTCTAATAACTAGTATTCTCAAGCATATATAGAAGGAGTTTCGATGATCTAATGGGAGTATGTTTTTTTTGTAGTATGTATTATTTTTCATATATATTGTAGATGTATCTTCTAATTATATTTTTGGGCAATTTTGATTTGAGTCAGGTTCATCCCAACTTTTTAGTGGATGTGACCCCTAAGGAGATGCTATTGTGAGCATATCTGAATTGGATCTTGGAGCTGCATATGTCCTTCAGTACCTGTATGTGGGGAGATATAACTGTTTTAGGACAATAATCACACGTCTCCCAGATATCATAGGTCAACTCTTTGTAATTCATAGTTTTTATTTTATTCCATTCTAAGCGGATTATTTTTTTATGTTTGTTTATATATTCTTGTTAGTTTGTGGTATTAATATTAATTTTTTAATTAAAATAATGTATAATCATGCTAATTTACCTAACACTAACCTCATCTAAATAACTAGTGATGTAGCGAATTACTATTAAATTAAGTTAAAAATAGTTTTTACCACAAATAATTACATAATCCGAAGTTAAAAAAAAATAAACTTTTTACTGATTTAAAACTGCTTATAAACTTCTTATTTTNTAAGTTAAAAATAGTTTTTACCACAAATAATTACATAATCCGAAGTTAAAAAAAAATAAACTTTTTACTGATTTAAAACTGCTTATAAACTTCTTATTTTCACAATTATTACCACCACCATTTGCCCCTCCTCCACCACCACCTACCGCGGCAACATCACCAACACCACCATTGTTGTCATCACCATCCACCAATACTATTGTTCTCGTCGCCAATACTAATATCACTACTATTGCCCCACCACTATCATCATTGTCGCCACATATGTGTTTACGTATGCATATGTGTGTACATGCAAGGCTATATATAAGATAATAATCATGATGTAGCTAAGTATTTTTATTCACCATCCAAAAGGCTTTTTTATAAAAAGTTTTTTGTTTAAGAGCTTTGAACATCCAAGAAATATTTATTCAATGGAAGTGTCTTTATGAAATGTCATTTATGAAATATACTTTAAATTTCAGCAGCATCCCACATGGCACATAAGCTTTTTATCATTATATGAATCTTGTGAATTTCCTATAGTTTGACCAAAAAGTTTACTAGTGGGTGATAATGTGCTTGGCCTTGAGGGCCCACCACTGCTCTTATATCATGCTTAATTAATAAATTAGCTGGAGCTCTGGTTGATGCTTGTTGTGGTCCTATAGAAAGTTGATTTATTTAATCTTGGTTAATGGTAGTCGTATGGGATGGTGCTTGTACTATGAATAGAGAGAACATGGCCTTAAGCACAGACCATACGACATACGTCTAGTCACTCCAACTTCCAGGTTCACCCACTGAGACTCTCTCTCTCTCTCTCTCAATGAGGTATATAACAAACTGCGTTTCATAATCCAATGGAAGTTTTTTGATATGGTTGAGTATTACGTGTGAAAGCAGCATATATTAGATTAAAAAAAAAAAGTAAAACTTTCTTAACATATTATGGATGAACCACCACCTAGAAACTGAAAAAATATTCATTACAATGGTCATACCACATGTCAATATTGATGTGGTATTACCAACTAATAATATCAAAACAAATAAATAAATAAATTTCACAAAAATTAATAACTAATTTTTTAATGTAAGTAAATGACTACCCTCTCTTCCTCTGTATAAGTCAATAACTATCTAAGTGAGGTTTACACTTTTCTCACTTAATATTTTATTATTCATTAGTGATACTATGTCAATATTACTGACATGGTATCACCGTTGCATTAGATGAGTCTATGTTTTAAATGTATATTAAGCCTTCTATGGTCGGGCCCATTAGCTCCCAACGAGTCGTCATTTTTTTCTTTAGAAATGTGTGGTGCACCACTTGGTGGCTGATTCTCCTCTAATTTCTTAGCAAAATATATACATATGTATCACAGGTGACATATTATAGTCAAAACCCATTTGTACAATTTTTTACTGCTAACATTACTTGACTTGCAACTTGAGCTAGCAGACTAAGCTTTAGCTTGAACAAGAACGAAGGCATGGCAGACTGTATTTTTTGGATTGAACTGCTTGAGTTGGAGCTTTGGACTCGACGAGGTATTGGGTGTTTGCCCTATTGAGAGTACATCCTCCATTCTCTCTTCACCAAACAGTGACATTTCGGGTCCCTTTTTTATAATTGATGGTGTGTGAAACGTGAATGAGCAGACTATATGTATTATTGGATTTGATCTGAGCTACGAGGCTCTTAGAAACAATGTGATAACTTATTGGGGAAAGCGGTGGATTGCAAAGAGGAGTTATAGTATTCACCAGTTCGAGAGCTCGGCTAATCCACTACTTAAGAGAGTCTCCTGCTCCTGAGAATTATATTAAGGATGAGGAAGGGATTACATAGTCTTCTTGGTATATTTGTTTTTGGCCCCAAAGTGAGGACATTGTATAGTATTTATAACCTAGTTCCTAGTTTCATAGGGTATGGGGCGAGATCTTCGCATTTTTCTTGTAACGTTTTGCTTGATTTCAGACGATGGTTTAGGCGATTGAGGTTCTTGCACCTAAACTGGCGTTTACTGCCATTGAAGGAGCGTTTAATGGTTGACAGTCGTCTTCCACTCATTTTCTTCAGGGCACGAGTCGAGGGAACCCAAGGTCTGGACCTCTAAGCTCAGGCTTTCTTGCCTGAGCTTCCTTTTTGATCTAAATACCCGAACTCAGACTTGAAATTTTTTTCTAGGTATCATCAATAATATTTAATATAATAGTGATACAATGTAATGTAATAACTGACTCGCGATACCATCAATTAATAACAAGTAAATAGATCAAGCGAATTAAGAACCTAAGCAATATAAATAAAAAATTTGAATTAACATCTAGTATATCACATAGCCAGTGGTCTTCAGAAAAATGCTGATTACCTACAGAGCACCTTGGCAATCATGAAGAAGAAGAAAAGTATGGCAATGATCATCATACTAGTTTGTATGAGATTTTGATAATGCTCTGTCGCTTATCTTCTTCTTTTTTTTCCCCTCATGGATAGAATATATATGATCATATAACAGTTAGTCCCTTATTAAGTTGCCAAATCCAAAATGCTTACCACTTAATAGAGTAAATCTTGACTCTTTCTACTCCAGCACACATACACACACCTTTTTGTACGTGTACAGAGAGAGAGAGAGAGAGAGAGAGACTATAGCCAACTGGGTTCTTAGATATCAAGTAGACTACCCACATATTCCAATAGGACTCCAACTGACTACTGGGGCCATAAACTCATCATAATAAAGAAGAAAAATGTCACATAAGAAGACTTCATATGTTATCTTCTTGATTTGTTACTAATCTTTTTTCCTCATAATGCTTAATGCCTACCTGTAATCCTACTTTTAGCCCTGGATCTCTCTCTCTCTCTCTCTCTCTCTCTCTCTCTCTCACTGTAAACAGGCTTACATAAAGCTCTCCTTCCAAAAGCATGAGGCAGACAAGAGTGTATATATATATTTTTGGCTTTAATTAGTACCAAAGGACAAGCTCTACATTATTCCTCGATAAGCCCCCTTTGGCATGGCCGTTCAAACCTTGAAAAGGTACAAATATTAAAGAGAGTATCACTTGTTCATGTGTTTATTGGTTAACTGACCTTTCTTTCGAGGGTGGTAAAANAGAGTATCACTTGTTCATGTGTTTATTGGTTAACTGACCTTTCTTTCGAGGGTGGTAAAAATTTTAATAATGTTATTTGAACTTAAAATATAATGACGTGATTTTATAAGAATTATTAATCAATATCAAATTTCATTATTTGATGAGATTTACAATCAATTCAAATGTGACAATAAATTAAGTCATTAAATTATGTCAATTAATTAAATTTCAATAACATTGCTCAAAAAAAAATTCTGCGCAGGAATGTAAGGCTAAGTACAACTTGCTCAAACCTTACATTGGTGGGTGTCTTTGTGCACTGGACTNTGCGCAGGAATGTAAGGCTAAGTACAACTTGCTCAAACCTTACATTGGTGGGTGTCTTTGTGCACTGGACTTTTTTGATAAAATTGAAAAAAGAAGCAGGGTGACTAGATTGTTGAGTAAAAGCCACAGCCCACTGATAGGTTGGGAGGAAAATCAAAGAATACTGAAGCACCAAGTAATGCTTATGTGTTTGAGTTTCAATGATTTGAGTAATGGAGATGGATGACTTAAGAAAGCAGAGAATTCATAACACACAGAAGACAAGCATTACTTGTCCTGGAGTTTATCTGCTTAGAGAAGACAAACACTAGCTGCCCTGGAGTATTTATCTGCTTAGACGATTTTCCAATATGGCAGCGTTTAAAATTGCATCAAAATTGAACTTGGCAAACACAATGTCCCATCACCATGACCCTCCCACTCTTTTTCTCTCTCCTCTGTGTGTTTATATAGAGAGAGAGAGAGAGAAAGAAAGAGAGCGTGTTACTAGCCTGATGAGCTTCTTAGGTTGCTAACTAGTTGCTTCTTAGAGTATAATCACTAATCAGCACCAATCTTTTGGGAAAATGGGAAGAGTATTGATTGGTTCCAGGGTTGCATTACTGTATATGATCATTTTACTGATGTTGGTTGAAAGTTCAAGTGGTCGTCTTCTTCATGAATTCCCAAGCTTGCAACATAGGAATGATATGAAGATCACCTCGCGTAAACTAGGGTTTGATGAATCAGAATTAGAGTACTACCGCAGGAGGGCTGTGCTAGCTGGGAGCACCACCAGAGTCGCGCCCGAAGGGCCTGATCCTCAACATCATTAATCTCCATCACTCTCCTAGATAGTTCTAGGTAGTCATACAAGGCTTTTGTGTTTTTCTTTTCCTTTTAAATAACTCAGAACTGCTCAGACATCCAACCACGTGGCCCTGTAGATTCCTGATTATAATTAAAACATATTTGGTATGCATCCAATCACCCACAAACTAGGAGCATTGGTTAAACTAAAGATCTCTTACAATAGTCAAGCTTGGAATTATCCTTGAAGTGTTTCCATCCGAGCTATCTTAACGGGCGGGTATAAGAATTTTCTTGGCAACAAACACAGTCATGGGCTTGGATTAAACCAAAATGTTGCTTCTTCATTGTGATTTGGTGCCTGGAATATTTTTACACTATAGAGATTCATTCTTGTGGTGCTCTAGACATTTCAACCTTGCTTTTCTCTTTTGTGGGTTCAGAGAAGCAGAGAACTAAGCAAACTCTTACAAATGAATGCCTATGACATTCAAGTTCACATGACCCTTGTGAACCTGAATTTCACTTTGAGCTTCATGTTTGCAGCTGGTTCAGTTTTCCTTTGATTGTTATGGTTAATTAGCATGGGCTTGATGGGACTGTGTGTAACTTTGTTTTGTTATTGATTTTGAGATGGAGGGTATGTCAGACATTTCAATAATGTGCATAGTTGTAACCCTTCATTTATTGTTATGAATATGTATCTTTCTATGAACGAGTGTTTTAATGAATAGATGTCTTTTATACCTTTTTTTTTATTTTATAAATATGTGTTTTTTAATATACTAGTTGATGTATACCTGTGTTGCACTAAACCATTTCAAGCTATATTTTTATTATTAGTTTTTTTCATTTTTATCTTTTCTTTAATAGTTTGGAGAACTTTAGTTTGAAAACATTAAACCATAGCAAACCTAAGCTTTGTTTCATGCAACAAGGAATTGACAACAAAGATTACCAAAACCTATTAGTGCAATATCATAGTATATTGAGAGGTACAACGGATCATGAAGGACATGGTAGCCATACGTAATGTGAATGCAAGCAGATGTAATGAACAATTTGATAAAACAATAATTTTCGTTAACTTTATCTTTAAGCAAACAGTGATAAAAGTAAAACTTTGACAATACATCCATAAATTTTTCAAAAATTATTTGAAAAAGCCTTTAATTTGTCACTCTACAACTGAAAATCAATATTTTTCCCCCTCAAATCTTCATTTTGATAATATAATAGTCTCTAGGAAGTTCTCAAAATTGCTCTATCAAGTACAAGAAGCTAGCAAGAAAGCCACAATTCTTTCAAGTGTCCATTATGTGTGCAACTATGTCAAGTTATCCACCTAAATGACTTTATAATATATTCCTTGACATCTTGCTTTGAAATTCAAGATTTATCGAACAATAGTTTCCCCGCACCACAAATCTTTTATTGAAATTCATTGGTTTCCCACAAAGAGTTAATGCACTTGCTATGTGTATGACTTTGTAAGTTGTTGTCTCTTGCAAAACTGCCTCCCAAGACCTGCTAGTTGAAAATGGGCAGCACCAACACCTCATTTGCCCAAAATACCTTGCACTAGAGGAATTTAGATTAGACACTCCAAAGATTTTCATCCCCTTTCACTAAAATTTTCATGAACAAAGGTGACCTTATCCTGATTTGCAAATGCGACTGCAACTCCGGTAAAACGATACAATGAATGCATTACTTACCTGAACCTTCACATCACAACTTGTCAGTAATAATGATATAAACAGATGTATTTTTGAAGTGAACTGTTGGAAAAAACAACACTATAAATAGATTGGTGAATCAAAGTCCAAATCAACGCCTAAGTGGAAAATTGCTTATTGAATTTGACACATGATCATACTTTCAACTATTGNAGTAAAAATTAGTTGTAATCAATTTGTGAAAGTGTTGAAAGTTAAAAAGTAGTAATAATAACATTATTTGAATAATATTGTTATGAGGATGAACAAGCTCTGATGTTTTAAACTCAAAGAAAAACATTTGTGATTGAGTATAACGAAGTAATTTATTATTGGATTTTGTTTACTGATTTTGGAGTAGAGTTTTTGGCTTTCATCCGTTTATTTTTCTAAAGTTCTTTGTGGTATTCAAATTTTAGTTCAAATATATTTTCTTAAAACTAGATCTATTCACAAATATATGGTTTATGGTCTAAATAAAAACATAGTTTGGGTACAATAGAATAATTAGCAGGTGAAACTTAAGTGGATGGGTAATATCACTTTGGAAAGGAATTAGAAATGGGTTGATCCAATATTGATACATGTATATCTAGTGCATAATGCATATATGGAGAATGTTTATTTGAAATTTGTGATGATATGTGACAAGTATAGCGGTATCGATATTGATGTCGATTTTACCAGAGATTTTGAAAAGGGGAATAATTTTTAAAATTAAAAGAAAAATGATATATTGTGATGCCTATTCGACTTGAAATTTGATTGTCTAAATATATGATTTTGCACTTGTGTAAGATTATAGTTTGTGAGATATTTTGGTATAGCAGAAGCTTGTTGTTGCAAACTGTTGTTATTTAAGTGGTGGATTTAACTTTTCTGTGGTTAACGTGGTGTAATATGTGAGTTTTTTTTCTATGTAATTGATCATACATAAAATATGCTTATGTGGTATTAATGCATGTGTGAGTTGAATATAAACTTAAAAATGAAAATGTGAATATGATGTGTAGTGTTGAGAATGAGTTAGTCTTTATGACTAATTTTGCTTGATAATAACAAGCGAGTGTGTGAACTATTGACAGACAGAGATAATATGATTGTTTAATAACCTCAAAAGGTAAGTGAATAGTCTATTGGCTAGTGCAACCCTCAAGGGTGATTGTTTGGGCATAGTGACAATTGTGTGGCCTTAGTGGCAATTGGTGCCTTAGTGGCAGAATATGACTTAATGACATATAACTTTAATNGTTTGGGCATAGTGACAATTGTGTGGCCTTAGTGGCAATTGGTGCCTTAGTGGCAAAATATGACTTAATGACATATAACTTTAATGATTAACTTGTTTTCTTAATGACAGATATATAGTCATAGTAACGCATTATGTCTTATTGGAGAATTATGCCTTAATGATAGATATTGCCTTAAATGCAAGTGTTTAGCCTTAGTGGTGGATGTATATACGCGGATGCCATATATGATGGCTTATAGATGAATATATATGTGGATGTCATATATAATGGTTTATGGATGTGTTAATGTGAATGTCTTATAGAATGGTTAATGGAAGTGTAGGTATGAAAACTATCTATGATGGCTAATGTAATTACCTCAGTGGAGAGATGACATTGTCTTAATAGCAGATATCTATCTATATAATTTTAATATATAGATACAATTTCTATAGCAAGGAATTCTTCTGTGGTGTTATGGATGAAATATAGTACAATGATATCCAAAAAAAGATTAATATATTTATCTACGAATGAACATTTGGTTACCTTGATTGTGAATTTGTCTCTATGTAGGGTAGTTTGTATGTGAAATAAGGTACAACAATTTAGCTTGAAATAAAGAAATGAAAAAAATTAAAAGCGTTGGTGATATGATAAAACTTGATTATGGAGGGACGGATTATGTTATGCATGTATTATATATAGAACGTGCGATGTAGATTATTGAAAAATCATTATGGTAGTTGATTATAATTATTATAATAACCACTGATGTAGAGACTGTGATATGAAAATTTGATAGTGTGAATAAATGGGAGCAAATAAATTTGGAATTATAATACTTATTTTTGGCATTGCTTCAATAGTGTAAATGCATGTAATTGTGGAAACCTATGAATAGATTTCGCTGTAACAAAAAATATGATGAGTTAAATTAGTGATACTTTAATACAAATATGCATTTGGAAGTGGAGGTAACTAGTATAAAATTACATGAGCAAGAGGAATGAGATGTTTTTACGGGATTTGAATAACTGGTGTTTGAAATAAGTAAATAGATAGATGATATATCTATGCCTACTGAATTTTAATATAAGTGTGGTTATGTGTATGAGAGTGCCTAAGTGGAAAATTGCTTATTGAATTTGACACATGATCATACTTTCAACTATTGGGTTCTTCCTTTCTCATCGTCTCTATCTTTGTAAGTTGTATGCTAATCTGGGATGCTTGTGTATTGTCTCAGTTGAAATTTATAACTCCATTCTTTAACTTCCGAGATAAATTTATAACTCTAACTTTGTTCGTAATTGAGTTGGAATTGCCGAATCTATCTAATCACATAGATAATGTTGTTGTTAGAATATATAGCATTATTGTTTGTTTGGGATTAAGTAATTTTTTTGGTCAAGAGATTGAGTAATTAATTGTGAAGGAATCTAAAAAAAACAAAAAACAAAAAATTAAGCAATGGACTTGTATGAATTATTTAGGTTGCCAGATGGCACTACAACAAATTTGTTTTTTAGCCACGAATTTTGGCGATAAATAATAAAATTTGTTGTTAAAAAGTGATTTTTGGATTTCGTGTTGTTCTGTTCCAATGTGAATGGTTCAATCTTGCTAAAGGAAAAAAAGTTCATATTGATACACATTTCACAAGTATTGATGTTAGAATTCGTTGGTACAAAGATGATCCATTTGTCCTACCTACTTAGGTGCAACAAGTTTTCTATGTTAATGACACTAAGTATGGTCCACGTTGGCAAATAGTATAAAGGGTCCAACATCGAGGCATATGGGATATACCAGAGTTACCTGACAAAGAAGTAGGTGATGATGATGAACTTTTTGGTCTAAGGGATGCGTTTCAACAAGATGAAACCACTGAGGATGTTCCTATAGTAGTTGAAGGTCATGATACCTACCCATTTCGTAAGACTGAGCTTGATCCTGTGCTTATTCCAAGTAAAAGGGTTATGACATCTAAAAACAGACAAGATGATAATATCGATGATGATTTCATTTGTGATAACGATGATGAGACACTATTAGAGTATGATAATTCTGAAGAAGATATGAATAGCATTTATGTCTGATGTTAATCCAGATATGTAGAATTTTTTCGATTAACCAATAGTCTACTTCAGTGACATTCTAAATACCCAGATTTTTCTTATTCAAATCCGAGACCCACCTCCATGGATGCTAAATTACTAATACATATTACAACTACACACAACACCACTACATCATCAACAAGAAAAGGTATATATTGCACTTTTTGCTTCAAAATCTATTGAGATTGATGGAAATATCCCAATCGACAGGCATCTTTCAGGTGATGGTTTATAAGGGATTCAAATGTCTTGTTTCAGGACTTCCTTGGATGAATTTAATGAACAAACACACAATACAATTTAGAGAATAACCTTTAGTTAGTTATTTTTCTTTTCAAACATGATTGTTGTTGATCATCACCCGCCTTTCTTCAGATCTTGTTACGTGGCATCTTCTCACTACATCTATTTTGCCAGATGTCAATAAATTGAATATTCATAAGCTTTTATATTTTATGTCCAAACAATGCCCCCTCATTTAATTGGATTTAATTAATAGCCCAAATAAATGAACAGTCCCGACCTTGTTTTCTTTCAAAATACCTATTTAGAGAGTTTTGGTTGTTCAACTGTTTATAGTATAAGGAATGCATATAAAGGGGGCTTCTTGCTTCCTATCTTCCTTTTCTTCCATCGATTACCCTTTCTAGTGATTAAGATGGCTCCGAAGAAGCAATGCCTTCCATCGTCATCTTCATTTGAAATTATTTTCTCACCAAGGTTTCCTACTAATATTAAGCAGATAGCACATGATTTGGTAGATCAGAGGATTTTGATTCCTTCCCCTAGTTCTAATGGGTCTCTTCCTCTTGGTCCTTCCTTCAAATCGTATGTCTACGAAGGATTCTCAAACCACTACCCTGTTCATGAAGGTGAAACCCTAACACTTAATCAATCCCAACTTTTATGGAAATCCTGGAATAAGGGAACTAATCCTCTTTTTTCATAGATTAATCCTGATCAATGCTAGGTCGATTGAGTTGTAAAGTTAGAGCCTCATTTCACCCCTCAATGGAGACACTCGGGTATTCTTCAATTGATTAAGCTCTATACTTGCGAAATGCATATGAATCGGTGGCTAATGGGCATTGCTGCGTGTTTCTAGTCCCAAAAATGCAATGACATGCTCCTTCCTGTTGGCATGATGTCCCCAATAATATTGGACTTCGTTCATCTAATAGGACTTCCATTGACAGGTATGGAGGTAAACACTTGCTACAAGGAACCAAGGAACTACTAAACAGCTACCAAGATGGTGGTGGCAAACTGTTAGCTGCAACAAAAAGTTTGAGACATGCCCAAGAGCCATTGAGACTACTGTCAAATGAATGGCATACTTCTCTTTGTCTTATTATCCTAGGAAGCTATGTGGTCTTTGATAGCTCTCTCTTTTTTTATTTGTGTAGCTTGTCTACTTGGTCTTTTGATTAAAACAAAAAAAAAAAAAAAATCTTTTCATCTATGGCCCACCACCTTTGTTATTATCTCATTCATTACATGGTATTATCTTTGAAACCATCAAATAGTGATTGCAACTAATGAATGAAAATAAATGAAAATTTTCATTTCATGACTTAACAAATACAAAACCAAACAAAACATTCCTATTACAGAGGAATTACACTTAAAATTGTTCGATCCTCTTATTCAAACAATAGATGGCTTATTCCTAATCTTTTGTGGCATCCATGCTTAGAGGCTCCATCAAGTATCCCATTGACTCCTTGAAAGGCCTTTTGGTGTAAAACTTTCATTTGATATTCAATTTACTTGGTCATCTTCTTTTGTGCCCATTTATTCTGGTTCTTGGTTTTTGGACTAATTCCCAATATTTTAGCCCAATTGCCACTATTTGGCTCCTTCCTCTTGCATCTGCAAACTATCTTGGCCATTTCCTAGATTTGTAGATTCCACTGGGTTGGTACTTGAACTTGCTTCATGATTGCCACTGTTTGGCGTCATTTCCACAGTTTCATTGATGTCAAACACAATCTCATCTTATTTTTTATTTTCTAACCATTTTTTTGAGCCAAATTAATAATGTCATCCCACCGGGTGTGCCAAAAGATCGTTACTCCATATTTCGCTGAGATCGACGAAAAGATTCCAATCGATAGGCAACTTTTAAGCGATTATTTGTGAAGGGTTCAAATGTCATGTTTTATAACTTCCTTGGATGAATTCTTTTATTAATTCAATTGATGGGACTTTGGTTACATAAAATATTGAATAACAATTTTGATGACAGCAGTAACTGCTTCCTAAAATTAATTCTTGTATTAATTCAATCGAAGGGACTTCGGTTACAGAAAAAATTGAATAACAATCTTGACGACAGCAGTAACCACTTTCTAAAATTAATTCTAAAACTACTCCTAAAAAAACCCAAATCGTAGGGTCTTGTGCGGGTTTGAGTATATCATTCATCTTCTCTACTACATGCAATTTTATAGTCAAGGTCTTTGACGATTTTGCTTCCATTGATGGTTATTTATAGAATAACCTTTAGTTTGTTATATCTCTTTTCAAACATAGATGTGGTTAATCATCTCCCACATTTCTTCAAATTCTGCCACGTGACATCTTCTGAATACATCCATATTACCAGATGTCGATACATTGAATATTCGTACGATTTAATATTTTATGTTCAAACTGCACCACAACATCATCACCATTAATATGATCTTGCAATCATGGACATTCATCTCGTTTTTTATTTTGATTAGGAAATCAAAGGTGAAGCCAGTGGTGATTGGAGTGTTGGCTATAAGCATAAAGCTTGCTGATATTCAACCAAATGATTATTCTTGGAGAAAGGTCAAAAACCAATTAAAGATTTTCCAATTCCGAGCCGTGTTATGAAGTTGTTTTCGTGTTGTTCAATGCAAATCCATCAAGCGGCATTCTCTGTTTTGCCTTTTTAACCTTCTAACTAACATGTGCCAAAACTACCAAACAATGAACTTTGGAATATCACTTGCAATGTTGTCCTCACATCTGTTATTACGTTGATCTGTTAATCGTGCTATTCGTTCGATGTATCTTCAGTCAAGTGAAGTTTAACAATATGGATAAGGCAATAAGTTTCTGAGGGTAATGAATCATTTTCACTTTTTCAATGCTTATAAATAATTTTAAATACCATGTAAAACATGATCGGATGACCACGCAAATAATAGTTGATTTTGCTCAATTATTTTTTAGTAGAAGTGATCATCAAAGTCTCTTACCTTCCATTTAAAGGTGGATACAATTTTTCTGAATTTTTAAGATCAGATATTACAGTTGCATGATTGATGTGTTAAAGAGATACATGCATGTCTTGCATCTGACCAGTTATTTTTGTTATGAATTTAATATACGCTCTCAGATGTAGTGTTCTGTTGATACCAAGGAAACAAAAATTGTAACCATACTAAGGTAATGAAACTTATACTTGACAGTTTTAAGGCACTGGTATGTACTTTTCCTTTGAATTTGTTTTATGACCATGGCACAGTAAGAATGCTATGAATCTTGATAGTTTTAGACACCAATTCTTCTCTTTTTCTGTTTTTGCTCTTTTGACAAGTAGATAGTTAGCTATGCCAGTTGATCCAAATTTCCTATTCAATGTTTGATTTGAAATATCTTTTGCCTTTATATAAGAGGAATGTATTGGGGCTTAATTTACTGACCTAATTTGTTGATCTAATTCACCGTGACTTTTGGATTAACTGTAGGGCTCATCAAATATTAGAACTTGGTGTTGATCCAATGGTTGTAGTGAAACCACATCATTATGTCAACAAATTAAATCAAATTTTTAGGGCCAAATAGTATTACTCTTTATATAATATTACACAACATTAGATTTTCTTGTTGGTTTGCATAACTTGTAATAAAGATAAAATATGTTGATGTGATTGTTGGGATGAGATTGTCACCCATTTCTTTTACCTACTATTTGGTCGATGCCATTGATAATATCCTTTTGGCAACATTTGACGTTTTCCATTTAATAACATCCATTCCTTGCACCTATGCTTGATGTCATTTTAGAAACTAGAGAATAATAAGATACGATAATTGAAACTCAAAATATTTCACATGTAACGCACGTGTATACCAACTAATTAAATTTAAGTGGCATCATTCAAACATAATATATACAAGGGTAGAAGATGATCACAAGTTAGTTTCGTTTATCTAGAATCTACTAATCAAGATTTTAATTATCTTGTACATGCAAGTAAAACTCTGCCTAATTAGTGATTCGTCAGACTAAATTGATTCTACTTGATGAGAAATAGTTGCCAAGCATCAATAAATGATTCTCCACACATATATAAAAATCTCAATGAGCCTTGCACGAATTAAGGAATATTTGACTACAAAATAAGTGTGTCACCTTGTACGGCAAATGATGAAAACATGAGAAGATGGCAAAAACCACTATAAATACCAGGTAAGGATTAAGTCTAACCTGTGCATTTCTTTTCCCGTAAATTTGTCTGCTTATTCTCAGAGCTCTTATTGACTTAAACATCGAAATATCTCCGTTTGGACCATCCCCAATTTGTAGCATTTTATTCGTTTTGCAAGAAAAAGGTACACTATGTTAGTTTTCTCTCAAAAACTGAGCACAAGAAATTCACCTCACCCTCAATATCAAGTGTGAACTCCAAATCTTAAACTAGTGCGTCCACGTCATGGGGAATCCACACAGAAGGCAGAAGGCGTGTTTTGCTCAATCACGTTTTTTATTTGAATGGTTACCCTTTGAATGTGTGTTTGATATCTTGCTTTTCTTCATATCCCCTGACATTTAAAGCGTGATCACTAATCACGAAGCGATGCCATGTTGCATAAATATTTATCCAAATTTTATATTTCAAATCAATGCAGATGCTTGGGTTAGTATAGTCCACCAACTCCACCAAATATGAGATTTTAACACAATACTTGAAATACAAGATTTAGACAACAATTTATGCTGCACAACTTTATCCTTTTTTTAATAATAACCATGCTTTTAAAAAGTATAATAATTTAGTAAATAAGTTTAAAACTCTCATATTTTAATAAATAATTTTTTGAATTGTCGTATTTCGTTACTTTGGTAAATTTAAAAAAAACGTATTGATTGAAATCTCATCAAAAGTTTGTCTACATATATTCTTTCTGGTTTGTAAAATCCTATCTACATTCTTCTTCGGGTACATTAAATTGTAAGCAACATCCCCTCAATTATTTATTAAGAAATATAAAATTAAATAACATATATTTCAACACACACTTCATTAACTTTCTTTTTATTTTTCCTCTTAATTTTAAAGAGATACATTTTGGTGAATCAAAAGGAAGACCAATCCTTCCATGCTTCTCATTTTACTTCCTTACCAAACATAATATTTTATCTATCCTTTAAACTTTTCTATCCTTCCACTTTTCCATCATATACCAAACAATGGGAAAACATAGGATACACCACTTATCTACATAAGATGGAGCTGATACAACTAAGCATATAACGCTATGTAGCATCCACAATCGAACTAGTAGATATTTTCTGACATTTTACTTTTATCTTTGCTCAATTACAAAACAAAAAATCCGAAGAACTGCATGCATACTCGTAATCCGTTAAGACTAGATGCATCAAATGGCTAACGCGGACTAGATTTTGTCCATTAGATCTGGTCACGTGAACTAAAATTGCCAAATCTAATTCCAAATTATGTTAACCTACAAATTAACTCAACCAATGCCCTACAAGAAGTCAACATGAATAAAACAATCACACTCGTACACTTTCCCGTACTAATACACCTTAATGAGAAGAAGACTGTGCTAACGATAGCCCCGTCCCCTTCCACGTCCCCGCCAACCCCTGCCTCTTCCACCGGTCCTCCCACTGCTATGTAAACCATCCAATGCCTTGTGTACAAGTTGGTTTTGTACACCACCTGCTTCTCGACCCTTTTTGGCAGCGGAAGTGCCTGAACCATTAGCAGCGGCAGCACGTTTCTGACTGCACTCAAGATTTTAGCAACAATAATATGATGCTGAGAATGGTAGAGAATCATAATAATAATGAAGATCAGATGTTTTGTCTCATACCCTGAAACAGCACCAGTAGACGGGACTGAAAATTTTGTTGCTTCTTTCCACGACAAGTTAATTTTCTTGTCTCCAATAAAAGAAGGTGATTTTGAATGCAATGGCTGAATTGTAGACGTGTTAGATAAAATTTCCCAGCATGCCTAAACGTGTATTGAGGGAAGCATGGGAAAACCCTTTACCTGGGTCATTGCCAGTATGTTGTTGCAGGCCCGAAGCTCACTCGTAGTGTTCTGCTTCTGTGTCTTCTGCAAATTGTAGATACCCATAATCAGAGATGCGCACAAAATATCACTAGGCAATAATCCATGCAAAGTCCAGAAGGAAATTTTAGATGTGGAATAAACAGAGCAGGGAGAAAAAACCCACTATAATGTTCTTTTCCTCATCTGTTTTAGCAGCAGTCATCAGTCTGTTGTGCTCTGCCATCCCTTGCGTCAACTTCTTGATCATAGCTCTAGCTAAATCCTCTACAATACCCAATCTGCAGAAACATTAACCACAAAATTAAATATTACATCTTCAAGAAAGGGGGAAATGGCAGCCACTATGATGCTCATGTCACAAGCAAGATCTAGGACAGAATTATGATATTACCATTCAATTCAAACAAGTAATAATTATGTCAAATCTGAGTAAGTTCTTTTAAAATTCGACTCTGGAAATTATACATAATTACTGTTTTTAATGATGCATGCCAATTTGTTAAATTTAATCTGAACTTGTATCTGTGTAGTTTCAACATACCCTCGATTTGATCTTTTAATGTGGCATCATTTCATTTCTTCAATTACCCCTTAGCTTTCATTCATAATATGTGCAACAAGAATTCCATCATAAAGTTCATTGCTGACCCAAAGGTTGACATATCTCTTCCTCTCTAGGTTTTGCTATTCCCCTAAGCTGATTTGAAAAGCCAGAAAGGTTTAAATGGTATCTTCTAATCCTTGACAGGGAGTAAAAACTCCGAGGACAGGAATAACGGACCTTTCATTAAGACGTAACAAATCTAATGCAATCTTTCTTGCTGTCTTTTATAACAAGGAGAACAGAACTAAATGGCAATCTCTAATAACTAAGAAGAACAAAACAAAGAACACATTCCGCAATAAAATATTTCTTTTCTGGAAGAGTGGCGTGTGAATGACTTGCATTGTTTCAGAGACATGAAAATTTATATTCAATATCCCAACGCTAGAAAGGAAAATTAGATGTTATGCATCACCTCTCAGTGAAGTCTTTATAGTACTCTGAAAAATCTTCACCAAGCCTATCAGATGGTTGGCCTGTGACAATCTTGTAGCCACACAGACTATTTGTGGCATTAGGAGTCTATAACAATCGAAAAGAAATGATGAATCAGAAATTCTAGCATGACAATTGGGCCAACTGGAAAATAATAAAGTGTTTACCTTATGTGCTAAATGGTGGAAGGTATACAACAAACATTCAACATTAGTGAACTTAATGTCTTCAAGCTTTCTCCGAATCATGTGCTTCTGACAGGAAAAAGAAAAAGAAGAACAAATGTAAACAATAATTCATACAAATGTTTCCAAACTCTAAAAGAGCAGGTAGCATAAAAAAGCATAGGAATAAAACAATGTGCCGCCATGGCTCCAACAGCTTAAATGAAGCACAAAAAGATCTGCACGTGAAAGTGGATGGAATATGTAACCACCAATCACAATAAATATAACTGAGCCACACGGAAAACACATAGCAAAGTATCATTTTTGTCTAAATTTGAAATACCCTATACAATACTGGCAATGTCTATAAGTAAGCACCTTCAGAAGTTGAACAACAGATGGAAGAAGCTGCCGGGAGTCTTGCGGTGCCACATAATGTGAACATTCTGCAAGATTCTTGAGCAAGTCGAGTTTTCTATCTTCAGGAAGCTGACAGGGTAAGCATATAAAACCACATCACACAACTCCAAATTAATATGGACCACACACTACATCAGGAAAAAAGAAGCAGAACACTGAACTAAGAATGCCACAAAAACCAATCAAGCACAAAATAAGCAGTATATTAAATTAGGAAAATCAAATAACAGAGAAAATTTGACAAGCATAGCACATAACAAAATTAGTAATAACTAGGAAACTAATCTCCAGATACAGGTCATAGCGAACATATGATTTTTGAAATAAGTCATATGACACATTTAATAACAACTACAAAATATGACTGTGAAAAACATCCCTGAATGCCAGACGTACACAAATAAAGTCCAACTACACAAGAAAGTCACTTCCAACCTGACTTCCAACTGATGTCTAACCCATCTACATGCTACCAATTCAGAATGTGACTATTGCAGTTTGGATTAGATTGAAATCACAGGTCCCATAGCATGAAAACTAAAACAGATGTTTCCAAATAAGTAAAATCTATTACTATTGAGATGACTTTTTTGTTAAATTTGCAATGTATTGACCTAGTTGTTTTAAAATCGAGAAGCTGCTATTAGCAAGTTAAAATTTCATAATAACACCTCAATAAGCTACTTAAGGTCTCTGCAATCCTGCACAAATTGGTTCCCTCAGTAATAACAACCGAAGTTAGAATAGGTGGCAGATTTATTATGTGGTTGAGTTCCAATATGCGATCGGTGAACCAACAATGCATGCCCATCAACTGTGACTATGGACCAGGCTTAAAGAATGAGCTTCCATATGCCTATCTACATTGTAACTCAAAAAAAAATGTAAAAAATGTTGCACACGAAGAAAGACCGGAGGCAGGACAGAAACAATGTCTGGTGTTAAGAGTAGTGAGGAGTTGTCTGATACAATTCAAAATAAAGTGCTGAAAATTTCCTTTGTTGGTAGTGAATCAACTAGCCTAGGAGATTCAAGATGATAAATGTGTCTGGATAAACTATTTAATTAAACTTGTCTAAAATAAGATTAGGCAACTCATCTGCCTTAATATTCACACCCTTTTCTCAAATGAATATTAAGTGATGAAAAATTGTGCACTATCAACAATGCCCAATGAAGAACCACAGAAATATCTGAGTCGCTTGCAGTTGATAGGGGATAGCAGGTATCCCTAAATCTTGATGAAATGGCACCCCTGCAGTCTCTTGTAAATAGAATGATTGATTGTCTTTAATCTATACTACTTTAAAATGTCAAGATATTAGAAAAACTTTTGATTATCCATGATACCTTTGGTTAATACTCTAATGTTAGTTTTGTCTCTAATGTTAGTTTTGTCCTGTTGTAATAGCTACATTAAGTTATTTCAAGTTTAAGGCCTTAATAAATTTTTAAGTAAATATTTAATGTTCACTGAATGCATCAGTTACAAGAAGTTGAAGTATTTTTATGTTTCCATATTATACTTGATACACAGAAGGTCAAAGACGTTTTTTTGTTTTTTTGATCATGTACGTTTCAAACTCTTGGCCGTTGGGCTGCTAGCATTTTGTATCCTGTTATCTCACATATATTCTGGCAATCTCGAAACACAAGACAAAGCCCAAGCCCTAGGTTCATATTCTCGATGATCAGAACAAGTTTGAGAAGAGAAGAATTTGATAGTGTGATTTTCATGATTATCTTACAGCTAAAATTACTAGGTTTGGAATCTCATCTGCTTTGATGCTTTACTCGTATAGCTATGTCTTTTAGAAAGGTCTGATAGTTCAGCCAAGAAATTATCTACGTCAATAATGTCGATAAGCTCAATTCTATTATCTCTTTTGCATCGATGATTTTAATCTGTATTGTGTAGAGATTGGCTATTCAAGACCTTTTTGAGAGGTTCGTCACATGTGGTTTCTGCACCCACAAATACTGGAAAAACTTTGATTACCAAAGTTGCAGCAGTGGCAAGTTAGCTAGAGGAAGGAAAATATTCTACACCACATATCTCAAGGCTTTAGCTTTTATGTAATCAGAAATGAAGTTATGGTATCTAGTTGTTTCATGACTCAAAAAAATTGGGTTCAATTTTCAATAGCTTTTCCATTTCCCAACGGTTTCATTAATTTTCTTCTTGGAATGGGTACATGCCGTTCTTCATACAATGCCAGCAAACGGCATTTCGGAAGGCCTCTTAATTTTATTACCTAATGGCCTTTTTATTGCTCACTAATTCTAGGATAGAGTTCTTGAATCCAATTTAATTTCAATCTAGAAATCTTGATTATTTCATGTTCCATGATTTCAAGAAAATGTTTTTTTGTACTAAGAAAATAAGTTAGGTCTATATTCTTACGGGTATTATATTCAAGTGGTTTTAATTGCTACGAATTATCAGAATAATCTCATATTATTATTTAGTGGGATCTATCAGTTAGGCCATGTAAGTTTTAGTATAGGATGAATGCTGTTGCTGGTTACTGGCCTTGCAAGATTACCTCCTTTTTTTTTTAATCTAGATATTATAATTATTCAGATGTTGCAAACTACATAATTCAGAAAGACCTCCCATCATTGAGATCCATGCTATTGTAGTGAAGGCAATCTCTCACTTATGTGTATCTCATTTAACTTAATGGGCAGTACATACTCATGTATTTCGAAGGGAAGCAAAGCATGAGAAACCCACAAGATGTTTGTACTCTGTGTTTCGAACATAGTGGCCTCACTTCTAATGGACCATTATTAGCAGCCAACTTATATGGAATTTTAATTCTAAAGCTATTGCCTACAATGGCTGGATTGGATATATTTTTGAGCATGATGGAAAGGAAATCTCGATTATAGTCAAGCATCATGGTTGCCTGAATGCAATTAGTTTACTACTTATAGAAATTCTTTGCCAATACCCACAGGTCAAAACTTTGTTTTCATATAGAGTCTATGCTTCTGGAGAAAAATCCCCATAAACGTGGCCACAAAACCTTTCTAACTAGACAAGATTTGTTGTTTGGTTTTTTTTGGTAGTGAACTAAACCAGCAATTGAAGGGACAACAAATGACATTTACATGGAATAGGGACAATAAAATGAAATTAACATGGCATTTATCATATCTTGTTAGTTTGATAAAGCTCAAGTGTTCTGCATCCCCCAAAAAAAAAAAAACCCTACATTATGCCTACACAATTTTTTTGAGTTTATGCTTGTGGGTTTCAGACACTTTTCTTTTATTAATATTAATTTTGACAAATCCTGGTAGTGATGGTTGTTATAATGAAGAAAAAAATATTCTTTTATTGAAGTGATTTTTTGAAAACTAGACATTATGTTAGGATGAAGTATGAACATGGTTTTCATATGTATTTATGATTATAATCTTTCCTTTGGTTGTAGATATCGTAAATTGTGTGTGACTGATGAAACCATGGCCCCAAAATGTTAATATAACTCATGCCTTTCCTTGTAGTTGAGAACGTCAAAGTCACCCATGTTACCTTAAGGGTATTGTATGAGCAATACATCAAGTAGTTCTTTTTTTGGTGATATTGAATATGTTTAGATGCAGA
Source organism: Ilex paraguariensis (assembly GCA_963454935.2). Lineage (NCBI taxonomy): Eukaryota > Viridiplantae > Streptophyta > Magnoliopsida > Aquifoliales > Aquifoliaceae > Ilex > Ilex paraguariensis. Next base: position 1,206,004 of record CAUOFW020000837.1, read on the forward strand.
AGTTAGTATCTGATGGTTACTCAGTGATATGAGTTGTCTCAAATTAATTGCATTTGTCACTATCAAGGATTCACAAAGAGCAAAAACTGAGTGCTTCTTTCTGGGATTTCACTTTCCATTATGTTTTATGTGGTTGCTTTCTTGTATATGTTGCTCCATATGTTCATTTTCTAGTGCACCTTATTGCTAATCCGATTTGTGAGGTGAAATGATCAAAACCTTGTCCAAATTCCAAGTAAATTCCAACATATTTACTTGAATAAATGGTAGTACATGTTTTGACTTTAGAATGTAGTTTTCAATGATGTCTTGTTTATGTGCTAAAATTTAAAACGAAAATTTTCCCTTATCACTTGATACAACACTACATCCCTTGTAAGAATATAAGGATTAAATTACCAATTGAACTTTGTTCAAGTCCATCTATTGAAATATTAATCCTCTCTCTCTTTGTCTGCGTGTGTGTCATTCACCGGATTTGCTTGGGAAGCATAGAATCAGCTACTACTTCAACAAGTTTGTCAAAGTTGAGGTATATTACAGATCCTTAGCATTATTAGAGGCTTTTTTTTTTTACCAACACAAACTAAGTTTCTCTGTTTTCAATTCGGTCTTACGTCCAACAAATTTGTTTGGAGATTTGCTTTGAACCCAGCACCACTTCTTATGTACATAGGTAAAACCAATTTTGTAATTTCAATTCATTTTCAAATCATCTAAGTTTGAATTAATTGATTGAATATGAAATTTTTTTGTCAAATGTATAGTTTGAAAGAAATGTTTGGATCTGCTGGCAATTGCGAAAGGAGATGCCCAAAGTGCGGGCAATTTATTAAGTACCTCTAAGTATAATTCTGATTTAAATAGGCAATGCCATGAAAGGTTTTTCCAGACTTTGATTAATAGATTTTGCTACCTTTCTCTTTTGGTGGTTGTTTTTTCATAGTAATGGAAGATCTTGCCCTCTAAACATGGTTCTGTGGAATACTATACATCTCCTGTTCCACAAGAGGTCGAAATCGGATTGTACTGTGTGTTAAAGTTTGATGCCTATCTTACTTGATTCTAAATTCAAGCATGTTAGTGTAGAAAAAGAACTGAAGCATGTTTTCATACATGTAATCCATGTGCAATTGTATTTCTTCAATTATAGAAACTAAAGTTAGACTTGGATTATGTAATGAACCATTAAACAGATTGAATTTTTGGGAGGAATTTCACTTCCCAAGTCAACTCCTTTTCTTCAGAACAACAGAGGACTTGACACAGTGGGTTAATTTAATTTGCACAACTTAGCATGTTATTAATCGGATAATATCACAGTTTTAATAAGAGAGATATCTTACACCTAAGAATGTTATATTGATTTAACTTGTAAAAACTCAATAAAAATATAACTCAACATAATTCACATGCAACGCACGTATATATCAACTAGTTTAAGATATGATTAAATATGCATAACCAAAAAATGTCAAGGATGTCAAAATGCCAGCAGCAGCAAGTACAGCAGGACTAATAAACCTCATTACCTCATCAAAAACAGGTATGATCTGTTTGATCAAATAGTTGAAGAACTTGCTGCTTGATGCACCCCTCTAACACAACAAAGGCTAAGGTTAGTAGATAGTTTCATAAGCCAATAAATTGGGAGAAAAAAAAATTGCAAGTGAAGTCTTGGCTCTACACCATGAAAAGAGGAAGAGCCATGTTCAGCAGAGAAATTAATCGGTCCATGTGGTCTCCATCGGAAACCTGTAGCCAGCAAGTTGATCATCAGTAGTGGAAAAAGAAATTCTTACCGATGCTGAAAGAAAGGATATAAAATGAGGCAAACAAAACAAGTCATTTCTATGTCTAACCAACCCCTGTTAGCATACCAGACATTCTTCAAATTCACCGTCAAAATTATCTCCCAAAGTCCTTGTCACTGGCAGATTTCTAGTTGAATATAATCTGTTGATGAGTCATTTTGATCCGACACATCAGCTTTTCTGGACTAACATTAAGCGACCAAGAGAGGTTTGACCTTCCACCCCCTTTGTCAACATGCACAGGGATATGTGACAGTTACCGCATAGGCAAGATGCCATCTTTACAATGGACTGGGAGTGAAGTGCAATGTTAGTTAGCAGCACAATCACACCCTAGGTGGATGATCTTCAGGGTTTTGGTCAGCCAGCTAAGGGAAGACCTGCGTTTGTGTCAAAGTGGAGGTAGCACAATGGAATTGGCAGGCTACACACTCCATTCCCCTCATGATTTTCCCAAGGAGGACCAAGGTGCACTCATCTAACAACGATATGTGTCATCAGCGACAATGGCCATTAGAACATGGATCTCACCAATATTGAGCCTGCATCTAATGTACATTCAATGTTGGACAGACCGAATACTACGTCAGTTACATGGTCTAGCTGTCATTAGGCTCTAGAATCCACTTGGACCTAACCCACTACCTCCCAAGCAAACATATGTAGCGGCCATTAAAGTCTCATTTGTGGGCTCATCTACAATCTTGATTTCTCCCTATCTCTTCTGCCTCCTTTAGAATTGTCGATGCCACCCAAATTCTCCTTAGATAATCTTCTCTTTGAAATTGACCAATCCCCCCCCCCCCTTTTCCTTTCTTCAGCATGGCATTCTATGTGCTGCCTCCTCCTCTAAAAAGCATTGACACAGACACGGATACTATACGACATGGACATACAAACACGATATTTCTCAAAAAAATAGGATACAACACGTTAGGGACACACTACAAATAATTGTTTTATATAAATAATTATAGAATTTATCACAAATATAGTGATAATGACATTATTCATAAAAAAAAAATTAGTACTTTATGATAAATAAACGTTATGTCTATTCTTGTTGACAGTGTTGTGAAAAACAAGCCTAGGCGAGAAGCGAGAAGCAAGAAGCGAAGCGAGCTTTGGTCGTCTTGAACAATCAAGGCAAAGCAAGGTTTAGTAAAACGACTAGGTGAGGAAGTAAAGAAGCGACCCCGGCGGAAAAAGCAAACGTTTGACTGCAATTTTTTTATTTTCTCCCCCTACTCTCCCTCCTCTCCCTCCCCAACCTCCTCCTCCCCCTCCCCCTCCTCAACATCAACTAAACCCTAGGAGAGATGATATCATATATGTATATGTATAAAATAAATTGATTGATCAGATGACAATATCATATAGTAATCTGTCTTGTTATAATTAGATGATGTTAAATGCACTGTGTTGTGGTGAATGCTCTTGTTAATCAATTTGTTTGGTTAATCAAGTTGATTAATCAATTTACTATATGTTCTATTTGATTAATCAATTTGTGAGTACTTTATTTAGTGGTGATATTAATCAATCACGCTAGGAGTCGAACTCACATTTGCTCATAGTTATCAAATCGTGTATCGGAAGGTGTATCGTTTTTTAAAAATAGTGTATCGTATCGTATCGTGTATCGTAAGATACTGCGCAATTTTAAATAATTAATAATAAAATATATATGTTTTTGAAAAAAAATTATAGACTCATAAAAACATAACATTTCATTAATATTTCACCTACTATTCAAGTCACCAATATAATTTACTAATATTTAAAAAATAATAAAGGGTATCAAATTAAATTAATGGTACTTATACATACTTAATAGTAAAAATTATAATATAATGGGGTATTAAATGTAATTTTTTAATGGGGTATTATTAAATATAATTTTTATACTTATAACAAAAAAAAATTTGCACCTCGTGACCCACGATCGCACACACAGACAAAGAGAAGAGAGAAAAGAGAAGAGGCGAGAGGCGACCTCAAAGGCGATGGCGATGCCAGTGCCGGAGAAAGAGAGAGAAGAAGAAGAACATACCTAGTGACTGGTACCTCGTGGTCGCAGTTCATAGCGATGAAGACAGAGATCGTGAGACAGGAGTTAGTGTTAAAAATCAACCTAGGATTTCATCCGGTTAGTGTTGCTATTTTTTCTAATTTCAAAAATTTATTTGATTTGCTTTTGATTGGGTGTTTGGTTGGTCTGTGGGTTTGGTAGATTGGTAATTCTTGTCTCATCTCTTGCCTTTTCTTTGGCATTTTCTCTATTCTCGAATTTGTGAACTTGGATGTCTTCATCTCTGTTTTTGCTGTCAATGATTTGGTGCAAATCAGCGAATCAGGCTATCAAAAAAAAAAAAAAANGTGAACTTGGATGTCTTCATCTCTGTTTTTGCTGTCAATGATTTGGTGCAAATCAGCAAATCAGGCTATCAAAAAAAAAAAAAAATTAAACAGGTTTTGCGCGTATCATTCGTATCGTAAAAAAGTATCGTGTATCGAATGATACAACGCAAAAACTATACATATATACGATTTGTATCGTTTTGCCTCTGTATCGTACAATACATATCGCGTATCGTAACGATACTAACAACTGTGCATTTGCTAGCTTTCCATTTAGATGATGTGAGTATATCAATTGATTATTTTTTAGAATGCAAAAATGTTCAATATTTAATATCTTGTCTATTTAAAATATGTACATATTTATTATTTTGGTTGCATTTAAATATTTTATATTTGTAAAATTAAAACTTAAATATTTAGGAGTAATCAAAGTATTAAACTAAAATATTTATTTATTTATTATACTATTCGCTTCTCNCGGAGAAAGAGAGAGAAGAAGAAGAACATACCTAGTGACTGGTACCTCGTGGTCGTAGTTCATAGCGATGAAGACAGAGATCGTGAGACAGGAGTTAGTGTTAAAAATCAACCTAGGGTTTCATCCGGTTAGTGTTGCTATTTTTTCTAATTTTAAAAATTTATTTGATTTGCTTTTGATTGGGTGTTTGGTTGGTCTGTGGGTTTGGTAGATTGGTAATTCTTGTCTCATCTCTTGCCTTTTCTTTGGCATTTTCTCTATTCTCGAATTTGTGAACTTGGATGTCTTCATCTCTGTTTTTGCTGTCAATGATTTGGTGCAAATCAGCGAATCAGGCTATCAAAAAAAAAAAAAAATTAAACAGGTTTTGCGCCTATCGTAAAAACGTATCGTGTATCGAATGATACAACGCAAAAACTATACATATATACGATTTGTATTGTTTTGCCTCTGTATCGTACAATACATATCGCGTATCATAACGATACTAACAACTGTGCATTTGCTAGCTTTCCATTTAGATGATGTGAGTAT
>CAUOFW020000838.1:0-183046 GCA_963454935.2 Ilex paraguariensis
CATATATACATGCTTTTAACTAATGAGAGTCGTACAAACTTTGATTTTACTTAAAATTTTACAAGCCTCCCAGATTAATCTTATTGAAGATAACTTGCACAAATTACCTATATTATGGGAGGAGGGGTTTGGGTGTCCTCTCACTTTATTAGTAGTTGAGTAATAGTTTCCTAATATTAGTTTGTTTTTTTTTTTGTAGTGAACCTCGACAGCGCGAGGGAAATTTGTTGATTAAAAAATTAAATTACACCTAGTCGAGAAAGCCGTATGTACAATCTAATTACATAGAATAAAATTGAAAAGAGAGAAAAAATGCATGCTTAGTACATGATAAATGAAAGAAAATAAAATCCTAAACATTCAGCTCCTAAAATGGCAACTAAGGTTGGGCAGCATTAAAGACCAGTTACAAGAGAGTGTAATGGAGTTGATATTTGGAGCCGAGAGAACCAATAGCCTGAGCTGTGAAAAATGACTGGCTGAGGAGAAACTAGAGGAGAAGGAGAGGGACTTGTAACCTTGAGCTGTGAGCTATAACTGAGGCTGCTAAATGAGCTAAAATAAGAAAATAGCGTAGGCTGCTATCTAGCTGAGAGACCATCTGATAAGGCCAGTCCATTCGCCTGAATAAAGGTAGATGCTATAAAAGTGGTGACTTCAATCTTGAAGTTGTAATCTTAGAACGCAGGGATCTAATTTGTCTCTGATCCTGCCATAGCAGTTGCTTGGTTTGGATTGGTAGTGTTGTAGAAGAGGAATAGGACACAGAAGTTCTATTCTGAACACCTAGATTCGCCAATGAGTCTGCCACAGTATTTCCCTCTCTATATGAATGCTGGATTTGAAAGTCAAAATACTCGAGTAAAGAAAAGATTTGATAATAAATGTTCCAGTGTCTCCAACTAGGCAACTTTTCTATTTAACCATGTCAACTAAAACCTGAGAATCACTTTCAATAGTAAGTGGATAGACCTCCAAACCAAACTCTTTTAAAACAAACGCAAACCATCAAGCAAAGATCTCATTTCAGCTTCCATATTAGTACAAACTCCATAGAAGAAGGATCCAGCTAGAAACCAAAATACCCCAATGATTTTCTCAGAGCCACTCCTCCACCAAAAAGTCCTGGATTACCATTAGAGGCACCATCAATATTGAGTTAAGATTTCCTTCAGGTGTTAATACCCAACGTATCTATTTAGCATATTTGGATATGGTATAGACAAAGGAGACATTAAGAGAAGAAAGAAAAGATTGGTCATAACCAGAGTCTACTACCTTGGGTGAGATATTATGAGCTTGCAATCTCAAAAAATGCATAATTCTATAATAAATAGAAGTTGAGTGTTACCCCTGCCCTTCAAAGATCCTCCTACACCCCTCTTTCCATAATTGCCAATATACAATCAAGGAGATACCTCTCATCAACGATTGAAAAGCGATGGACGCTTAAAATTTCTTAGTCTAAGAAACCTTTATTGGAGATTCTCCTTGTATGATTTGAAATCCCAGTAGGTAGAAAGTTTACTCCAGATGCTTAATGCATAGTCACAATTAATGAACATATGATCAATCGTTTCTTCATCCTTACAACATAAGACACATCTACTCACCATAGAGATTCCCATACTCCGAAAGGTAGAATCTATTGGCAAAGCATTTCTCAAAATTTTCCAGCCAACCAAATGTGCACTAGGGGGTGAAGCTTGCTTCCAAATTGATGCTGCCTGACACTCTGCTAACCCTGACTTCCTATTACTTCCCAAGCTATTTTAACAGTAAAACAACCTGTAGATGTAGGCTTCCATACCAATCTATCTTGTCTATCAGAAATAGAGACATTAGAAGATAAAACCTCTTGAATATGTTCCTCATCCATCTCCTGTTGAACATCACTCAAGTCCCATTGGTCCTGGCACCAAAACTTGGGACAGTTTAGGATAGCATGAAGGAACAGAGTAGAATTTCGTAAAATTAAAGGACCAACCCTGTCCAATTGTCACACAAAAGTCAATAGAGCTACCAGTCCCCACCATCTTCTGCGTTTTTTCCACTACTAATTCAAACCATGGCTGCAATTTTCTAAGACTGCTAAAGCGACTTGAACTCTAGTTCCTTAGAATGTGCTGATTATGTAGGAATTTAGCTGCAAATAACGATGACCATAAGGACGTATTCTGCATCAAACACCAGATCTGCTTCATTCTCAAAGCTTGCTACGATTCCTCAAATTCTCTAATACCTAAACCCCCCCTCCTCCTTTTGCAGTGTAACTATTGCCCAAGAACACCAATGTCTTTTCTTCACCTCAGACTTCCCAGACCATAGAAAGGCAGCCGTAATCGAGTTGAGTTTTGCTATAATTCCTTTAGGAAGGTTTAGAGTAGACAGTAAGTGGACAGGGAGAGAAGCAAGAACTGAATTGAGAAGAGTAATCCGGCCCATATTAGAAAGTAATTTACCATACCATCCATGGATTCTAGTTTGGAACTTCTGTAATAACTCCTCAAAATAGATGAGTTTTGACCCTACCCTTGATAATAGGACAGCCCAAATAAGTGAAAGGACATGCTTTGAGTGGGATATCCGCTAAGCGAGATAAACTATTCCTTCTTGAAAGAGGGATTTTAGTTGAACAGTATAGAGAGCTCTTTTGTCTATTTAGCTTCTACCCAGAAGAAGCTTCATACCTTTCCACGAATTTCAGCAAATTAGAAAATGATCTTTTGTCTCCCTTAGGAAAATAAGCGTATCATCAACAAATAAGAGGTGACTGAGTAACTTTGAACCTCTGCCAGTGTGAAAGCTTCGTATTGTTCCTTCAAGAAATTTTTGTCTAAATCCGCTGCTTAAAACTTCCTCTGCAATAATAAATATAGGGGAAAGAGGATCACCTTGCCTTAACCCGCTTGATGTGGGAAAAAAACCTTGATTGATAAGGAAATGTGTTGGTTATTTAGACAATTGGAAATGATAAGGATAAATGTATTAGAAAAGTCAAAGCACTTCAAGGTATGCTTTAAGAAATCTCATTCAAGTCTGTCAAATGCCTTCATCATGTCTAGCTTGACTATAGTATTCCCTGCCTCCACCTTTCTATCCAATTCATTCACCATCATCTGAGCTATTGCAACACTATCGCTGATATTCCTTCCTTGAACAAAGCCTTGATGTTCATCTGAAATAAGCTTGGGAAGAAGGGTTCTCAATCTAGAAGACAGTAGCTTAGTAAGGATTTTGTATATGAAGTTAAAAAGACTTATTGGCCTAAAATCTGAGAAATTAAAAGAATTATCTTTCTTTGGAATAAGAGACAGTAGAACAAAATTAACCGATCTAGGAATCACTCCTCCTTGTAGAAAGAAGTTAGCTGCAACTGGTAAATCCTGCTTTAATGATATCCCAAGCCACTTGAAAAAATTTACCAGAGAATCCATCCGGACCTGGAGCACTATGTACTGACATACCAAATACCACATCTTTAAGCTCTTCTAAAGAGACCGGAGCAATAAGCATGGCATAATCATCATTAGTTTATTTATTGTTAACTTTTCAAGTGAAACTACCCACTCTCTCTCACATCTCTCTTTTCTAGACATCTCTCCCTCTCACGTTTGCAAACACGACACTAAAAATGTTTCACATATATACTTGGGCACAGTATAAATTAAAAAAAAGAGAGAATAAATTTTGTATAGTCGATTTGTAAACTAATGGTTTACATACAATCAATCAATGTTTGATAACTACACAAACACATAAACCAATATTGAGAATTCTTAATAAGTTTATGTAATTATCAAATGTTGATTGGTTGTCTATAAACAATTGATTTATAGGTCGCCGATAAAGAATTTATTCTCTAAAAAGAAATAATGTAATTGCATCAAAAAGAAATATATTCTTGAAGAGAAAAAGATTTTATATTCTCTCTCATGTACTTCGACGTATGAGGTATAAATTTCATGGTCCTGATTTTGATGCAAAGTTACGGAGACACCATGACATGACAGGACTACCAACGGTATCATTAAGGAGCAGTCCATAATCTGAGGTTGAGTCGCACAAGCCTTTCTCCCTTTTTTTTCTTTTCTAAGGATTAAAAGTGTAATTAACCAAAAAAACAGAAGGAAACTGACCTTAAATAAACAGATCGCTACTTCATTTCCTCCATTCCTGTCATGAGAAGTTTATTTTTCTCTAATGTAGTTACTCCTCTGTCCCTCTCTCTCTCTCTCTCACCAGTTTCCATTCCAAGCCACTATGCCTCTCTCAATTTTCCGACGACTCTTGACATGGCGGCCGCTTCTATTCTACGCCGTGGCGTGGACGGTCCTTCTAACGGCAACAATGGCAGTGGCATCGTTCTCTGCCAAGATTGCATTTGTCTTGGCCGTGTCACCGTCTTCGTCTTTCTCGCCGCCTTGTAATGTGGTCGGGCCCAGGATTCCGGTGGAGATCGTGTGCTTGCCAGTTCACCTGGTGAAGAGGTCTGGTTTGGATGTCATTGTGCCAACCGTTTTTGTTGCTTCGGTTGTGGCCGGGTCTGCATGCATGATTCGAGCCGTGGGCTTGTAGGCTCACCATGATTTGATCCACAGGCATGCTCCTACAATACAAATACAATGTCTTGGGATATCACTAATTAATTATGAAATTACAAATAAGATTGATACTATTCCTACATGACAAAAGTAGTTATCGATAATTATTAAAACAGTGGAACCCAACTTGATATTTTATCATAGGTTGGTGACACTATGTTATATTGATGAGATAATATAACTGTTACAGTTAATATTTTTTTCTTATAAACGCTGCCCTTTGCCATTGTTTTATATTTTTTTAACTAGTGTCCAACCTAGTGCGATAGATTGGTCATCCCTTCTCTTCCTAATTCTTGTTTTTCATCATTTACTCTCTTGCAACTATTATTTTATAAGTTAATAAAAATATTGTATGAATTATTGGATAATAAAATTTGATGTTTAAAAAAATATAAATAAGTGTGGTATTTAAAGCGAGTTTATGGGTACTTGTGTAATTATTTTAGATAGTTATTGGAAGTATTTGATCGGACTTGCAATGGAATTTTTTTATTGAAATATTTGATAAAATACATAAAAAAAAAAATTAATTATGTAGCTAAATTAGATATTATCTCATATTTATGATACTTAAACTATTAGTATTTTTTCATAACTATAAACATCCAATGGGCTCAATTTCTATTATTTTTCATTCGAGCTACCAAATAGTAAGGATTCTAAATTTTTTTTTTCTTGATTTTTTTTTTTTTTGGTCTTTCTTGTTTTTATTTTGTGCCTCAATAAGTTTTTTACCAAATTATTTTGATTGTGAATAAAGAGAAAAACTATATATATTCATTTTTGGGCATTAGAGATAATATTGTATCAATAAAGTTGTCAATGTGTATTAATATCGGAATTTTGAAAAAAAAATAATATTTTTTTTATATATTATGATAAGCATAACATGACTTTTCAAAAATTTTGTAAAGATACATAGATTTATATGGTTTGTTAGAGATTACTGTATTATTTAAATACATAGGGATATAATAGTAATTTAAATATTTAAATATAAAAGATTTGTTAGTCATTATAGTTTTTTATAAAGATAAAATATTGAATCAAAAATTTTTCATATTAAGGTACTTTTATTAATAGTACTAGTAATTACACACGTGTGTTGCACGTCATTTATTTCACGTTAGAATAAAAAAAGTAGATATATCAAGAAACAAAATCATTATAATGGCACACAATGATCTCATTCCCAAGTTGCAATGGTAAAGAATGCATTAACTAGCACAAAATATTTGCTCATTACTTATTGCTCTCAAAAAATGGAGCAACATCTCCACAATTTGTCCATCACATTCAACATGAACACACCCAATCGGAATTTGACCCCATTCTCAAGAATAAGGTCCTCTTACTATATGAGCAGCTGGACTTGTCGGACCAAAAAAATAAGAAAAATAGTTAAAAACTATGAATGTACGTAGAAACTTAGCATTTTGTTGAAAAGTTAATATTCTTATTACATCATTTAGGATAAAAGAAATTAAGAAACAGTACAATAGTAAAATAAACTAAAGCTATGAGAAGACAAGAAAGTGTATGAATTATAATAACACATTGGTAAGATTGAAAGTTAACTAAAATCAAAGTAAAGTTACTTACAATTGCATTGATTAAAATGTGAGGCATGAACCATATTAAGAGTGTCATTGTAGCAACCAAAGGGCAAAATTAACATTCCTTTTGACAATTCAAAAAATCACTTTAGGTGGAACACATGGAGATGTTGCCCAAGCACACACGAAGTAAACAAAAGCTCAACCATCTAGCTACACCAAATATATCTCCTCAAGAAGTCCATTCAACTATGTTAACCATAAGGAGTAGACTGTGGAAAAGAATAAAAGATAAATCAGGAGGTTCTTTAGCTTTAACACTTTGTTTTCCACCCAGTCAAATGAGGCTTTGCTATTTCCTTCCATACAAATGGCCCACAAAAAGCAAAATAGAGCTGTCTCAAATTCTAGTTGAAGTGGAACATATGGGCTACCCATCAGAATTTGCAAACCATCCCTATAACAACCTATGCAACTCAGTAAACTTAATAAAAATTGAATTTTTTTTAGTTTAATTGTATTGTTTCCTTGGAATTCGGACTGGAAATTCCAATTCTTACGACCAAATTAAATATGTCATTAACATTCTAAAGTCACTACCACCAAAAGAATGATAAACCTGAATTCCATAACACATCAAATTGAACTCGAACAATTTAAAAATAAAATCGAACTTCCACATACCTTGGCAAAAATAGAGAAATTGCACAAGCCGATCATACAATAGTTGACGACCAAAGGGTAACTGTTAGAAGAAAAACAAGGATCTTAGTTTGGAAGACACCCAAACTGAGATCAACTCTTGTTGCCGTCAAAAAATTCTACAATAGTGGTGGAAGAAAAATATCATAAATTACAATCCAAAAGTGACAAAATAAGAAGTATGTCAAGATAAAATGATTGAGGTATCTATACCACCACTATAGTTTAGTACCATTTTATTCATTTTTCACATAGAACTCTCCCCCTTTTGGAGCACCAGAAGCTTCGTTCTCTTTATCAAGCAAAAATCATTTGATTAGACAATGTATCAAAAAAGAGAAAAACTTGAATATATTTCATTTACTATCTCCACTTTGATTCACACAAAAACCCCTCTCAGTCTAATATCAATTCCGCTCCCACACCATCAAAGTAAGGCAGAAAATGAAAGAGCAAATGTTTTAAATCAGAAGTTCAATATTCATGCATACAATAATAATAAGAGCACTAATCACATTCTTCCGAATTTCAATCCACACAAACAAATGAAAATTTCACAAATAAGATAACACTATCTCCTTATATTAGAAGTCATCGAATTTCTCATAGTCGTCTAAAATCATAGTCATGAAGTTTAGTGGATTCTAAAGCAACTATTTTATTTTGATTTTTCATTTTTGCTTTCTTTTTTCTTAATTGGGTTGGGTGAGTGGTTCTTGGTTACAAAATAAAACATTCACAATATCTAGAATGCTTCCAACATGTCTAGGCAGTGCAAGATTAACATACCAAAAGTAAGTGTGATTGCTTTGTCATGCATATAGTGACTATGATATTTTGCATCCACACGCACAAGAAGTTAGCACTACCGTGGGAAGAGTCACCAGCTTATAGAACAATTGTTGGCATACATGTATTCGATTGTTGGCCTCCAATTGCAAGAGGAATAGAATTAAACTGAAACAAATCAAGCACAATGAAATTTCCACGTTGCCAATTGCACAAAAAACACAAGAATATATTAATACCAATGTTGGATGTTGGGTAAATATTAATATTCGAAACCCTATAATTTTCTTGCCATCTGACCATGCTAGTCTTATGTATGTGGGAAAGGAAGATGATCGAAGAGTTCACCTGAACACAAATCTTGACCTACAATTCACATAAACAAAATTAAGCTAAACGTACTTCCAAAAAAATTTCTAAAAAAAATCCATTTGTAGAATACAGTACACCTTGATGGGTATATGTATCAAATGCCGAATTAGAGATTGAATGATTGAAATAAAGGAATGCACCATATAAAATCTCCCTGATGATTGGTGGAACTTACCATCAAATTCAAAACCAACACAAAACAAATCCATCTGCAATTGATCTTCATTGTAATGGCACCCTAGTCCAAGAAATTTGTGGCCAAATCACCAACACAAATTAATGCATCAGCACTATCAAACCAAGAATTTGATGGTAGGTTTTGCATCAGTTATATCTTCTCTAAATTATGACATTTAGCTGCAACTGCTTTGGTAATAGATTTGCTGGGCCTGAGCTTCAAAGAATTGAAGCAAAATTTTCCTCCTCCATACAAATCATCACTAATTAAACACTAATGAAAAAAACAAATTGCAATGAGCTCTTTTAATTAATAGCTTATGACAGGAGCAAAATTAGTAGAACTTGATTTTCTTCAATGGAATTTTTATTAGGCACGATTGAACATTTTGTTTCAATTATGTTTTTATTTGTTTTCAAACCAAGTGGGAAGTAATATAATATTGAAGAGACTATAGACAGTGAGTAAAGTAATAACCTAACAGTTATTGGAGAGAGGAGACAAAAGTGCGGTAACAATCCAAATATGATGTGATGCTAAAGTTACCTCAATTTCCTGGCTTCCATTTTCACTTTTCTTCACTCATGGTTGTGTGAAATTTGTTTATATAAATGATATGTTGTCTAGAAGATAATTAAAAGGAGAGGAAATGAAACTTATAGAAATAAGCAAACGGTCAATTGGTCCGTAAGATAAAAATCCTAAACATTCAATTTTCTCTTTTCTCTTCTATTTTTCATAATTTTCAAAATTAGAAGTGAAAATTGTAGATGTCGATAAAAGATAGAGACCTCTAAAGATCCAGGCTTTTTTGTGTGTGTGTGTGTGTGTGTGTGCCTAAAACCAATGACAAACTCTCTCTAGAGTCGATTGCGAAGCTGTCTTGCTTAGTTAAACAAATTAGAATTGAAGATCAAGTGCGATGAAGTCCTTATCTTCTAATTCTCTCTAGTCATGGGCATCACCCTTTTTTCGATGCACTACTGAGCACCTTCAATAGTTTGTCCTCATCCTTCATCCTTAGGATGCCTAAAATTCTCGGTCGTTACCTTTATTGCACAAAAATGAGGCAAGACAAAATGGAAATACATATTCTACAATGGTTACTGATGAGACATTTTCAGATATTCCAAGATGAAGACACGTGTCCTCGGCATCAGTAAATTCTTGTTACTGTAATCACGACACGTACCTGTCGGATCACGGGTCCCTCTTCCCCCGAGGTACTGTTCATAAGGGTCAATGACACCTAGTACATTACGTACCAACACGTATCCCTCGGTCGGATATGGGGTACATCGGTCTCTACATGTACCACTCCCCTCGGTACCTAGATGTACCTGTCCAGGATGGCGTTCTCTGCTCCTGCAAAGGCTATTGATGTACAGGTCACTAGCCTAGGCTAGCCTAGGTTAGTCATCATGACCTTGTCTTACACAATTGATATCAGAAGGCACAGGAAGGCAAAAGACACAGCCAATGGGGAATGGGCGCGTGGCATACTGTGTCACATCAGAGACAAAAAGACCAGATGTCCTTGCTGACACACGACTTGGAAAAGCAAGCATTTAATTACACCATTTCCTTGATAAGACAACATTTAATGCGGTAAGGCTCGAAAATGAAAGGTAATAAATGTCCCTAAGACTGGGCATTTATTACATCCTTGCCGAGAGAAGCTCATTAAACATTCGGTAGACCGATGACGCAGCATTGGTTGCTCAGGATCCCAATCAGTTAAAAGAGAAGACATTCCTCATAGGGATCAGTGCGCACATTACCCGTATCTAATGATCACCTACTGACCACACTGACAGTAATCATGAGTTTTTGAGGTATAAATACTTCTCACAAAAAGCAAGACGGGAGAAAACGAAAAACTTTTTCTCAAACCTATACTCAGTATTTTCTTCTTCCCCTCTCTCAAAAATTGACTTGATCGTCGGAGAGGATACGTCGAAAAATACTCTGGCGCCCTTCTAACTTGTCTTTCTATGTTCTAGGGACCTCCTTCAGTCTTACTGGACCGCTCCTTTGATCCACGAAAGTCACCCATTACCGTTCCAGGCCGCCAACGGATCTCAGCCTCGTCCAAATAGTGAGGTTAACCATTTGATTGACCGACACGAGTTCACCACGGGAGAGATCTGTTCTCGTGTTTATATTGTGCAAGATCCTGCACGCACAATCTGGCGCCGTCTGTGAGAAACGACTAGTTGTCCTAGTTTCTTCTTTATAAAGAACAGTGACTATGGTGAAGACTCAACAAAAAGGGAAAGGTTTCCAGCAAAGAAGTCTTGAACTACGAGCTCCATGTCATAATGGAGGAAAGGATCACACTGATGGGAATAGAAATACCTCTGTTCAGTCAAAAGGGCTTACTCCTCAAACCAGTATGGGCATCAGGTCAGGAGGATCTGCCCCCTTGGCTCGTCAATTGGCGGAGGTGATCGAAGAAAAGTTTGGAGATCGATTACGACAGTTGGAAAAAGACATTGTGAACGTCCTAAGTCAGCTCAACGAATTCGCCGCCTCCGGCGAAGGGTCGAGGGACTCATTTCTTTCTCGTGGACTCCCTGCCCGGGAGGTGAAAACAAAGGATCTGAGGAATCATTTAAATAACAAGGCAGAAAGCTCCAGGGCCCTAAAGCGACCAAGAGCCAACAAGCACCCTCTTAACGACCATTCTAGGAAGGCAAGACCTTTAGCCCTGGACGACCTCCGGCGAGGACTGTCAAGGCGGAGGAAGGGAGACAAATTCGATGAGGATTCAACCCTTTCCACGCGACTCCCGAAAAAGGGGAACCCTATCAATGAACCCGGAGACCTTAGAAAACATCCCGTTGGGGAGGAAATTGATCTCAGAGCTCGGTTGGAATCCAGGAGAAAGGGTAAGGCTGTCCAGCACAATGTCGAAGACAAGGTCATATAATCACCCTTTACTAGGGATATCGGAGAGATGGAGGTTCCAAAAAGTTCGTCGTGCCGAGGTTCAAAACTTATAAGGGGCGGTCCGATCCCAAAGTCCACCTCAGGCAATACAAGCAAATGATGTCCCTGTACCATTCAGACCAACGGTTCCTCTGCCAAGTGTTTCCCATGAGCTTGGGGAACTCTGCGATGAAGTGGTTCGAGGCTCTTCCTCCCAACAACATTGGATCATGGAAGGAGCTGACGAGGCAATTCCTAGTCTGATTCATTATGGGGAGTAAGCGGCCTAAAAACGTTGGATCATTGCTAACGCTCAGACGGAGGGAATTCGAGATCCTTCGCCAGTACGTCATCCGGTATTGAAAAGAGGTTAATGAGGTAGAAGGCTGCTCGAAAGTCATGGCAGCGGTGTCTTTCAGACTCGACTTGGCAAGGGACACGGACCTGTACCGATCCCTGACCAAAAAGACTCCCTCGGATATAGGCGAGCTGATAGCCCGGATAAACAAGTACTCTAGGATCGAGGACGAGATGGGAAGCAGCAAAGGCAGAATCCTCCAACCTAAGAGAAAAGAGAAGGAGTGGGAAGATACTTCCTGAAAGGGACTGCTACCCCCTCCGGGGGAGTCATTCAAAGGAGTTCACACTATGTTCAAGGAACCCATCTACAAGTTGCTCCATAAGATCAAGCATGAGTCATTCTTCAAGTGGCCACCCAGGATGCAGAGCGATCCCTCCACCCGTGATCAAAGGGTCAGGTGTTCCTATCATCGGGATTTCAGTCATTGCACCGAAAGCTGCAGGGTATACAAATCTTTCTTGGAAAGATTGGTCCGAGACGAATACTTAAAAAATTACATAGAGCCCAAGCCCGAAGAGAGGCGCACTCTTGTCCCAACCGAGGAGCCGAAAAACGTCATAGATATGATCCATGTATGTCCGCGCCCCACGTCCAAGGAACTAGAGTCCGATCTCAAGAGGGTAATTTTTACAAGAAAGATAGCTAAGAATAATGGGGGGGCCGCCCAGTAAAAGGGCCAGGATTGGTGAGCCGAGCATCACGTTCTCCGACGCAGACTTGACGGGCGTGGTCACTCCTCATAACGACACTCTTGTCATAACCCTGAAGATAAGCAAGTTCGACGTCAAGAGGTTGTTGATAGACTCCGAAAGTTCCTCGAAAGTGATGTACTCTGACACTTTAAAAGGGATGGGTCTTGGCCACAAGGACCTCACCAAGGTCAGGACACCCCTTATCGGATTCAACGGCTCGTTCGCCCTGTCCATAGGCAAAATCACATTGCCAGTTGTCACAGGTCCCTTCACCATCAACACCGAGTTTGTCGTAATTGATACGGACTCTCCCTACAATGTGATCATGGGAAGAGTATGGCTGCATGTGTTGGGAGCGGTGCACTCCACTTATCACTAGAAACTGAAATTCGTCACACCAGAGGGGATCATGGAGATCCAAGAGGACCAATCGTCCGCAAAAAATTATTTTTATTCAGCTGTTAGAGCAAGGGCTTTCACCCAAGAAAAGGGGCGCGCTCCGGAAGAGATCCTGAAAAAATAATAATTGCAGTTCGGGCGTCCAGGAATGGATGACCCCCGGATTGACCCGACAGAAAGGTCGATGGAGGACCTCCGAAAGGTGCCCTTGGTGGAGGATGAGGAGGAAAGATACTTCTTAGTTGAAACCGCGATGCCTACAGCCGAACAGGAGGAGATGATTGAGTTCCTGAGGGTAAATGCAGACGTGTTCGCTTGGAACACAATGAAAATGACGGGAGTGGACCCCGAAATAATCACACACAAGCTACATGTTGACCCGGCGCACAAGCCAGTAAAACAGAAATCACGACGCATGGCCCCGCACCACGTCCGCGCGGTCAACGAAGAGATCGATAAACTCCTGGAGGCCAACGCTATTCGGGAAGTACTGTTCCCAGAATGGCTGTCTAACACTGTCTGCGCAAAGAAGAAAGGGGAAAAATGGCGTGTCTGCGTAGACTTCACTGATCTAAACAAGGTATGTCCCAAGGACGACTACCCCCTACCAAAGGTGGACCAGCTAGTGGATGCCACTGCCGGATATGAACGCATGGATTTCTTGGATGCCCGAGCTGGATATCACCAGATCCCTCTCCATCCCTTGGATCAGGAAAAGACGGTGTTTATCACTCCAAAGGGAGTTTACTATTACAAAGTGATACCGTTTAGGCTAAAAAATGTCGGGACAACATACTAAAGACTGATGAATCGGATGTTCAAAAAATAGATCGGTAACACCATGGAGGTCTACATTGACGATATGTTGGTAAGAGCAAACGAAGCTGTGACCACCTAGTAGATTTGGCAGATACCTTCTCCACCCTCAGGGAGTACGGGCTGAAGCTGAACGCTATAAAGTGCATTTTCAGAGTAGAGTCGGGTAAATTTCTCGAGTATCTGGTGATTCAGCGAGGAATCGAAGCTAACCCGGATCAGATTCAAGCGATCCTAGACATCCGGAGCCCCCGAACTGTCCGAGAAATCCAAAAACTCACAGGGATGCTGGCAGCACATAACCGTTTCATCTCACGCTCCTCAGACAAATACAAACTCTTTTTTAGAGCCATCAAGAGGGTTGGGAAGGATATGTGGAGCCAGGGGTGCGAAGACGCCCTGAATGGAATCAAGGAATACCTTAGGACTTTCTCGACCCTATCCGTCCCTATCCAGGGAAAAATGCTCTTCTTATACTTATCCGTACCAGAATTTGCCGTCAGCGAGGTACTTATTTGTGAGCATGAGCACCGCCAGAAACTGATTTATTATATAAGCAAGGCGCTCCTGGACGCGGAGACAAGATACCTACCCCTAAAGAAACTGGCTCTATCCCTGATCACAACTGCAAGAAAACTAAGGCATTATTTCCAGGCGCACCCAATTACCGTCCTTACCGATCAGCTCTTAGAGGCAATTTTGAGGAAGGCAGACCTCTCCGGAAGGATTTTCAAGTGGGTAGTGGAGCTGGGGGAACACGACATTCATTTCAAATCTTGAACTGCTATAAAGGGTCAGGTTTTGGCGGACTTCATAGCAGAGTTTTCAAGGGAACATTCCGTTTCAGAAAGACCGCCTCCTCCCGGCATAGCGTCCCCAACAAATTGTGAGGGATCACCATGGCTTTTATATGTGGACGGTTCATCGAACAGTAAGGGGTCTGAGATCGGTATCTTGCTAGTCTCTCCAAATGGGATGGTCGCGGAGCAGGCCGTTCGACTAGGGTTCAAAGCATCCAATAATGAAGCTGAGTATGAGGCCCTCATCTCAGGACTTCGGTTAGTTGAGGCAACTGGGTTTACGAACTTGATCGTACATTGTGATTCTATGCTGATAGTCAACCAAGTTAATAGAGAGTTTGAGAAAAGGGACCCTAGGATGAAGGTTTACCATCACCAGGCGACAACTATAATCCGCAGATTCGGAAGGATTGAGATCAAACAAGTGTCCCGAGACAAGAACGCGCATGCAAACACCCTGACTTGCCTAGCCTCGGCACTGGAGTCCTTTCAGTCGTGCAGGATCACCATAGAATATCTTCCCACCTCCTGCATAGACCAAGCCCCCGAGGCAATGGCTGTCCAGGGCACACACAAGCCGACCAGCTGGATTGATCTTTTTCTCAGGTTCCTAATAGCAGGAGACCTCTCGGAGTGTTCAAAGGAAGCCAGGAAGATAAAACTTAAAGCCCTGAGATTTTGGGTCTCTCTAGATCAGAAGCTATATCGGAGGTCTTTCTCAGGACCTTATTTACTTTGCGTCCAAGAGAATCAGGTGGAGGACCTCCTTTATGAGGTACACGAAGGAATATGCGGGGGGCACTTTGGGGGCGATCCATGGCATACCGCATCATGTCTCAAGGATATTGGTGGCCGTGGATGCAAAGGGACGCACACGCATATGTCCAAAAATATGACCAATGTCAGAAGTTCTCCCCAGCAATCAGGCAACCCGCGGTGGACTTGCACCCTTTGACCAGCCCTTGGCCATTCGCCCAGTGGGGACTCGACTTAGTTGGACCCCTGCCTAAGGCTCTTGAAAAATAAGAAGTTCCTCATTGTGGCCACAGATTATTTCACCAAGTAGGTTAAGGCGGAGCCATTGACTCACATCCGTGACATAGATGCTAAAAAATTCGTCTGAAAAAACATAATCATCAAATTTGGGATTTTTCGAGCATTTGTATCAGATGACGGGACCCAATTTATCGGAGGGCGTTTCAAGTCTTTTTGCAAGCAACTCGGAATCCGTAATCTCTATTCCACCCCTGCCTACCCCCAAGCCAATGGGCAGGAAGAAGCCTCCAACAAAACAATTATCAATGGAATCAAGAAGAGATTGGAGAAAGCCAAGGAAAAATGGGCGGATGAGCTATTGAACATTTTGTGGGCGTATAGGACCACCCCTCGGTCCTCGACAGGAGAAACCCCCTACTCCCTAACTTACAGAATGGAAGCAATCATACCTCTAGAATTAGGACTCCCGACCATAAGGACGCAAGCTTTCAACGCAGGGGGAATGACCGTCAACTTGGATTGGATTTGGATCTAGCGGAAGAAAGGAGGGAGATAGCCGCCTTGAGAGTAACCAAGTATTAGGAAAAGATTTCCCAACTTCACAACAAAAAGGTCAAGGCGCGAGAATTCCAAATCGACAATCTGGTCCTCAGAAAGATAACGACCAATACCCGTGACCCAGCAGAGGGAAAAATGGGACCTAACTGGGAAGGGCCCTACAAAGTGATATCTATCGGAGGCTGCGGGTCATATAGATTAGAAGATATGGAAGGAAAACTTGTAATGCGACCTTGGAATGTGATGAATCTAAAGAAATACTATTTTTAAAGTGTTATTTTCACCAGTGCTCGCCAATGGTTAAGTTATAAGGGTAAGGCCCTAGGGACAGAGTTCAAGGACTCCTGCCCCGAAGAAAAAACAGGAGCAAGCCTCCTGAAAGGGTCAGGCCCTGGGGACAGAGTTCAAGGACTCCTGTCCCCGAAGAAATAACAGGAGCAAGCCTCCTGGAAGGGTCAGGCCCTAGGGACATACTTCCACAAGTGAGACCCTGCGGGTGCGTACGGGTCTTAGCAATGATCAAGCTGAACCAATTGGGCAGGCAAGCCAAATTGCTCCCCAGGAGTCGGAGCTATCAGGATCTTTTAAGCAAAAAAAAAAAAAGAGAGAGAGAATGCACGCAAGAAAATGCAAGAGCAAATAAAAAAGCTTCGTTTCATGGAAGGGGTTTTGCGTCCCCAAGAGCTACAAAAAGAAGAAAAGGAGTACAAGTTCAAATATATATATATATATATATAACACATCGCTACAAGGCGAATTAGCGCAAAAGGGTTGAGCAGCTTCGGGAGCAGGCAGAGTTGGAGGTAATTCGGCAACAGAGGGAGTCTGAGGGATATTATGGTCAGGGGCTTGGTCCGGCAAAACCTCGTTAGATAAGTCCACAATTGCCGCCTCGGGCAGATCTGCCGAAACTTACACCGGCATTGGAGTCGCGCCCTCGGTAGCAATCTCGGCTTCAGCCTGTTCCATCTCCGTTGATGGCACGTATTTGTGCATCTGGAAGAGTGAAAAGTCTAGAAGAATCCCAGCAGACCAGAGCGCCTCGTCCCACCCCTTCTTGAAGAACTCCTTGCTATTTTCCTCAAGAGTGGAGAACACGTCGTCGGCGAACTCCTCTCGGAGTTGTTCCTCGGACTTCCTGTTCTGTGCCTCAACCCTGATCCTGTTCAGCTCTTGGGTCAGAGCCAGACAGCTTTCCTCTGAACCAACATCCATCTCCTCTGCCGCAGAGAGCCGCTGTGTCTGCTCTGTAATCCTCCTCTCAGCGTCGGCCAAAGCAGCACTTAGCTTTTTAGCGCCAACCTTCGCCAACTTGGCATCCTTGAAGAGTTGTTCGATCTGAGCAGCCTGCCCCGCGAGGGTGGAATCCCTGGCAACTATATCCTCCTTAGCACTAGCCAGGGCACCCTCGGCCTCTTCCTTCTGCTCTCGAACCCACTGAAGGTCCATCCTAGCCACATGGTACCGCGTCATAATTATAGAAATCTGTTGGGTGGCCTGCAAAGGAAAGGACTTGTCAATAAAAAGAAAAGCAGCTAGAAAGGACTGAAGCAAAGATGAACTTACCACCAGGAAATTCTAGACGATAGAACGAAACAACACGTTCGTTAATCGCCCCCTGTGAGCCACCATGTCGGCCTCGAAGTACAGTGTCTCACTCACTGCATTGGCAACATGGGGGTCCTGCAAAATGGAGTAGTCGACCCTAATCACTCGGTTCATGTGATCAGTGGCTCGAAGATTCCACTCTGTGGCTTCCACCGTCTGCGGAAGGGGAGGGGGAGTCTACCTCTGCTGCTATTGTTGTTGCTGCTGGGGAGGAGGAGGTAACCCACGGCATCTCCCGCTTTGCTGCTGAGTGGAGGGGGCCCTGGATCCCCTGTCAAGGCCGTCGTGCCTATGTTTGACCCTCCTCTCCTCCTCTACCTGAGGATCTCAGTCACGCACTTAACCCCGACCAACAACTCTTGAAGGTGGGATGGCGCTGGTCCCTACAGATGGGCCCCCACTGGTTGACCCATGCCCCCGCCCGGCAGCGAGGGCTTGCCTCTGCCTCAGGAATCTAAGGTCAATGCGAGGCATGTTAGACATAGTTATCTCGAGGGCGTCCTCAGTGTCTAGAGATTTCAAGATTTGGAAATCAGGCCATGAATCTATCCCCAAAGTCCCCACCTCGGCGTGCGAAGGAACCAAATCCTCTCTAACCCCTAGCTCCTCAACTTCACCCTCTGCTTCTGCCTCCGTAGCCCGGTCGGAATCTTCCTCCAAGTTCTCCTCATCCTCTTGCTGCACCGCCTGATCGAAGAGGTCGGACCACCGCAATGGCTCGAAAGGTTGGGGAAACTGTGAGAACTTTTTATATCCGGGAGTGTAATTCAGGAGGATGTGGGCAGCCCGGTCGAACCCGTTGTCACCAGTAAATCTCCAAACAGTGACTAAATCAAAAAAGTTCACCAAGGACCGAGGTGGAGGAGCCGTTTTCCTAGTGGAGACGTCTGCACACCAACAAAAAGAGAGGGGAGGGAGTTATGAACAGTTCTAAAAAATCTTAAGAACAAAATAATAGACCCGAAGAAGCCGACGTAGTTGTTGTTCTCCATTCCAAATGGCATAACAAGCCGTTGTACTCAGAACCGGCACCCATCTGCCAAGATCCCTTGAAGATGAGTAGGTCATCCTTGTACCCCTTGTCCGAGTCGGAAAGGTGAGTCACGAGGTACATGGATGGGTCCCTGGCTTTGAGGTAGAAGTTTTGCTGAGGCATGACTCTCAAGAGGGAGTAACAAAAGAGGATATCGTTCAGCTCAACATTTATCCCGAGACGCTTGTTGAGCTATAAAACTCCCATAATTATCTTGAAGACATTAAGGCAATACTGTCCGGGAAAGAGGTGGAAATGGGAGAGGAACTGGAGGAGTAAAGGGGGCAGAGGAAACCTAATTCCGCCCTCTATGACGACTTTGGTATAAAATGGCATCTCATCCTTGGCCCCGAGGGTACGGAATGTACAGCCCGTTATAATCCTCTATGTCTACATATGGGGAGATGCTGTACTTGATCCTAAAACTATTAATTTGCTCGCCCCCTTTTTACTTTATACTTCCTGGCCTCGAAGAACTGGCCTGAGGATTCTTGGGGGCAGGGCGACGACGAGGCATCTCCAAAAAGTGATAAAAAATGGAGGGGATTTTTCCACGAAGATCCCCAAGGAGGCTTCCCAAGGATTGGTCCCTGAGTGGCAACCAGAAGCACCTCCAGTTATCGAAAAACCAAAAGGAACATAAAAACGAGAAGAAGAGAAGAGACAGAGGGCGAAGAAAGGGAAGATACAAGGACTCACCAGAACGTAAAAGGAAGTTTTTCTTAAAAACTTGAAGCGACTCCTTCCTCCAGAATGTTCAGAAGCAAGAATGGGTCTGTTGGCCTTGAGACTCCGGTAAACGATTGAACAGTAGACGACGAAAGGAAAGGGATCTCCGGCGAGGTTTCAGGCAAGGGCTCTCTGAAGGAATTCGAAATGGCAAAGTGAGAGAGGAAGAGAGGAAACCCATTTATATAGTACCCATCCCCATCATTTGGGCACGAAGCACGAAGAGGCGTATTTAATGCGCACGACCTCCTAAGCAGGGGAATACGGCTGAAGACAATGATGAAGTAGTTGGGATAGTTACGGAACCCTTCGTCTCCTTTACGACGCGTGTCCTCGGTGTCAGAAGATCGAAGGCTGGGAGGCAGTTGATGGGACATTTCCAGATATTCCAAGATGAAGACACGTGTCCTCGGCATCAGTAAATTCTTGTTACTGTAATCACGACACGTACCCGTTGGATCACGGGTCCCTCTTCCCCCGAGGTACTGTTCATAGGGGTCAATGACACCTAGTACATTACGTATCAACACGTATCCCTCGGTCGGATATGGGGTACATCGGTCCCTACATGTACCAGTCCCCTCAGTACCGAGATGTACCCATCTAGGATGGTATTCTCTGCTCCTGCAGAGGCTATTGATGTACAGGTCACTAACCTAGGCTAGGCTAGGTTAGCCATTATGATCTCGTCTTATACAATTGATGTCAGAAGGCAGAAGACACAGCCAATAGAGAATGGGCGCGTGGCATACTGTGTCACATCAGAGAAAAAAAGACCGGATGCCCTTGCTGACACACGACTTGGAAAAGCAAGCATTTAATTACACCATTTCCTTAATGAGACAGCATTTAATGCAGTAAGGCTCGGAAGTGAAAGGTAATAAATGTCCCTAAGGCTGGGCATTTATTACATCCTTGTCGAGAGGAGCTCATTAAACATTCGACAGGCCGATGACGCAGCATTGGTTGCTCGGGATCCCGAGCAGTTAAAAGAGAAGACATTCCTCATAGGGATCAGTGCGCACGTTGCTCGTATCTAATGATCACCTACTGACCACACTGACAGTAATCATGAGTTTTTGAGGTATAAATACTCCTCACAAAAGGCAAGAGGGGAGAAAACGAAAAACCTTTTCTCAAACCTATACTCAGTGTTTTCTTCTTCCCCTCTCTCAAAAATTGACTTGATCATCGGAGGGGATACGCCGAAAAATACTCTGGTGCCCTTCTAACTTGTTTTTCTCTGTTCCAGGGACCTCCTTCAGCCTTACTGGACCGCTCCTTTGATCCACGAAAGTCACTCATTACCGTTCCAGGCCGCCAACGGATCTCAGCCTGTTCCAAATAGCGAGGTTGAGCATTTGATTGACTGACTCGAGTTCACCACGGGAGAAATCTGTTCTCGTGTTTATATTGTGCAAAATCCTGCACGCACAGTTACCAATAATAATCTCATAAAAATGTTTGCCTTATCATCAAAACCTTAAAATCATTTTATCAAACACCTTGCGTGCCCTGGTTGATGGGTGGGGTTGTGGTGGTCCAACGGTGGTTTTGGATTGGGGTTTAATTGGCTAGGGTTTGGGTGTAACAATGGTTAGTGGCAGTGGGCCAACAAGTAGGGCTTGGGCTGTGGTGGCAGCTGAAAGAAACGGGGCAGCGACCATGGGGTGGGATTATGGTGATAGCATTTGTTGATGGTTGGGCGGGGAAAGGTGGCCGGGGTATTGTAGAATCAAAAGAGGGAAAGAATGGGAGAGAAAGATAGAGTTACCGAGAGAGAACGACACCTTTACTGTTGAAATTTAACGCACCTTAAAATCACGGACAAACACACGTAATAGAAAAATAAATTAAGAATAAAAAATAATAAAAAATAAAACACATAAATTTTACGTGATTCTGTAATTTACCTACATCCACAAAGTTTCAGGGAGTTCACTATTGAGAGAGAGGATTACAAAGAACGACTATACACATCGATCAAACCCTAATCACCAAAATAGTGATTTTTTATATGTCTTATGCACCAGCTCAAGTCTTCGTTCCATAGACCAACTCTCAAAAAAAATTTCATTAAAAAAATTACACAACATTATTTCGGGTTGAATTATCATTCGGATCAATATACAAACTAAACTCTACAAAGGCCCAACATTTACTACCACATCTAATCGTTATTATCCTTGCTTGTTGCCGTCGCCGTTGATCGGGGAAGAGTTTTGGAATTTTGAGGGTGAGCTAAGAGAGTAACTAATGAAGAGAGCCAGAGTGAATAAGAAATAGAGAGAGAAAGAGAGAGACAGTTACTAGTGCTAATTAATGCATGAATTGAAGAGTGGAGTGTTTTGGCTTTCTGAATAAAACTAACGTAGATGTAACAGGACACGAGAGGTTAGGACTTGGGATACAAGTGAAATTTATTATTTTATTAAAGTTAGATTAATCAATCAAAAGTTTTTCTACCTTTTAGAAATAGTAAGTATAGATATGATTGGAAGATAAAAAATTTAATAATTCAAAATTCTTAAAATTTTAAAAAGTGAAAGAAAAAGTTTCTCAAACCCTCTCCCTAGAAAATTGATTGTTTTCTATCTATACTAGCATCCAACCACGTGTGATACACGAAATTTGTCTTTCCTACCATCACCTTAATTTACCTTTTTTAAATCATCATATCATTAAAAAAATTATCATTAATGGATTAAAATAATATTTATTAAAAAAGTGAAGAAAAATGAGTGAAATTTTTTTATTTTTTATTTTTGGTACATTGGAAAGTGAAAACAGAGGGGTCCGTTAGAGACTCTTCCGAAAGAGATACATGCAAAGGTTTTGAGAAAAAAATACACATGTTTGTTAACCACTGACTTAGTCGTATTGATTATCGCAAGTGTTGTTATAGTTACTCAAATCTTTTAGATCAAATATGATATTATTTTCTCTTCCGATCGTTACCAAAATTTTTTAGCAAGATAAAATGACTGGAAAAAAGAACAATACGCACACCTAGTAGTTAATTCATATATACATTTATATCTATTTATACTATTAATAAAAATATTTTAACATGAAAATTTTTGATTTACCATTGTACCCTTATAAAAAATTATAGAGGTCACTCTATCATTCCATAATTAAATATCAAAATAATCATCATGTTTGTATGTATTTAAATTTTCAAATTGCCTTTAACATCTATTTTAGTGATCTATTCTTCATGTATAAATATCAATTTCTATAAAAACAAATTGACTATATTGCCTTTAAAAAATATGTGCATCATTAAAATTTTTTAATAAAATGTTCAAAAACATTTTAAAAATTCCATCAATTTAACATTATTCATTTCATATGCAAATATAACATTGTACACACGCGCGCGTGCACACACACACACATATATATAATTTTTACCAAATCAATTTATATTACATCAACATAATTTTTCAGTTATAGTAAACTTTCTAAGTTGTATTAAAATTTTGTGTGAAAATAGATTGTAATTTATTTTTAATATGCTTTACAATATATACTATGAAGTATCATATTAAAGTTTATTCGAATATACCTGACTAATTACTAATTACAATAAATTTTTAAATATGATTAGTATATTGACAATTATTTTTATTTTATTCAATGGATTATAAATGGAATCCTAATCAGATGAATTTCAAAAAAAAAATTATTTGTCAAACATCACTAAAAATCACTCTCAAGCACAATTTTTTTTTAAAAAAAATAGAACTCTAACTATTTTATAATATTTTTTTTATAATTAAAACGACAAATCTTTGGAATATACAAAGTTTTCATAATTATATAATAAATTATAAGTGATAAAAAAATAAGTTTGATAAATTTAAGATGACATTTAATTTATATACACATATACCTAATACTCTTTATTTATTTTTGTGTAAGAAAACTATTCATGAATGACCAAAAAAAAATGATAAATTATATTTTGACCCCTTAATTATAACTATTTTTTAATATTGTCTCTTCAACTATCATATTTTTTACATCACACCCTCATCTAAGTGATTAGTTTCATATTCTCCCAATTATTAATGTTTGTTGTAAATTTGATGGAAAGTAGTTTCATTTTGTTCACAAAATTATGTAATTTTTCACTTTACCCTATTAAGTTGGTAATTTCTGTCCAAAAAAAAAATGGATTTTTGTTTTGGGGGCAATGTGAAATAATTCAATTAATTGAGGAGATAAAATAAAATTTGATTAGTTTGAGGGATAAATTGAAATCAACTCCACATTTAAGCTTGTCTAAATGTAATTTTCACAAAAACAAACTTTGTTAATTTACCCGATATTTTAACTTAATTTTGTGACTTAAAAAATATGGCATGCTCACTTCCAACAAATAAGAACCTTTTTTTTTAATAATTCTATTTTAACATAATTTGTGATAAAATATTCAATGCAACAGTGATAACATGTCAGCATTGATAACATAGTATCATCAACTAAAATAAAATTTAAAATAGATAAAATGAACTCCACTTAAGTAGTTATTGATTTACATGGAAGAAAAGTGAGTAATTATCTACTTACATAGAGAGGTAGTTATCAATTTATGTAGCGTTTGATAACGATAGGAGTTTAGAGTGGACTGTCCATCCTAAACCTAAATCATCTAATGGGCCCAATGGGTGCATAAAGGCCCAAAAGACCCCTTTACAACTCATCTGCTCCACAACAAGAAATGGGTCATAATTCAAAAGAGGAAACCCAGTAGAGAGTTCAACTCGACACAACCCTGATCGATCATAACAAGTTAAGTGGTAAGCAGCTCAAGATGAAGGAGCTCGGTATTCACCAGACCCCGAATGTCTCACATCGCACCACATGTCTAGGAGACAACTTCTGGAACTTCTAAAGAATGTGTACTCTCTGATAAAGGGAATATTTTTGCACATTTCATTGAAAGATCATGAATATGGTTAGTGTCAGGGTAACGGTCATCATTACAAGACAAAAATGATGGGATCACAAAATTAGCCGAAACCAGAGGAAGATCGCAGCAAACCCTAGATAATCCCATATATAAATAGAACACATTTACACAATGTAAAACCTATCTGAGAAACCTCTACTCGCAAGGCATTGTTCAATAAAGTTCTAAGCTAAGAAATTCACTATAACCTTCTTCTTTAAGTAATATAAACTTTACAGAGAAAAAATTTTCATTACAATGGACATAATCCTGGTCTTTCGACTAAAGTGAACATCTTATATATTGTCTTTGATCATATATATTTCCTCTGTTAGCTTAAAATATTCATATTACCTTGCCCATTTTGCAAAACATTGACTTAGACTTGGACTCAGTGTTTTTCAAGCACTGTCAACTTTTACACACACACACACACAAATCTACCATGAGCTCATCTAACTCTCCACTTCATTCCTCTCAATTTTTTACTCACTTTCTTATTTGTCTATATGTTATTAGTTGGTGATATCACGTGTCAATACTGACGTAATATCACTGTTATAACGAATATTTTTTCTAATATACTGACTTAATTCATAATAATCATTGATTTAGTAACAAGTTCTAATAAATACTAAGGTCCAAATGTCAATCAAATAGTTATAAATTATTATATCAACAAATTATATCAATATATGACGGAAGACATACACACAGGGGGTCCATAGCTCAGTGGTAGAGCATTTGACTGCAGATCAAGAGGTCACCGGTTCGAACCCGGTTGGGCCCTTCTGATTTTTTTCTAAAGTTTTGCTTTTGAATTTATTGTGCTCTTTGTGTGCGAAGAGCAGTTTTTTTCAAAGCCTCACCCCCTGCTTCTGTAGAACAACGTAATCTTGGAGAACAATTGATTGGTACATCCCACAGTTAGGGTGAGACTTAGCGACTTTCTTGTATTGTCAAAAAAACTTGTTCTACAGAGTTTGTAATGCTTAGGATTTACTTTCCTGTAAACCTAATGCATGCTGGAATAAGTAAATTTTCTTTGTTTCCATCCTTCTGACTCAATTTTTCTAATATCAATTTTTTCAGTTAAATGTAGGGATTAATTAAATATTAATACACTAGCGACGATCTCATGTGACACACATATTTATATTCTTCCCCTCTCACTCCACTCCTCTTATTCAACTCCATCCAAAAAAAGATTTAACTATTAGCTTATGTTCGAAAATCAAAACCCAAAAAAAAAAAAAAAAACAAAGGCAGGAGTTGAGATGTTCATCTAAAATTTGTTCAGAAAAATAATCTTGCAATAACGATAATCAAATGAGCAAGCAAAATGTGAGAGGAAGAGACGATAGAGACAGGGAATAAAATTTGACAAGGAATAAATAATTATCTATAGCTTATTATTGGTTGAGTTGTTTGTTTAGCAAGTTAGGTGTAGGACATGAGTCAGGGGAGAGTTTAAAACTATTCCGATGGGATAAACTCAAAGTTAATTAAAAAAATCAAAATTATGAGAAAAATAGAAAAGAGAGAGAGGAAAGCTATATTAGGCCCGCTCTAATCTAAATTATTTGTTATATAATATGGATAGATTAGTTATCGTTTGTGCTTTAAAAAAATTATCAATCACAAATATATTTGTATTCACAATCAAAATCAAATCACAAGCACAAAGGAGAGAGAAATAAAATTAAACACCAGTTGTAAAAAATGAGCGGTGTTAGTAATGATGGGCCACATTGGTGGTGATGGAAGACGATAATGGTTGTGGTGGACGACAACGACTGTGGAGGTAGTGGCAATCATGGGTGACAATGATGTGATAGATTTTAGATGATGATGGCAATCGTGGGTGACAATGATGATGATAGATTTTAGATGATGATACTAGTAATGACAGTCATAAGTGAACTCGGTGCTGGTAATGGGTGGGGATGGTGGTGAGCGACGATAATGGTGATTATCAGTGGTGGTGGTGGGGCGACGACGGTGATGTTGGCAATATTGAGTTGTGGTGGTAGACGGTGACGATAATGGTGGTAGGTGTGAGTGGTGGTGGTAACCACAAGTGCTTGTGGGCGACGGTTGTAATGAGTGGTGGCGAATGACGATGGTGGTGGTAGGTGTGGTGGGGGTAGATGACGGCAATGATAGATGACGACGGATGGTGGTGGCGATAATGGGTTATGGTGGTGGGTGTTAGTGGTGGTGTAACGCTCTGATTTTTCAGAGACATTATTTGATAAAAATACAACCGAAAACTGTCCCAATAAAATTAGATTTATCAATATCATCTTGCAATACAAATAAATTTCTCAATACAAATAAAACAACAATTATATCGACATCTTCTCATCTTTAATACTTTGATTATTTTGCTCTGATCTTTTCACTAAAATTAACCTAAAAATATTAAATAAAATGAAAAAGTATACAATATGACGAGAAATAGGACATTAAATACCGAATAAATCAAGAATCATAAGGTATCTTAATCAATAGATATAAACCAACACATTTATAATCACATATCACATGTCATGTAAGATCTAAACGCAAATCTAACAGCTCACCAGTCATTTCACCTAAACCCGATTGCATGGGTCTATTGGTTGGCAATGCATCGAACTATTAAGTGTCATGATCCCTTTTCAATTCACACAAAATACAATTAATGAGATCAGTATATTCAACAACATTGACTCAAAATTCTAAAAATAATGATATCACAATATGAAATACAAATCAAAAGATAATTAAAAAAAAACACTATTAACAAAGAGATTCAAAAGGAACATTTCGTATACCTCAAATCATGATTCGATGCTACAAGATATGAATACTAAGCTATCGCGAACACTATTCTCAAATCCGAAAGCAATTGAAGCCAATATCACCAGCTGTATATGCACTCAAGTCTCAATGTTCCTCTATTTTTTCTTCTTTCTCTTAACTTTGTTTTTTTTTCCTTATCTCTTGTTTCACACTTGAACGCCCTTATTTTTTTTCTTAGAATATCTCCGACCTTAATTTAAATGTAGACT
This sequence comes from Ilex paraguariensis, assembly GCA_963454935.2. Classification (NCBI taxonomy): domain Eukaryota; kingdom Viridiplantae; phylum Streptophyta; class Magnoliopsida; order Aquifoliales; family Aquifoliaceae; genus Ilex; species Ilex paraguariensis. The sequence continues at coordinate 27,144 of CAUOFW020000838.1, forward strand.
CAAATTTAAATTTAAGTTAAAATTACCCAAAAAATTTCTCTAGTTTTAGACTCAAACCTATACCAAATAAAGACAAAACTTATTCTGGACTTAAATTGAAGGAGAATCAAATTTTATACCAAATTTCTACAAGTAACTTTTCAAACTTATCTAAAACTAAAAGGTTTCTTGTTTACCTCTTCTTTCCTTTCTCTATTATGCTGCTTCCATCGCCAACCACCACCGAAGTTTTCACAAATCATGTGAAAATCTGTAGATAAAATTTTTCTTTTTTATCTTCCATATTCTGGATTTCTTATATTTTTTAAAACTCAAATCTCACTCATCTTTCATACTATATAAACTTTAAGCTTACCTATCAAATTTTTCTTTGATTATTTTGAGTTAAACACTTATGATAGTACAATTTCAGTCTACTGATTTTTCCTGAAATTTTAAGTCTTCTCTACCCACAAATTTAAAAAAGTCGTCATTTTATTTCTTTAATATTCTATTTTTGTGAAAAACATATGTTTTTGTGTGTTTCAAATCAGACTCATGTCAAAATAGTTATATTTGCTTTCTTTTTCTTTTTTTTTGTCTAAATTTATAAAAAAATTATAAAAGATTAAAACAATATTAAAATTTTGGGGTGATTTCTTTATTTCTATGTAGTTTTGTGTATATATATATATATTCATTTTTTTTTTTGAATTACCCATTTGTAGAGAGAGAAAAGTTTCATTTATTTTATCAAATTTCATAATTGAATGACACAAAAAAACAAAGTTTTAGGACAATAAGGAAATGATATAATAGTATAATACATTCTCCTAACACTCATGTATACAACACATTGACAACGCACCCACTTCACATGCACACACCCACTTCTAAGTCTTGCTTTCAAGACACCACATCCACTTCGTTAACTACACACATCCAACCGTGGACACTTTCCCACGTACATTGTTATTATTTTTGTCTAGTGCATTAATATTTTTTGCTCTATTATACAAAACACAACCCACCGTTTATGAATAACAAGTAAATCAAAGTAATTTTCATTAATATTTTTTTCTTACTTACTAAGTTTTGATCCCAATAAAATTCATAATAATCAAATGTCTCATAATTAAAAATCCTAACTTATAATTTGATCTCGAATAGCAGTTGTATAATTTTCAACACTTTCATGTGACCCATAAAATTCTTAATTATTTAATCTCTTTCAAGTCGAGACTCGACCGTCACATGCGACAAATGGTGGTGGTGGTGGTGGTGGTGGTGGAAGGTGTGGTGGGGGTGAATAATACTAGGTGGCAGTGACAATGGGCGACGACAGATGGTGGTCTGATGATGGTGGTAATTATAATAAATATAAGAATAAAATAACGATGGCGACAGTGATAACAATCAATGAAAAGTGAAGACAATGGTGGTAGTGGGGCGGTGGCGAAGGTGGTGGGGTGGAGGCAGCGGTTGTGGTGGCAGCAATTGTAGGGCGGTGGGGGTTGTAGTAGTGGGGTGGCGATGACAATGATTGTGGTGAAATGTTTTGTAAATAAGTGATTTTAAAAAAGTAGAATTTTTTTTTTTAACTTTTTCTTACTTATTTAAGTGATAAACTATTTTTGACTTATGAAGAAGTAATTAAAATAAGTTATTTCAAACATTATTTATTTTTTTTATAGCGTTTATGAGAAATTATAAATCAGTTAAACACTTTTAAAAAGTCATCCAAATACACCTATTTAATTTGAAAAATTAATATTAGACGTCGAATTAACTTTAAAATAAGATTATAAACGATCTCAACTAGGAAAAATAAAAAAATATTTTTTATATTATATTTTATTATATAAATTTCTCAAAGGAAATTTGCATATTAAAATAGGCTTCCATGGTCACTTAATAGTTCCATTATTCCACTCTTCTTTGTTTTTTGGTACGTTAAATGATGAAGGGTTAAGTAAACCTACCTTGATTTATTACTTTTTCACCCCAAAAAAAATATAAATAAAAAAACTGGGATTTTTTTATCTCACAAATTGCTTCAAGAACTCATAGACCAAGAACGCCAAAAGGGCAGAAGTATTTAATTTATTTAATCACAAAAAAGAGTGGCGTCGCCCGGGTTCGAACCGGAGACCTTCAGTGTGTTAGACTGACGTGATAACCAACTACACCACGACACCAGCTTGTTTTTTCTGATTGAACGATTAATATTATATTGATTATATATTTCAGCAACATGCATTAACAGCTGGCCAGTGTTTATTGCTTTGGGTTAATCTCATTTTACACCCCGAAAGATAGTTTGAATCTTAATTTACACCCTCAAAGATAGAAATTTGTATCAATGTGCACCCCCAAAGATCAAAAATCTCAATTTGCATCCTCAAAGATAGAAATTTATATCAATGTGCACCCCAAAGATAAAAAATCTCAATTTACACTCTCAAATATAGAAATTTATATCATTATGCATCTAAAACTAAATTTATAAATTATACATAGATCCTCTCATGCTTGTCACTTAATCGTTTGGACCTCTTTATATTTAGAATATTACTCCTACATCTCATGACATTTATGCACGTACAACATGTAACACATTTTCGTTGATATCTGTTAATATAACCGTTAAAAAATATAATTTTATCCTAATAAAAAATTATAATTTCATATTACATTTATTTTATGGGTCCAATATACTTTAAAGTTCAAAATCAAGCTTACCATTTGAATGTCTAATAAAATGTAAATATTTATATAATATTTTTCATATTTTCCTTTTTATAAATATCTATATTCTATTAGACATTCAAATGGTAAGCTTGATTTTAAACTTTAGAGTATATCGAATCCACAAAATAAAGGATAATATAAAATTATAATTTTTTATTAGGATAAAATCATATTTTTTAACGATTATATTAATAGATATCAACGAAAAGTGGTTATGTTTACACATGTACAAACGTCATGAGATGTAGGAGTAATATTCTAAATGTGAAGGGGTTCAAATGATTAAGTGATAAACATAAGGGAAACTAGGTATAATTTATCAATTTAATTTTAGGTGCACATTAATACAGATTTCTATATTTGAGGGTATAAATTGAGATTTTTGATCTTTGAGGGTGTACATTGATATAAATTTTTATCTTTGAGGGTACAAATTGAGATTTTTGATCTTTGGGGGTGTACATTGATACAATTTTCTATCTTTGAAGGTATAAATTTAAATTTTTAATCTTTAAGAGTATAAATTGAGATTCGAACGATCTTTCGAAATATAAAATAAGATTACCCCTATTGCTTTCTGGTCCTGATCGTCTTGCCCCCTGAGGCCAGAACCCTTGACCTTGAGACTTCCTTTTTCTTTACCATCTTCTCCTTCTACAGCCCTAATTCAGATCTCTTTCTCTCTCCTAAGTTTTATCCCCAAAAAAAATGGTAGGTCCTCAGCTTGACACGACTCTCGACGACCTGATCAAGAAAAATAAAGCTTCCGGTGGTGGCGGAGGGAGCTTCCGCGGCAGAGGTCGATCTGGACCCGGCCCTGCTCGCCGCTTCTCCAACCGCGGTGCTAATCGAGCTGCACCCTACACCGCCCCAAAGGTTAGATCTTTTTTCTGTTTGATTCATTTTTTTTTCTTTTTATTTTTGGGGAGGGGGAGGAGACTTGAAACCTTCACCTTAAAACAAAGCTTTCAAAGCCTTCAAAGTACCATTGGACCAAAGATCCGTTAGGTATCATGATTTTGCCACTTCTAAAGGAAAAAAAAAAAAGATTTTTCGATTGAACTCCGATGAGGTGTTTGGTTTATAAATTTTGAGATTTCTGGAAAATTGTTGGTGGTTCAGGCACCAGATTCGGGGTGGAAGCACGACATGTTCGGCGGGGATCAGGCGTTGACTTATATGGCACAAGCCGGTGGTCGATCCTCCTCTATAGAGACCGGAACAAAGCTCTATGTATCTAATCTTGATTATGGTGTTTCTGACGAAGACATCAAGGTAAAAATTCTTGTTTATTTATTTTTGTTTCCCCATTTGTTTCCTGATGTCTGTATTTATGGCTTTCACACTTAATAGCAATGTCTCCGGTTTGCTTCCTAAAGTGTTAGTTTGATGTCTGGGTAGTGTTTGGGTTTTGTAATATTCTAGCTCCATTTACACTGTTACAAACTTCTGGATTTTGTTCCATTCTTTTATTAGAAGTTGCTTATTAGCTATTTGAAAGCCTGAACTTTGTAAGGAGCTGTAGGAATTAAGTTGGGGATTCTTGCATTGCAAGTGAACCATTTTCAGGTAAAATTATGAGGAGCCATAGAATGCGAGATCTAATTGTATGTTGGTGTGAAGATCGGTGGAGGATTATTATGTAGCTAACTGGTCGGATATAATGTCTTAAATATCAGTTTTCATTTGCTTGACTTGCTTCTTTAGGTTTTTCAATGTAATGGACTGATATGATGCACATTGTGTATGAAAGTTGTAGCTTGAGATGGTGCTGGGATAGAATCTACCATGGAGATGTGTTAGGGTTTTACTCCGATTACAGTCAATGGTCAAGGTTTCTATCTCGAAATGACTTTATGGCTAGTAACGCATGGGACAAGAGGCATTAATATTGCTACTTAGTTGTGTGGCTTTGTTAAATCAGAAAGTTCTGAAAAATATAAGAACACTTTGGTCAGGAAGCACATTGAAGTCAAAAAAGTCAAGTTTAATTTCCGGTATTTGTAATCTCAAACGTCGACTGTGCTCCCAACTTCGGTGTGGTCACAACTTTACCATTCTTGCAATTGCCATTTTGGAAGTATTGAAATTCAATTTCCAATCTCCCCTATTCTATCTGTGAGGTAGATGGGCACATTTATTGACCTGCATTACCCATCCTTCGTAGCCAAGTTTTACAACTGTTGTTCAAAATTTGACGAGTGGCTTCCCTTTGGGTTGTGACATGGACGTTGAATGTGGTAGCGGCTTTTCCTGTTATTGTAACAGCCCTACTACCCACACAGTTAACGGCAAATCTTATAAAACACAGTAAAACTTAATCAGCTATACGTTGGTCGTGTTACTTGCTATGTTGTCTAATTTCTATCCTTTACTTTTTTTTCCCATGATTTCTTCTTCATAATTTTTATGCAGTACTTTGGCTTTCTCGTGTCATTTCATTTTTGCACTAATTCTCACATATTGTACACTGCAGGAACTCTTTTCGGAGGTTGGTGACCTGAAACGAAATTCGATACATTACGATAGGAGCGGAAGATCAAAGGTATCTTATCAAGCTTGTCACAACGTAAAGGATCCTTTGTGTCCTGCTGTGGTTTAGAAAAACTCTTTTGTTTAGGGAACAGCAGAGGTTGTCTTCTCACGGCGACAAGATGCTTTAGCAGCTTTCAAGAGGTACAACAATGTTCAACTTGATGGAAAGCCAATGAAAATTGAGATTGTAGGAACAAATATTGCTACTCCCGCTGCTACTCCTGCTGCTGTGCCTCCATCTGTAAATAGCACTTTTGGAAATACAAATGGAGTTCCCAAAAGGTATTCACTACAGTTATTTCAATTTCTCCAGTTGTTTTAGGGTTTTTAGATTTATGCAGGAAAGTCTTCCAATATTCTGTCTCCTCCTGCATGCAATGCTTGGGATGTGTCATATGCTTGCACTGTACCGCTTATATTTGGTTGATTGATATATATGTTAGAAAGGCTGCCATTAATTAAATTGGTTTTGATGATCAACAACAGTCATCTTTATTACGAGTGTAAAATCGTGATATTAATGCTTGCAATAAATTGGTCCTGAAGGTTCCTTATTATTTAAAATTCATTTTAATATGAATAAGCTGCAAAAACATCTCCTTATGCTGAAATCATGGACTCAGAGAGTTGCCTAAAAGTGCCGTAAATTATGATAGTGTGAGTGTGACTATGTTCAGCAAGGAAATGTAATTACCTACCAAAAGGAAGACATCATTTAATTACAAATTTTTATATTCATTATGGTTGATATCTGGCATGGCGATCCACCACTTAGTATTTCTTTTTGGAGTTAGTCAGGTTAGTTCGTTTTTGTCATGCATGAGTAATTGCAGCCAACTTTTTGTGGTAACTACTAAGATAGGGAATTATTTAGAGATTAGAATTATTTTCTGCCTTCAAGCAATCACTCAAGGCATTAAAATTAGAATTATTTAGAGATTAACAATCTAAATAATTCTAATTTTAATGCCTTGAGTGATTGCTTGAAGGCACATTTGAGTGTCTAATATTCATAATAAGTCTTCTAGGCTCACTATTTACACTGGTGTTGGTGAATGGTTGTGATTTCTTTCAAGATCTTTCCAATTATTGGTGAAATGTGTCTTGTATCTTATTGGGAAATGGTTTACCTGGCTTCCTATTAACAAACGATAAGATAAATGAGTTGCTGATCATCTAATTCTTTCTTGCAAATATGCTTCTCTTTAGTTAGTAGATTGGATGTCTCAATTGAATGTTTGGCGTATTTATGCAACAGTAGTCAAGTAGGGGGTGGTGGTGGATTCGGAAGATCACGCGGTCGTGGCAATGGAGGTCGTGGATTGGTAAGGGGCCGTGGACGGGGTAGAAACAGTGGCGAGAATATATCTGCCGAAGATCTTGATGCTGATCTGGAGAAGTATCATTCAGAAGCAATGCAGATAAATTGAACACATCTCTCATATTTATTGGTTGGCTCTTTACGCCTGCTATAGCCATCATGTGCTTAGTGATGCACCGGGCCCCACTATTTTGTGTATTTCCCCAAAATCCAACACTCTAAGTAACGAGTATGAAAGCATTTGTATGAAGAACCATTAGAACCTTGGTTTATGGGGCTTGGGGTTTTATTGTTGATTATTCCTTTCATTATGGTATATTGTGTGGGTTGATGGACAGATGCATGTATTTTGATCCTGAACTTTTTCGGCAAGTAGCTACTTTGGTTTCAATCCATTCCTGACTTGGAGGCATGAAAGTGCAAACTATGTCTCCTTGTTCACCGGACACAACCAAGGTGCTGCCTAGAAGGTGATGAACAATTAAGACGTGCATCACCCACTGCTTTGAAGTTCTAGGATTGCTTCTTTCATCGTTGAATTGTGAGAACATCAACTAGAGGTAATTTTAAAAAAAAACAATTTCCGTTCGTTTTCACTGTTGAAGTTATCTCCATGGTTTTTTTTTTTAATGGTGCTGTTTCTGAGGTTAATCTGTTAAGCTGTTTTGCATCGCATTTTGTTTTCGCTTGGTGGTCTGTCCAGAGATTTCTTAGCACATTCATCAAATGGGCCTTAACTTTGAACGTTTAGTCATTCGAAAGTCCTGTTTGACTTCACATATTGACAATATAGAGAACAGGTCAATGAAAGAGGGGTCATTTTAGCAGAACAATGTAGAGTTAAGTCAAATATTCGGAATCTTAATACTGACATGGACTGCTAAATTCATCAAGGGAATCTTGCGGTGAGCTGGTGTCCACTGCGGCTTACTTTAGGGACAGGCTTTTTTGCAGAAGCATAGCTATGCCTTGGCTCTTCCAAGTTGGGGAATATGCAGAATTTTGAAAAATGTAGAATGGTGGCACTCTAACTACTTACAGATTTGGTGTTTAAGGATGGCTGGTTACTTTTTTGTTTGAGACTGAATAATTGACATGACCTGGGTGCTTCTTTATTTTCAAAATTGTGGTGCTGTCTTGTTCATTGGTGGTAGTTGGTTGAAAGCTGCTCCTTGGGTGTCTATTTATTGCTTTTGGCTAGGTACGCAGAATGCTGTTAAGACCTGCCCTTTGTATTGATGAGCCCTTTTTTAATTGGAACTTGGTTGTCTAATTTGTTGGTTTTGGCTAGGACATCGAGTATGATTGTTTTATGGAGGAAAATTATTTCAGTTTGGCTTTTTCAGGATTCTGAAAATTGGTCAATGCAATACATGTCCAGTGGTTGTGGATTAAGCAATTCTTAGTTGCATATTCCTATGGAGGATAGTCTGTAAGAGGTTCTTCTGGTCTCAAGATTTCCTTCTTTCACAGTAATGTCTTTTTGAAGTGCAAGTGTAGTGTGTAACAACCAGCAGCCTGACCAAAATAAGGTCATTTGAATGAGTAGTCAATTGATTCAGAATGCCGGATATCTGGTGTTGCCTCACCTTCAAACATCTGATTGGGGAACGGGGCAACACCCATGAAAGCTCTGGGGAAGCAAAAGACCTGCCCGGTGGGTGTAGGACTCTTCGAAAAAGTGATCAAGGAGGAGGCACAATACTGACTTTCATAAAGTACTTAAATGGTGGAAGTTGGAAATGAGTTGGTAAATTCTCCAGTGCCCTGCTTGTATCAGGAGACTGCACGAGTGATATATTCAACTTTACAGAAAGGGGAGTCGTATGGAAAAGAGACTCGAGTGTCTGTCCCAGCAGTTTGGTTGATTCTCGTTTAATACTCATCATCTTCTTCTGGAGGAAGTAATCACTATTTGTAGGAACCATCATTACATACATGATGCTATACACAGTTATGTTTGGCTGTATTCGCAGGGAAAGGAAACTTACGTTTGGTGTCTTGATGCAATGCTGTTTGGAACTTCGCTTGTAGGATGTTAAGATGGTTTGGAAGACTTATTTTGGGAAGATAGTTGGACATTGAAGGGTTTTTGGTATCACATATGAAATAGCCGCTCGAAACAAGCACGAAACACCCTTTGGAGAGTACGCTAGGCATGAAGATGTGCATAGTGTGATAATTTTAGTTTTTGGGTTTCTTCACTTTTCTTTTTTCATGTTGATCATTGTCTTTTAGCATATCTTGGAAGAGGGTTCGTTTTCTTGGAGGATACTGTCAGGATATTAAAAACATGATTTTTTTTTTGGTTGGCAAATAATAGTCATTTGCTTTTGTCTTGTGTACTAAAATAGTGACTATGTAGGTACAATCAGAATGTTGTTTTTTGCATCATCCATGGAGCTTCGACCAAGATGTCTCGCCTCCCCAATTTAGGCCTCTGAATAGGAACCTTCGTGCATTGATAGGCTATATTAGGCTATTAGGTTGCAACTCGGTGAAGCTCTCGATACTGGGCTCTTGACAGCTATGCCAAATGTAGGATCAAGTCAGGTGGAAGATGAAATTATCATTTCTCTATAATTGTTTGCCAAACCTCAGGATTCTCAAAACGAGAATTAATTAGTACCTCAAATCACTGAAAAAAATATTTTCAATTCCAGTTTGAAGGATTGATGATTATGTTGCCAACCAGATCTCTCCCCCAAGACTAACACTGCTAGCCATACCAAGACTACGAATTTATGTAGTCTTGAGAGACAGAGAGGGGTTGCCCATGCATGTTGTGAGAAGATATCAAAACAAAACCAGAACCAGACTACAAAACAAACCGGCATCTACTGCATTATATCTAACGGCAATATCAACGCCCACAGTTTAAGTTGCAAGGTCCAAAGCCTTACTTCTAAATTGTGTCTTAGAGCAAATCAATATGATCTACATGCACACCTGAAGATATTAAACAGCAGGAAATCTTTCTTACATTTGTCTGTCTATGCATCACAAGCCGCTTGATATTTGATATATAGAATGCACATCATCTATAAATGCTTGGGCTTTGTCAACTTTTCCCAACTAGAAAATATCAACCTCAGTACAGAGTAAAACACTGCCTGAATGCAGGACATTATGAAGTTCCAACAGGACGAGGGCCAGTACCATGGATACAGCAAGCGAAAAAAGAGGCTTATAACATGCCGAGGGTATCGTCCAACCTGAACAAAAGCATCAATTCCATTCCATAAAGATAGCTGACTTTGTGAAAAAGTGAAGAGGCGCAAATCTAATAGCCCCAGTCAAATATTCACCAGCATGAATATGCATTGCTACTAAACCGACGCTTGCAAATCAAATTGATGCCTACACCTATGTACATCCTTGAAATGATACCAGGGAACAATCTTTGCAAAGGGGATATATGATCTAGTTCATGCTATAAAACACTAGTCAAATTACCATCAAAGACATGTTATTCAGTCAAGTAGTTAGAAATGAAGTTTAGTTTCATTATAGATGATGCCACCAGGGTCCTTATATGTAGGCCAACTATAAAGAGATACCCATGTAATTTGTGTTTACTTATATCATATCCTTTCTATTTTTAGCCAAATGATAAAAGATTCCAAAACCTTTTGATCCCAATAAGCTATCAACCAATGCTTTGCTTAACTCCATTGTGTTTTGCATTTGCATGTACCAGAGAACGTAAGAAACGATGGTGTGATTATTGGCTACTCTACAGTCCTGCCTTCAGTTTGTCTTGTTGATGGGCTTTGTAATAATTTCAAATAACAAATTCCCAACACAAAAAGGGTAAGACTTTGTATACACCCCTTAACTATAACGTATTCAAGCAGAAAATCTGAACGCAAGTGACATGAATATGTCACCCCCAAATATTGATGAACACGATCTGTAACCCGTACAAACAATTACGAGTTTGATAAATTATTTGCTCTCCAAGGGTACAGCAAAGAAAAAGATTAAAGATTACTCACTGGGAAAAGCATATCTAGTGCATCCCAGGCTGCGTGACGAACAGCTCTTGTAGGATACATTGGACCGCCAGGAGAAGTGAAGCTATACAAGCAAGCTTTTAGCCTTGTACTTGTGGTCATTCTTAGTTCCAGGCCTGGAGGAATTAGTCACACTGCATAGATCAATTCAATCTAGCCTAAATCATATCAGATCCAAAGAATTTAAAATCCTTACACTCATCAGGGGTTGAATTTGTACTACCTTGGAGAACTTTGATGTGGGAAAGGTAATGAATTAGCACTGGCTCCACCTTCAGCTTTTGTAGCTGACAAATTAGAAAATTTAAAAGTCACGTGAATAGACTTCACTGTGAGCAACGGAATCAAACTCATAAAAAGATGCAATTTCAAAATTAGGATTTCAATTCTTACCTGATCAACTAGTTGAATAACAAAAATGTCTGCCGGACCACCAACCAAGAAAACATTCGTAAAATCAGGAAATTGTTTCAGAAAGCTTTCGAGCTTGTCGGCTGTATTTTTCAGCAAAAAAATGATCAATCACTAAAGAACCAGGTTCCGATGTTCAATAACAGAGGTTCAAAAGTGACAAGGCCTACCTAAGTTGTAAAAGAGCAAGAACCTTGAGAGGAGAAGGAACAAATCTCGTTGGGCCTGTTAATTAGTGAGTAGGCTAGTTGGTGTTTAAATTCTAATTCCCTTTAGCAGTAAAATGATTGGTCGAAGTACAACACAAAGTACAGCATTACCTGCAAGGGGATTTTCTTTAATCGCTCAGGCACCAATGCAACTTCCTCAAAAAGATACTGCAACACCAATTACAAGACAAAATTGTGCTGAAATATCTATTCCAAGCCACATAAATTTAGTTTGATACACAACATTTTACTCCTTCAAAGTCCACTCACCTGAAAAAGGCTATGGAAGCGCCTTGTGTTGGTTTGAATGTCAATCCTGCAAACAATCATAGAACAATATTACCATATAGTATCTTTTTTTTCTGTCTATATACCTTAATTATGAAGGGATCTTTTTGAGCATAAAGAACAAATAGGTAAGAGAATTACTGTAAATGATGAAACAAAGCAACACAAAAAAGAAAAAGAAAATAAGAATAAGATAAAGGGAAAAAACTTAAAGAAACTAAAAACTCTCACAAACCCATAAAAAGAGTTGCAGAATTCATTTCAATGGAAGAGTCAGGTTCAAACCAGATGGGAGGTTAACTACCCAATATTCAGTATTCAATTAAACAGAGTGAAATTAACAAAATTATCTCATTGTTCTAAAGGTGCCATTGCTTTTTTGAATGGTATGGTGTTCAGTCTGTCAATCTTGAGATCGTGGTTTTGAGTTGTAGAGCAGCCAGTTTATATAAAAATATCCAGACCTATATATTTTGCCCTCCCAGCACCTAGACTACAACAAGTAACAGACTGATACAAGCCATACATGAGAAGCCCACATGCTGAGAGATAATTTCTTGGCACAAATGAAACAGGATAGGCTAAAAAGGAGAACCAGCTACACAGAGGAGTCAGCATAAATGGCATATGTAAACAGCAAAAGAAGCTGAGCAAGCAATTTCTCCTGTATTATGTGGGAACCGACTTTCATTTACGTCAAAAACAAATAAATGAATTTTCCTGGTGGAGATTAATACCTTTATTATTCCTTATGTCATATTCAACAATCAACACATTTTTCCACAGCAAACTTGTATCATTATGAACAAAGTCACAAACACACAAAAAATGCTCCACCTTATCACATGCGGGGATCCAATGTCTGTTGGTGATCTCTATATCTACCTACACATCACACTAAAAGCCCTTCGGGCTTCTCTCTTTGAATCAATTATCTACATTATAGTTACATAACTCTAAACAAAACCAACTTCTTGGATACTTGATCAATGTATAATTATGCGAACGTAAATATTATCCATACCAGAAGATATTTGTAGCACCTTGAACAAGGGCCGACGAGTAACGGAGGAGGACATCAGAATTATCAAGCTGAACTTCGAACAACTGCAACATAAACCAGAATATACAAACACAACATATTCCACGTCACAAGAATGCTATAAGTAGTTCAGCTGCAACCCGTCATCAGCATAGATACAAGTATACAACTTCATTAAAACACACTAAAAACATAAGAGAACTCCAAATAAAATCATAAAAATGAATGCAAGCTTCCTATCACATCAAAACCATAAAATCAACATTTTATGCTAACATAGGTCAACTGTTTTTTTAATTAATTTGACTTATCTTTAAAAAGTATCCAACAACACATCAGATAAATATTTAAAAATCCAGAACATAATGTATATCCATGTCACCTCGAATACAGATAAGACAATTTCAAGTCACTCAATAAAAAAGGGGAAAATGTTCTACCTAGGCAGGCTATACATAACCAGAATCCAAGTCAAACACAATAATAACTCAGAATAAGAAAAATAATAGAACAAATTTGACACAATGCCAAATAGCAAGGCAGTGTCTCTTTGATTCTTGTAGACCATGTTGGGCATGCTTGAAATGTCTCTTGTGAAAATTTCAAGATTGGAAACCCCAACTAAAGGAACAGACAGTTATGTCATTTAAATCATAGATTTCCTTTTACATCAACATTTTGGGTAGTCAGATCAATCTTTTCAACTGTGATGGCAATTAAGGCCCAATGGCATAATTGAGTAACAAGAACACCACTATTAGGTACTTTAAGGACGTCTTCCAGAGGAAGATTTGCAAATCTATTAGCATGTACATATTAATGATTATATAATCAAAATCTTCACTGATATACACAATAGGCCAACATATGCTACTCAAGAAGAACCTCCATCTAGGGCGTAAATCATAGGCAGTCAGCGAGATTGTAGACTTCAATTTGACCCTTCAAGCCGTTCTCATTTGATCACTGAGCAAAATAGATATCCCTAAGAAAACAGTAATATATACAACAGGCTTCCATATTCAAAGATAAGTTCACCTTTTCATGGAACATTACACAACAAACGGAAAATTTTCATGCCAAATACATTAATGATAGCTTCTACATTTCTACTCTATATAAACTCACATACCCATTTATGGAACATAAGGGAAAAAATATGGGATGCAAATGATTGGCTCCAGAGTTGAACAATCAAATCCAGGATGTGTTTTCCGTTTTCAGGCGCCCAAATAAAATAATCAGCAAGCACATCATAAAAGCATAGCAGACCCCGTGTCCCCACCTCCGCCACAGAAATTACATCTTCACTGCCAAGGATTATATCTGTTTCAATTGTGGTGCAGAAAATGAAAATATTAAAGGAGAAGAAAGTACATGATAGAACCACAGAACCAATCTCTATGAATAAAATCAGAAATCTAAAATTGTCTGTGTATGAATAGAGTCAACAAATCTATTATATCAAGAAGCCACACGCCATAAAACTAACTCAAATTAAATTATTCAAAAGCAAATACAACCTAGACACTGCACAAAATTTTTTCTTATGCACAATTTTTCCTCAACGCTCCGTTATTTAAAAGGCCAAAAACAGAGTAAGAAGCAGAAATGCTAAATATCACCGATTGGAATGCTAACATTTACTCTTAGGACAAACAAATTTCCATTTTCTTCCCTCAGATTTTAACCCACACATTATGTGCAGCCCTGCTCACACTCTGGATGAATACAAGCAAGCAAATATGTATGTCAAAAGAAAACAAAAATGAACAAAGTTCTGTACCAAAAGAATAAGAAGAAAGAAAACCTTACAGTCAAAAGTGTAACTATTAAATAATATCATCAAAGTGAAAATGGAACTACTGTAGCTGCTGCAAGGAAATTCAGACCAAAAAAAAAAAAATCAATGAAAAGTAGGAAGTTATGGGAGCTTTATATTTCACTTAAAACCCTTTCTACAATATCGTTGTACGATGATTCTCTTAGAATAGACTTGCTATCGAAACAGTAGACAAGTATTCCCAACGACAATTGGCTACAATATCAGCATCAAGTCTCTAGTATCCACAGAGGCCCCCCAACATCAGCCATCAGCTACAAATTTATTGATAACATTCTCAACCTCTGTTAAGATGTTCGTAGGTCAAAATACATAATTGTGAATACGAACCAATGAATCCAAACCATACAGTAGTACGGTCTCAGAATCTTACGGTGGCTATAGTGAGGAGGTCGGTGCATTAGAAAGTGATCGTAGTCACTTGACTTATATAGGGAAAAAGATGAATGATTTAGCACGTACTTTTAGAAACGAAAATCAAGCAATAGGGATATAAGATTAAGATAAGTTCTGAAAAAGAAAAAAAAATTGTTATGCATGCTAAAATTTTTATTAAAAAATATTTTTACCAAATTAATTGGCAGCTCGAGATGGACCTCAAAACATTTTTGATTGGAATTAAAACTATCAACTCATAAAAACATTTTTTCGTAAAAATGTTCTCAAACATAACATTACTCAAAAAAAAAAAAAACCTATTTCTGTAGCATAGAGGCGTTACAAACAAATTGAAGATTGAACTCTTGGAATGACATGGCACCAGTAAGAACAAAAAACGCAGCAGCATCAACTTACCTTTTGCCCGATCATCAACTTCTAATGCTATGTCCGCAAATAGCTCTTCCAACAAGTTTCGTCTCTGGGACGGGGAAACTAGAGCCTGAAACAAATTAAAAAAAAAAAAAATCAAATCCACTCATCAATTGCTATACTAAAATTCGGACCTAGTTTTCATGGAAGTGTGCATTGTGTATCACACGGAAAGGGAAATGAAGAAGACAAACCCGCTGAAGCTTTTTCTCGATTGCTTGGGCGAGAGCTGTAAGATAAGCAAAGCCTCGAGACGTTGAAGCTTGTGGCATTCTGACCCTGCTCTCTCCGATTAGAGAGCATTTGAAAACGCAGAGACTACAAAACCCCTAACACCGACCGCTGGATCTAACTTAAGCTCAGTGAGCATTTGTTTCAGTGAAGATTTCTTCACACAAATTTTACCTCGCAATTATTCTAATCGGAGATTTGCAGTAAAAGTTGTCTGGTCAAAGAGAAATTGTGAAAATGAAGGTTCATAAAGTCCAAGCAAAAAGGCGTGTTGGCGTGGCGTGGAAGCGACACCATAGAAAATGTGATCAGTGGATTTATACACGTGCAATTGTACGTGTAAAATATGCGTTTTGGATAAAGGTTAATTTCACTTTGCACCCTAAAAATGTTTTAATTTTTAATTTATACCTTTAATATTATAAATTAATAACAATGTAAACCTCACTTAAACTATCATTCAATTTTTTATCATAAATTACAAATATTTCAATCGCGTGCTTATAAATAAATTCACAAACTATTAATATCTCATGTAAATTACATATGAAAAATTCAATCACTATTTAATTAATAAAATTTAATATTAAGGATATAAATTAAATTTTTTAATATTTAAGTGTTTAAATTAAAAATTGAAGTACAAAATAAAATTAACCCTTGGATAATAGATTACATCTGTAGCTCACCCGCGATACCTGACTGGTTGGTCGAGCTGCTTCATTTTTGGGTAGTTGTCATTATTAGTAGATCCACTTGCTAGCTTCGTCGAGGTCGTCAATTAAACATGATACATGCTGCACCAGATTTAGTTCTATTTTAATATTTTTTTTATTAATGAATCATTCACCTAGTCATAGTCCACTTATATATAATAAGTCATAGTAATTAGTCTGCCAAGGAAAAAAATTAAAAAGAAAATAAACTATAGTTAATTACTTTCCAAATACGAAAGGGTCTATTAATTCCGATAAAGATCAACAAGAGAAGTGACGTAGCCAAAAAAAAAGGTGTACTGGAATAAAAGAAAAACTGATCAACCTAACAGATTCACCGAATACCCTAATGAAACAACAACCTAACCACCGAACCCATAGAGAGTCCTGCCCTGCCTCTTGAGTGCATAAACCACATCCATGGCTGTCACAGTCTTCCTCCTAGCATGCTCAGTGTAGGTCACAGCATCACGAATCACATTTTCGAGGAAAATCTTGAGAACACCACGAGTCTCCTCATAGATCAGACCAGAGATTCTCTTCACACCACCCCTTCTAGCGAGCCTACGAATCGCAGGTTTAGTGATGCCCTGAATGTTGTCACGAAGAACCTTTCGGTGCCTCTTCGCACCGCCCTTTCCCAACCCCTTGCCTCCCTTGCCACGCCCAGACATTTCTCAGAAGCTTGAAGAGAGAGAAAACTAGAGTCCTGCAATGGAGGGAATTGGAATTTGTTTGGTTGTGGGATGGTGAGAAGTGGCGGTTGAGGAATTGGCTATTTATTGGTGGGGATTGGGGGAGATTTTGAATTAAGGCGGCCGTAATCGGGATCGTTGGTTTTAGAGCTCAATCGATGGATGAGAGTATCGATCCGCGTCAAATGAGTGGATGAACTTAAGACGTTGATTATATGATGATCGACGGACGACAAGTGCATTAAAGGAAGCCGCGCGGATTGTGCTTCTTTTAAGAGAGGGAAAAAGGGTTATGTTCGCGGGGTTTAAACATTGCAGTGAAAAATATACTGTGGTCTAATTTGCGGTTCAAATTTCTTAGGTGAGGCTGAAAAACTTGAAATTGAAATAGGAGGCGCGAAATATGGACACCTGCCATTTTGGGCGATTTGGGCTGAATTATTTTTTTTGAATTTTTTGACAATATAAATTTAAGAAAGACTCACTTTATATAAATGATGCAATTATCAATACTCAATAGATTATGTATTAATAAATGAATTAAAAAAATTCATTTATGGGAAAATGATAAATAAAGAATATATTAAAGAAATCGGAAGACACTAAATTGATTTGGTCATAATTCGTTTATAAGGATCAATAAAACCTTGGACGGCATAATTTTCAAATCTCAAATCCGAGACCATAATTATCAAAGAATAAAATAACAGGTTTATTCTAGTCCGTAAAATTTTAAATTTCGTTAATTTAGTTAGTAAAATTATACATTAAACTAATTTGGTCATTGGCACTGAATACTATCTAAATAATTTTAATGTCCACATCCCAACCCCTGCAAAAACAGTTCATAAAATCACCATCAGTGAACGTGTTCAATTTTTTTGATGAACTACAATTTCTTATTCTATCTAACCCTATTGAACGATTAGTCAAAAAAATTAGGTAGGAATGTGAAAGAGTTTTTGATCTTTTGATTAAATTGAGTAGAAATACGAAATAGTCATTAATTTTCGTATTCCTACCCTACTCTAACTGCATTAATTTATATATATATAAAAACTAAAAACTCTAATTCTCTAACCATATGGTTTAAATTTAAAATAATTGTTATTGCTTTTGTACAACAATTATAATGAATTGATGTTTATGTTTTTTTATGTTTTATTGTAATTGTTGTTATAAATGTTTTAAATTGTAGTGTTATTGGTTTATTTTATTGTTAAATTAATACATGTTATTTAATTGAATTGTTAAACTGATGTAAAAATTAATAATTATAAAAGTGTTTATCCGATTTTTTACCAGATTAATTTGGCCGAAAGTCGTGAAGGTATCACACTTGATCCTGTGAGATAGGTAAAAAAAAAATTCTTCTGCAAAATATCAGATAGGAAGACAAAAATTCATATTTTCTACCCGTAAGATAGAGTGAATACAACAGTAACCAATATGCATTGAACGTCGGCGTAACTAGGCAAATAATTGGCCACTGTCCCAACACAAGCCATGGAATTCCAAAGGCTGAAAAACAAATAGGGTGCAATTTGGACAGGTTGGACAATTAACCCTAGTTCAATCTTAAATATATAATCTTCAACTCTAACTCTAATCCTACCTCGGGTTGGAGAACTCGATCCGAACACTGCCCAAGTTTAATTCGGGCGACCTCGAGTTTAATTCGGGTTGATGATTTCAGACTGATTTTGGATTACTTTATGGATTCAATTCAGGTAGAGCCCAAAATAAGATTGTTGTTCTAAACCTAATACATATATTATATAATATTCATCTAAATTAACAATCAATAATTTCAACTAAATTTTTAACGAGAGAAGAAAAGAGAACGGGAGAGACAGAAAACGATAGAACAAAAATAAAAAATCAGTGCTAATGTTTTATATAATATATATATATATATAATTTTTTTTTTAATTTGTAGGGTTCAAGTTGAACTCGGATTCACGAGACCTTATCCCGAGCCCAATCCAAATTGAATTTTGGTTTGAATTTTTTGACCCTAACCCAATCCAATTATTAAAAACCCTTGTCCAAACCCTAATTTTTTCGGGTTGAAATCGGGTTACTCAACCCAAGTTGTACCCCTAGAAACAAAAAATTTAGAGAGAAAATCACAATCAAAAATCATGTACCCAATCCTGCATCAATTTAACTTTAGAAACGGGATACTAAACTTAGGTGGTGAGCAATTTTGGGGCAGCGCCATGAATTGGAGCTTAACTGCCTACGGAATTCACAAGAAGTAAAAGCACTTCTCAGATTGTGGATTGGTTTTTTGTGTGTGTATTGTGAGAAAGACAAAAATTACATATATACGTCAATATAAATTCAACCCAAGTTTAAACCAAACTTTGAATATTTGAAGAAAGATTTCAATATCACAGTTGAGTTATGGGGAAAAAATTAGCATGACTTTCTAAGTCAGATAGTACCCAAGTTAAAATTCTTAGATTTCTTGGAACTAAAAGAATTAATGAAATTGAGTTGAACTCGTCAAATTGAATTGAATCATAGCCTAAGATATTGAGAACGAACTTAGTTAGGGTTAGAAATCTCGAATTTCAATTCAATTGTGTAATCAAAAAATTAAATTCAATTTTATCACGGGATCAACTAAAGTTCAAAAATTGTTTAATATCTAGGGTGAATTACAAATCACATCTTTAAAGTATTGATGTGATTCCTATTTAGTCTTTGGAGTTTTGATTTGTTCAATTTAATTCTTAAAGTATTAATTTTATTTCCATGGGAGATTTCCGTTCATATTAATCATAAACACCAAATGGTTAATCAAATTGAAAGGGTCATTTTCATCTAACTCTCCCACGGCATTCACTTACAACTGTTGCCCATACCAAAAACATAGAAAAATAAAAGATGCCCAAATCTGAGTTGACCATAAATTTATTACCACTGCCCAAATTTATTAATTTTGAACAGTGATAATTAATTTTGTAATAGTTATTAATTTTTTTAATAATTAATTATTAAAAATTATTTTATTATTAAATTTTATCAGATTTTAGTCCAAATCTAAGATCAATTCATTTATAATAAATTATTAACAAAAAAATCAAGCAATTAATAAAAATTTATCAACATTCACACACACGCGCACGCACACACATATATATATGTATGTATTTTTTTTGGGGGAAGGGGAGAGAGATTTGATCCCTAAACCTTAAGATAACAAATTTTTTATAAGATAAAGAGTACCATTGAACCAAAGGTCCATTGATAATATTTACATATATATAAACATAATGTTATACATCTGAAATATTTGTAATATTAAATAAAATAAAAAAATTAATTATTAATTATCACTACCCAAAATTAAATATTTATAAATTTTATCACTGACCTTTTATTAATTTTATAAATGTTTTATCTGCCCAAATTTTGAATTGCATGACCATTGTCCAAATTTATTAATAATTTATTATAAATGAGTTAACAAAATACTCCTTTACTTGTCAAATATATGTAAAGTATAAAAGTAAATAATATAACTATAGTTTGAGCGTTAGATAAAGACAATAAGAAAGTTGGACAAAAATGTTTTTTTGAATTTAATCGATTGCTTGGTGTTTATGAATATGGATGAAAGTCTCTTATAAAAATTAAATTAATATTTTAAAAATTAAATTGAGTAAATCGAAATTCCATAGACTAAATAAGAACCACATCAATACTTGGGTTAAAAGAGTTGAAATTAACCCTAGACAAGGGGTTTATAAATTGAGTTTTGAACCCACCGTTTAAATTCATCTAGCCCGTCCCTTATCGCATGGATTGCATCAGGATTCTTAAAAGACTTGGCGATGGCTTAGATCTCTCAGTAAAGAATATATCCAACGGTCCCCAGTGACTCTCCGATATCTGCCCTAAAATTACAACCCTCTCCTTCCTCCAAATCGGAGTCTGTATAGCCCTTGCACTTGCGCACAGAGAAACGAGAGAGAGAGAGAGAGAGAGAGAGAGAGCAGAAATCGAAGAAGCAGAAGAAGAGGAAAATGAGGAAATTCGATCCATGGCCCGTTTTCTTCAAGAGAGAGTGGAACCGCAACTGGCCGTTCCTGGTCGGATTTGCCATCACTGGCACCATTATCACCAAGTTATCCCTTGGCCTCACTGGTAATTTTCTCTTGTGGATGTATTTATATTGTTTGTAGATTTTGTGATTTCGAAAATTGTTGGATCTAATTTTTACACATAACAATATGTAGAGGAGGATGCGAAGAACTCGCCCTTTGTCCAGAGGCACAAGAGGTACGCTCCTAAGCTCTAGGTGTTGTAGTTGGTCCTATGATACGCAGTTCTAATGAATAATCCACAACTAGCATTTGCTTGAGAGATTATTTGAGAAGGGTGGGGCTAATCCAACCCCAAACTATGCATTCTCACATCATTAGATCTGTTATAAGAATTGCAAAAAAAATGGTAAAATCCTGTAGCACGCTACATCTCGAAGTCAAATTTAGGGTTTTCATCATGATAGCCTGTCTAATTTCTTGAGCTTGTGGTTACATGACGGGTTAATTGGACTATATTTAGTGGGGGTGAGAGGAGTATGTTTGACATTTTAAGATGAGGATTAGTCTTACTGGGTGGATTTAGAACGGGGTGGGAATAGGAGTTTTGGGGCACGTAGTTTAATGGTATATGAATTGATATGGGGGTGAGAGGAGTATGTTTGACATTTTAAGATGAGGATTAGTCTTACTGGGTGGATTTAGAACGGGGTGGGAATAGGAGTTTTGGGGCACGTAGTTTAATGGTATATGAATTGATATTGTGGAGGTGGGAGTATCCCCACTTGTTTGAGAAATAAAAGGAGGAGTCAGGTAAGGAAGTGTACATTTGATGAAGGTGTGGTGTGGCATCCAGTACAGGGTGCACATTATCGTGAATTTAAAGTAAGAACAATACGGTATAATGTGTAGAAACTTATCAGTTTACATGCAATTGTCTCTCCCTACCACTCATCAGGCTAAATATTTTTTGTTTTTGAACATGTATCAGGCTAAATATTAAAAGTAGAAAATTCTTCATGCAATTCTTCTTGAAACAAGTAGTCTTATTTTCATCATCTTGAATAGTAAAATTTGATGAACTTTGTACATTTGAGAATGCCTGTGTCCTTTTTACAATGCCAGAGTTGCATAATTCAGTTATGATGCAGTGAGTACATTTTCTTTTAACACTTCCCATATTTCCTTGGAAACACTTATGCCTTTTTTTTTTTTTAACTAAAACAAAGTAATCTTATTTTTGTCAGCTTGAACAGCAAAATTTGATGCAATGTGTACAATTTTAGAATCCATGTGCCCTTTTTAGAATGCCAGACATGTTCAGTTATTATGGTTTCTTGTAACTCTTCCCAGATGCCCTCTGAAATTGCTACATCTTTTCTTTTGCATAACAAACTATGCAATGCAGCTGTTCTTATTATTTTTGCATTACATCTTAGGAAACAGGTGACCTAAATAGTCAAGGCTTATATATGATCGTGTCCTCTAGGCAAGCTGTAACCTCAGTGAAACAAGCCCAAGTTTTTTTTTTTTGGAAAAATATATTCATGTGGTTTTGTGAAAAAAAATTTTTGGGTCATGAGTTTTGTGAATTTTTGGCGTTTTTTTTTATGCTTTTATCTACGTAATGGAAAACAGGAATTTATGTACATCATGATATTAGACAGACATCTGGATTTATATACCTGTGCTCATAAAATGAAAATATATGTTTGTTATTTGTTGGTTATCTTGAGACTTTATATTTCTTCGTATGTTGTCATGTAGTTGTATCTTGGATGTGGCGATTGTATGTTGTGAAAATTATAGTGTTTGATTTTAGGATGACTAATTTATTTTAGGAAATGTGACATTTGTGAAGATAAGAATGAATTTCTGATAGACTTTTTGAACTACATAGTTGTGGTTTGGCTACAAAACCAACACCTTCTTTAGGCTAGTGCTCAAGCAGCACAAAGACATGCATGTTGGTGGCTTGATTCATGTTAATGTAATGCAAGTAATTTTTGTAGCTTGACCCCCAATCTATGTCAGCATATCCAATTTAGTTACTTTATAATTTGCTCTCCTCTTTTTTGCCCTTAGGAGGTATAAACAGATTTCCAGCTTTGGGTGTACAATAAGAAATGGACATGTTGTTTATCAATCCACAGAGTAATAACTTTCTGGGTGGAACACAAAATGGACAATCATTGAAATGTGACAATTGTAAGCTGTAGGATCCTCTGAACATGGACATTAGCCGTGTGTAAAATTTAGTGTTGAATGGGGGTAGTATTTCTGTTAATGATAGTGGGATGAGTAAAATAATGGCATCATGTTGAAATAAGAGTTAATGTTGGTATCCTGGTTGGATAGCTTTTGTCAGTTTGTTTCCCTTCTTATAGTTATATCGACCAATTCCGGGATCTTTTGCAGTGAAGGCCTTAGAAAGATACACAAGTTTTGAAAAATTCACCATACTTAAATGTATTTGTCTGATTTTATTTCTTGAACTTATGATTTGATGTTTTCCATGTTTTGTAGGTGAATTTATTGAAAGCCAAGGTGGTTGTGTTACCGGTGGTGGACTTGATTGCTCTCTTTGATTTCATCTGTTTGTAATGACAAATGGAATGATACTTTTACGTACTCTACTTTTGGATTTGCTGGTAGCCGTTGTTGGGCTTTGAATAAATGGAATACTTTTGTTGATGAATTACATACGTTGCGTGGTGATTCAGTAGCTACCATGAGTAAGTCCACAAATTAAGAGCATCCTATCTAGTTGAGATGGTCACCGATTATAAAGAGCATATGAATGTCTTTAGTTATCTAGTTAAATTTTGGTGGGTGAGCTTATAAGGCTCCTCTATACTTTCGAAAGTTTGGACCTTTTTGATTTTGTTCTAGTTGTGTTGTGTTGGCAGTCTAATTTGTGCTAAAGAGGGAGACACACCAATCTGTGAGATACTTCACATAGGAAAATTATCAAAAGTTAGCTGATGGCATAGTGGTACTCAATAGAATCAGTAGTTTTCCACCTGTTACATTCATGATTTATAATGGGGCTTCATTGATACTACTCAAGCTCTGAATAGCTGATTTGCCCACTCTTTTGAAGGGCCAACACCTTTGTTGGGAGTGTCATTCTCATTCAAATTGGATACTTCCAAAACTTCCTGTCACTTTCCATTTCTTTTACCAAAAGCAACACAACCCCCCCCCCCCCCCAAAACAATTGGAAAATATTTTACTTGGGTTGGGTTGATAATTGAACCGAGTTATTTGAATTTGGCTTGGATAAGACTTGAGTTTGTGTTTTAAATGAGTTAAATTTTAATAATTTTTTAGACTAATTTAGAAAACGAAGATAAAAATCTTGACTTGTTTATATGTAAAATAATTGAATTATTTGGGTTCGATTTGACTCAATTTGGGCTTAACTTATTTTTTAAACGAATCGAATTTGATTAATTTTTTATGTTCGTTTAAAAAAACGAGTTTAATTCAAGCTCACAAAATTCAATTTAATTATTAACTCTACAAATCACGAGAAACTCCACTAAGAAGTAGAATTCTTAAAATAAGGGATTATTGCAAAACCAGGGAAAAAAGTTTCATAAAATTTCTCAGCTTCAATAATTATTACAAAAAGAAGCCGACGACAACAAAACCACCTGGTTCCAAAAAAAAAAGACAAAACAAAACCGGTGACCATTTATTTACTACGACTGACTTGATGAAATTTGAAAAATAAGGACTGCCAAGCACAAATTGTGACAAAAACTCCGAAGCACTCCAATGTTAAATTGAGAATTGACTTCAATTGTCTTTGTTCATTTCTTTCTGGGAACTCCGATCCTCTGTCGGAAATCCTCCTCCATCAGGGGAAGGCCATCCTGCAACTTGATCTTTGGCTCCCATCCTAGCAACTCCTTTGCCTTTGTGATGTCTGGTTTCCTCTGTCGTGGATCATCAGGAGTGTTTTCCACCATTTTTATCTCCACTCGGGGGTTAATACGCTGAAAGTCAAATTGCAAAGCATTTTATCAGTCAAAGAAAACAGAAATCTAAAAACTGAGATTGATTACTAGAATCTTCTACCATTCTATCGTGCTTTTGTTTATAAGTGTGTTTATCAACCTCTAGAACACACAACGGAAGTAAACCATAGTCCAACATGAACACTATCTATCTCTTGTTGCTGTTTACGTGCAATGTTCATTGTTTGAGAACAGACTTGGAACTCATTATTTTTCCTGTCTAATTTTCTTGTGATCTAATTATAACCTTAAAACAACAACATTTTCTTCACACCCTCACAAACCTAAACCCCATTTATTCACTAGTTTAACCTCGGAAAATTCCTCACAAAAAAGCCCATAAAAGTTCGCTTTACCCCTGCCCTGCATCAAGTTCCAAATCATAGTTACTAAGAGATGCTCTTCACGCTCGTCTGTCATCACTTTTTGGTCAGATCTAGAGGTCTTAAAAATGATTTCATATGGCACAAACATGATTCATGATCACATGATAAAAATGTTTTTGGACCACCCTATCAGAAACTTTTTCAAGTCACCTACCTTATTATTCATGACTTGTATAAAAATTTGCTCAATCCCTCGTTACAAACTTTAAAAGAACCCAGTGCCTGTTCTATGCACATCACATCAAGAAGAAATATGCATTTTACTGTTTATTAAGCAACTCAGTTTTGGTTTTTGGTTTCCTTGCTTCTAGAATCAAGTAGAAGCTTTGACCTTAGCGAAATTTCTGTGTTGAAAGCAATTCACATTGACCTTTTTGTTCTTTCGCAAAATTCATACAAAAACGTCTGACGGATCCAAATAATTGCTTATGACTAATACTAATCCATGAATCACTGCTAATTTAGCAATTTGAGGGCAAATGAGAGATATTAGATGTCTAATTTGAGAATAAGGGACAAGACAAAGAAGTAACTGACCTCCTTCACTGTCTCGGCAAGTTCAAGCATAGTAAATTCACCTAAGTGCAGACGAAATTACCAAGGTTAGTACAAATTTAAAATATATGGATACATGTGTGTGTTGTGTGAGTATACAAATCCTGTGTAAATACTGAGCTGCAGTCTCAACACCATAACATTACTAGAAAATTTTGTCAAGTAAACCTGGGTTCCCAATGTTGATTGGTCCAGTATTTTCCCCTTCCATGAGTCGAATGAGGCCATCAACCTTTAACATTATGAAAACAAATTGAGCAATATAGCCAGTCCTGAACAGCGTATGTATCAAAATAAAATAGTTGACAATATTGAAAGTTAATTTCACACTCCTACCATATCAGAGACGTAACAGAAACTACGAGTCTGTGTTCCAGGAGCTTGAACTGTCAATGGTTCATCCCTACAAAAGTGTGAATCAAATATATAAGATTAAAGAGCATAGAATGAAAGGAAATAGAGATTTTTGGTTCAGCTACTTCAACCAGATATAAGCAAAGTTACAACAAAAATGCTATTCTTGACTTGCACACAAGTGAAAATGTGTGTCGGCACTAAACTAACTATGGGTCTCGAATTTCTCCATGTTAGACACTCGAGTAAATGCTATGCATCAGAAAAAAAAAACTATTCTTATCTGATGAAAAGGATTGTCGAGTACTAGGATACAGTGATGCGTCTCTCGAAGAATCACAAAATGGCGTAGTATATTTTAATGGCCATATTCCATTGCTTTAGGAGAAGAGAATTACACAACTATACCATAAAATCCATGTAACTGCATTAGAACTCACCGAATAGCTTGAGCTATGAAATTGCTGACAACACGCCCATCATCAATATTCATGCGAGGGCCATAGGTGTTGAAGATTCTAGCAATTCGTACTTCTGGCAAAGAAAATAGCTGTCAGTCCATAAACATTTTGCTTTTGCATGACCATTTTCATAGTGGAGAAAGCAACATGTTACCTATCCCATGCTGCCTATGATAGTCAAACATCAAAGTCTCAGCCACACGCTTCCCCTCATCATAGCAGCTCCGAACTCCTAATAAACAAGTAAAAATATCATCGTCGCTGAGAAATGTTTTCATTAGTTTGCTAATACAAGTTTACAAGCAGTTACCCAACAAAAATACATACAAACTTCCTTCATTGATATAAGCATGTGCAAATCAAAAAATTTTGACTACACATAACAAAGCACACAACATTGTTGGTGTTGGCGTGCATACAAATAGTTTGGAACAGTGACCTCAAAAGATTTGTTACGAATAATGGACAGAGACCATGTCAGACGTTCAACATGACCAAAAACTAAAATTGGGGTCTATTTCTTGCTCATATTACATAAATCCTCCTTTTTTTTTT
This sequence comes from Ilex paraguariensis, assembly GCA_963454935.2. Classification (NCBI taxonomy): domain Eukaryota; kingdom Viridiplantae; phylum Streptophyta; class Magnoliopsida; order Aquifoliales; family Aquifoliaceae; genus Ilex; species Ilex paraguariensis. Next base: position 54,382 of record CAUOFW020000838.1, read on the forward strand.
TTTTTTGAAAAAAACACAAAGTTCAGATATAGAAGCTAGTAGTAACATTGAAACAGCTTTTCTACTCTCTCTTCTGCAAATATATTTCCACTGAGTGAACATTTAAGAAGAACTCACCAATTGGGTTAACATTACCCCAGTAGCTCTCAGGTTGGGGATGCACGAGAGGATCGCCATATACCTCTGATGTTGAGGTAAGCAGAATCCTATGTACCATAATTACGAATGAGTGAAGTTAAAAGATAAATGACACTTCGTCAAAGGGAAAATGCATTGAGAAGTCTCCCAACCTTGCTCCAACTCGCTTGGCAAGTCCCAGCATGTTTAGTGTGCCTATAACATTTGTCTTTATCGTCTGTAAAAGCAATTGGCTTAGAGATTAAGATATTCAGGTTTATCACTTAGGCACATAGTTATGTCAAGTTTAAAAGTGAAAAATGAAATAAGAAACAGAAAAATACAAGAAACCCATGTTTGTCATGAAAGTAACTGCCACTTCACATGTCCTCCAGACATGAAAGTACCAGAGTAATAAAAGGTGGTTAAAGTTTAATACTAGCAAGATTCTCTCCATTCCCAGTGACATGCACATCTAAGCCTTGTGAATTATACGATACTGGCATGACATTTCAGGACATCCCCAGGTTATTATGCTAAATAATGGGAAGTTTGTTTTCGTCAAAAAAGAAACTAAACGGATTTCTAAAAATTTATTGCTTCATAATTAATTTTGTAGGATTCAGGACAAATGCTTGTGTTTAAAATTTAATTCTGCTCAATAAGCCAGGAATAAATGAAGGCCGCATGATGGATAATTTTTCAGGGGAAACAAAAGATGCACAAATGAGGACCGCGTGAAGGGGGGATGATATTCTGTCAGATGTTGTGCAGTGAAAAAACATAGCCATTCTTGTCACTTGCAACAAGATAAATCATGATAGCCACATGTAAAACTAGAAAATGGTATGAGTAGTGAGTTCTATCGCCACAGGGAAAAAAAATACACACCTTGACAGCATTGTACTTATAGAAAATTGGAGAGGCAGGGCATGCGAGATGATAAATCTGATCAACCTCAATCAACAATGGCTCTGTGACATCTAAAAAAAGCAAAGCCTACTGTAAGTAGCCATCCTAAATCAGAACTAAGGACATTATAAGAGAAAACAGGTCCCTCATAATCCTAGCACCTGATCTTATTATCCACCAAGATAGTGTAAATAATTATGAAATCATAAGTGCAGACTAATCTATACAATGCAGACATGTTCAATATTTTGATATCTTGCCAACTATCCATATCATAACATCATATAGATGTTTGAAACTGCTTCGTCTGGAGATCTCTATCATAGTTTGAGCTTCCTTCACATGAAAGAAACGCCATTTCATGAACACAAATTTACTTGATTATCTTGCCTTATACTTGGGGAGAAGACAAGTTAAGGCCTAGACAAATTTTATTACAGCCATTGCAGATATACATTTCTTTAGTCAGCATGTGATCACAAGATTCTAGAGTGATATCATGGCCTATGCAACAGACACCCATATGAAGGCAAGTCCAACTGAGAACAGGTTATAATATTAACAAAGAAAAAAGATGAGAAAGTACCATGACGAATGAGCTCAAATCGTGGATGACCAATCCATTTTCTAAGATTATCCTTTGAGCCTGTGAAGTAGTTATCAGCCACCACTACCTGTGTTAAAAAAAAATGAATCTCTCAATATGACTCCTTAGAATTTCATTTTGTATGTGCAACATTTAAATAGATACATATCAGCTTGTCAAGTTTTTTTTCTTTCTCGAGTCTGTGAACCCTGTGTGCTCATTGTAACAAAAGTACACCATAAATGTTGCATAGTTACCACTCGGCCCCTTGAAAGACACACTCAGGACTAGATAAAGAAACAGTACTAACCTCATTCTTTTCATTTTCCATTAGTTTGTCCACTAGGTGAGAACCAATGAATCCGGCTCCTCCTGTAACCAAAATCCTCATATTGGGCTGCCATTAAATGAGAGGAATTAATGTAAGAGCACATAGATCAGCTAAAAATGACCCTTTGTATGTTAGGAAAGAGGATGAAGATAAAATGAAATGTGTGTGTTTCTAAGAGGTGGAGGTCACCCAAAAACTGGCAACAAATAATATAAATCTCCACTTCAGTAAGCAATGATCATAAAACAAAAGCAAAAATTGACTGTTAGCATATCTTCCCAACTAAAGAATTATTAAATTCAAGAGCGTGATGAACAAGACGTCCCATGATCTCCTAGATTAAAAAAAGCTCCACATCTAGCCAAAGAGAAAGCACTCTGCTTGACAACATACATATTCTCTCCTTTGGCTAGATGTAAAGGAGATAAACAACCTGGATAATGTGATGTGATTGATTCCAGGCCCTAGAGGTACAAAACCGGATCTACCAAACAACCTGAATTCTACAGCACCCTGTGTGCCTGACAGTCGACAAACATCGTTTAGAACATTGTAGCATGCAGTAACCCAATTTTTATGCACAAGAAAACAATAAATCCAATCAAGCAATTTAATGTTAATATTTACAGGCATATACCTTTGCAATTACATTAGAAAGAGCATATGAGAAACACAGTCATGGTCGTGAATATTGATGAGAAATTCATTGTAACAATCAAAATATACCTGAAAGAATTTTGAGAAACGCAATGGAGATGGGGTGGGAGGTGGCTTAGTTGTTGTTTTGTGATCTCCGTTGGAAGAATTTTTCGCCATTCCTCAGATCTTTTAAGACCCTATACGTACCACAAGTTCCCAAATTAATGCAGTCAACATCCAAAATATATCTAACTTATTCATACAAGAAGATGGGTAAGCGCTACTTGACTAACTAAACCCTTAAATTACACAAAAAGTTTCAACTTCCAATTCAACCAACATTCATTAAGACCTACACAATCTTTAAGAAAAATAACTCCTTTTGATTCCAATACTAAGATTAACCCAGAAACAGAAAGAGAAAGAGAAAGAGAAAGGGCCAGACCTGATTACTAGCTTCAGAGGAAGATCGAATAGAACCCTAATTTCAATGTTGCTTCACAAGTAAACACAAGGTTAATATATGTGCATGTGCATATATATAGCGTAGAATCGTATGAAAAGAAGGAAACTTCGAATTCCAGCAAACTACAACAACTCGAACGACAAAAAAACTAGGAAAAGAAAAAGAAATTGAATGCTTCGAGATCACGAAACATAGAAGTTAATGATGAGTACTCGATAACAATCACGGAAACAGAGACCGCACCAAACTGTACAATATTACATTCGTATGTAAAAACTCAGAAAAAAAAAAGGTCAGAAAAAGTAGAATACAGCTTTAATTCAACGCTTTACCTTTTTAAAAATCTTGGGTTTTGGTAATTTTGGGGATACGGTACGAGAAGCGAAGATCGCGGGTGGTGATGGGAGAAATATGCTATTGGTATCAGAGTATAACTGAGGAGGTTGAGGTCGAGGTTGAGGTTGAGGTTGAGGTTGTGGTCGTGTTCTATTTTCTTTAGTCTTCAACTTGAAGAAGGAATGTGATACCGTCGTGCATGGTTTTTGCCATTTTTAATTGGGATTTTTGCAATTTATATTCGGAAAGATATTTCGAATCTCACTTTATACGCTAAAATATTATTTTTTTTATATTACATCTTGAATGTCATAAATTAATTCTATTATAACTCTCAGACTAACAACTATTTTAGATTCTGTTAAAAATTGATACATTTTCATCCAAGTGCGTTATTTTTGGATAAAAATATAAATTCGTCATTCAAATCTTTGGGTGACATATGCATCAATTTTTAACAAAATTTGAAATTGATGTTAGTTTAAAGGCTATGTTGGAATTAATTTAAAATATTGATTGTGCAATATAAAAAAATAATATTTTGAGGTGTAAAGTGAGAATTTTAAATATTTTTGTGGTGCAAAGTGCAAAAATCCCTTTTTAATTTAAGGGTGTTGGGCTCTGGTTGGCTGCCACCTTCAATTGTGTTAGTTGTTTTGGGTTACGGAGGGGAGGGGAGGGGAGGGGAGGGGAGGCGAGGCGAGGGGTGGAGTAGGGTGGGGTGGTTCGTTAGGGTATTGATTACACAACTACAGTATTACGTGGTGTGATGGTTTAATGTCGATGGAATGGGATTGATCAAAGCCCATCCCTTCCCATCCCACATTTGTTTTGGTATTATACAGTCAATCACTTACCTAATATATGGATGTAATTTAATGTAGGGATTAAATTAGTTGTGAATTTTAATGTTAAATAAAATTTATTTTTTATTTAACAACTGATGATACTCAGAATGATTCTCGAGCAGGAGCTCGAGAACGGAGGTCAAACATGGAAGTCAGGTATGCTGAGCTCAGAAAGTCAGAGCAATGCAGAGTTTAGAAAATCAGAGGTAGAGCTCCTATCAATCGAGATAATAAGTTGAAGTAATGAGAAAACAACTAGATACTACAAAGAATTCTACAGGCGGTTTGAAGTAACACTCAAGAAACAAAATTTTCAACCAACCAAGATACTCTCCTAAGATGAAGGAAAATTCCTTAGATAGATGACAAGGATCACGGATCAGATTCCATAGATTAAGGGTCACCCCTATAAATACTATGTAACGCCCCCATCAGAAAGGGGGACCGAATGACCAAAAACTATTCTGTAAACCTTTGGTATGATTAATAAAGAAAAAGGAGTCATAACCTCTATTGAAGAGTGGATTAGCCGAGAGCTCCCTAGTCGGTGAACCACTATATTTCCTTTGTGTTAATCCTTCAATTCTCAGAGAACCTTAAGCACCATTCCCTAGAGCCAAGTGGCTCAGATGTTAATAATCAAAATATTACTTATCCCATTGACTCATTACCATAAAATTGTTTTGTCATTGATTTGCACCATCAGTTTGGCGCCGTCTGTGGGAAGAACTGGTCCTATTATAAACAAATTGATCTTTCAGTGACTGATGATATCAATGCGAAACATGAACCGAAGTCAAACAAATCCACCACGGCCGCAAGATCAACAAGAAGTTGCCAATAGCAAACAACCCGAGAGTGTCCAAGAGACCAATCTCCCAGTGGGGGGTCTCTCCATGAATAACGAGATAGAGGCTCTTCGCCTCTCCAATCAATGCTTGCTGAAACAAAACGAAGAACTTTTAAAGCTCTTACAACACCCACAGGAGACACGACAGACTCAAGAAGGCCAGAACAACCTCTCACCTAGGGAGCAACCACACCTCGACCCCTCAGAGAAATTAACGAAGAAGGAAAAAATAACCAAACCATGGGGCCAGAACCTCGCATACCCCCCAAGAATGGCCAAAACAACGAAGGACAGAGTCAGAACAAAAGAGGTGAGAGAAATAATTTTTCCCCTATCAATAGGAAATGAGAGAACAATACTAGGACCAGCACTTCCAGGATATCCAACAAGAGCTCAGCCACATGAAAAAAGTCGTGAGAGGCAGGGCTCCAGTTACCATGAATGCCTTGGTACAGCAGACTAAATCCTCATTCACCACTAGAGTGCTGTATTTTTCCCTCCCTATGAAATTCAGAATACCGCAAATAGACGTTTTCGATGGAACAATGGATCTCGTAGATCACCTCAATACCTACAAGAACCAGATAGAGTTGCCTGGATACCAGGATCCAGTGCGCTGCAGAACTTTTGTCATCACGTTGAAGGGCTTAGCCCTAGCATGGTTTAATAGACTCCCCCCCAGCCTCGATATCCCCCTTTAAGGAGCTATCTATATCCTTTGTGTCTCACTTTATAGGAGCTTGAACGTAAAGAAAGCCGAGTTACCACTTGCTAAATGTGAAACAGGGACCCCACGAGAACCTCAGATCCTATGTTCAGAGGTTTAACTCGGAATCGCTAGAAGTGGACGTCCTAGACGAGAAATTTGTCATTACTGCATTTTATAGCTGGCTTGGGTGTCCAATCTAAAGACCTGATGTTCTCTATTTTGAAAAATTCCCAGGCCAGCATAGCCGAAGTACTGGCCAAGGCAGAAAAATACATAAACGGCGAAGAAGCTCTGCTCTCAAAAATGGGGAGCTCATCCATGCAAAAAGACAAAGGAAAAGAGGAGAAAAAGAGGGACTGAAGTCCCAGAAGAAAGAGAGGATGAGATAGGTCTTCAAGAAGAGACAGAGATCGCTCCCCTAAAAGAAGGGGAGACGTTAGAGGTCACCATCAGAACCATAAAAATAGCTCTGAAAACTAAATTGGAAGGTCTAAAAGGTAAATGGGTGGAACACCTTCTAGAAGTACTATGAGCTTACAGAACAACGGCCAGGTCGGCGACTCAGGAAACACCGTTTGCTTTAGCCTTTGGAACCGAAACAGTGGCACTAGTTGAGATTGGACTTTCATCCCCCCGAACTGAGTTCACCAACGAAGGGGATAATGATGAGTCTCTTCTACTGAGTTTGGATCTCATAGAGGAAAAGAGGGATGCAGTTTTGCATCGTATCAAAAGTTATCAGAGGAGGACAGCCAGGTACCATGACAGGAAGGTCAGACGAAGGAGTTTCAAGGTGGGCAATCTAGTGCTCAGAAAACTTCTGTTGGCAAGGAAGGACCCGACTCATGGGAAGCTGGGGACAAATTGAGAAGGTCCGTACATCATCTCAAAGGTGATAAGGCTGGAAAATTACGAGTTGTGAATCGAGGAAGGGAAACTCCTACCTCATTCTTGGAATGCGAAGCATCTTAAGAGATTTTTTTTGTAAACTTCTTCTATAATCTGATTATTCTCAATAAAATTGCTTGTCTTTACTTTTTTCCTGTGAAATTGCCTAAAAACGAGTTCAATAGCTCACGATGAACTCTTAAGTTCATAAACATGAGTTCAATAGCTCATGATGAACTCCTAAGTTCATAGGAATGAGTTCAGAAGCTCATGATGAACTCTTAAGTTCATGAGAACGAGCTTAGTAGCTCACGATGAACTCCTAAATTCATGAAAACGAGCTTAATAGCTCACGATGAACTATTAAGTTCATGAGAACGAGCTCAATAGCTCATAATGAACTCCTAAGTTCATGAAAACGAGCTCAATAGCTCATGATGAACTTCTAAGTTCATAGGAATGAGCTCAAAAGCTCACGATGAACTCTTAAGTTCATGAAAACGAGCTTAATAGCTCATGATGAACTCCTAAGTTTATGAAAATGAACTTAATAGCTCATGATGAGCTCTTAAGTTCATGAGAACGAGCTCAATAGCTCACAATAAACTCTTAAGTTCATAGGAATGAGCTCAATAGCTCACGATGAACTCTTATGTTCATGAAAATGAGCTTAATAACTCACGATGAACTCCTAAGTTCATAGGAATGAGCTCAGAAGCTCACGATAAACTCTTAAGTTCATAAAAACTAGCTCAATAGCTTATGATGAACTCTTAAGTTCATGAAAATGAACTTAATAGCTCACGATGAACTCCTAAGTTCATAAGAATGAGCTCAGAGCTCACGATGAACTCCTAAGTTTATAGGAATGAGCTCAGAAGCTCACGATGAACTCCTAAGTTCATGAGAACGAGCTCAGTAGCTCACAATGAACTCCTAAGTTCATAGGAATGAGCTCAGAAGCTCATGATAAACCCTTAAGTTCATAAAAATGAGCTCAGTAGCTCTCAATGAACTCCTAAGTTCATCACAACGAGCTCGGCCATCTACGGTGGGGAGTTTAAAAAGAAAAACTCTTTCAGAAGAAGTTGCAGAACCATGAGGTCTACAAGTCCAACATCCTGAAAAATCCAAACAGTTCCCAAGTCTAGAATTGAATTCGACAGCTTTATTCCCATTAAAGATAAAGTTGTGCCAGACACCCCCAAGCCTTCAAGAATAAGATTGTTTTAAGCTCCATGCCTCTCAGTTCACCACAACCTAAGCTCGGTTGCATAAACCTACAGAATTGTCAAAGCCAACATGAAACGCAGGGAGTAGCTGGTGATGAGATTTACCACTTACTCTCATCCAATAAGCTCAAGTATGAAACTCCCAAAGCATTATTGCTTCAGGAAGAGCTTAGCACTCCTTAAAGCAAAGGGGACAAAGGAAGACTAAAGTAAAAACGCACAGCTAGAGCACATTTGAAGTCGCTGATTGGGAAGTCATTATTGCTACATCCGAAGTTCAGCCTTTGCCCAAGCCAGTTCGGCCAAGAGCTGGGGGGCAACTGATGATACTCAGAATGATTCTCGAGAAGGAACTCGGGAACGGAGGTCAAACATGGAGGTCAAGTATGTTGAACTCAGAAAGTCAGAGCTATGTAGAGCTCAGAAAACCAAAGCTAGAGCTCCTATCAAGCAAGATAATAAGCTGAAGCAATGAGGAAGCAACTGGATACTACAAAGAATTTTACATGCGGTTTGAAGTAACACTCAAGACACAAAATCCTCAACCAACCAAGATACTCTCTTAAGATCAAGGAGAATTCCTCTGATAGATGGCGAGGATCACGGATCAGATCCCATAGATTAAGGGTCACCACTATAAATACTAACGCCCCCATCAGAAAGGGGGACCGAATGACCAAAAACCTATTCTATAAACCTTTGGTATTATCAATAAAGAAAAAGGAGTCATAGCTTCCATTGAAGAGTGGATTAGTCGAGCTCCCTAGTCGATGAACCACTATATTTCTTTTGTGTTAATCCTTCAATTCTCGGAGAACCTTAAGCACCATTCCCTGGAGCCAAGTGGCTCAGACGTTAATAATCAGAATATTGCTTCTCCCATTGACTCATTACCACAAAACTGTTTCACCATTGATTTGCACCATCAACAATTATAATTAATTATGTATTTAAATTAAGTCCTTAAATTAAGCCTAAATAATATTTTTTGATGCAGTTGGTTGTGTCTCTTGTCGTCGTATCCGGTTCAAATCATTTCATTCATATAAAATAATGATTAATTTAAATTTAATGTATTTAATTAGTTATGTCAGATCATTTTGATAATTACTAGTTTAGTTTATTGATGGTTTAGTTTTTGGGGGAGACATACATAACCTGAATATTAAAAATTAACATTTAGACATCTTTTCTGTTAATGAAGTCCACCATCTACACATGCTCATAACACAGAAGAACCTCCTCAATAGGTATAGTAACTAACAAATTTTTAGTTGTAATTTTGTAAGGATAATAGAATACAAGATATGAAATAAAAATAGATTAAAAACCATTGTGCATTCTATTCATATTATACTAGCAATGTACAACTTGCGTTGCACGTGAACAATTTAAATAATTTTTTTTTGTTGAATCTATGATAAATAATTAAATTAAATTATAAGTTGGGTGTCAAAAAATTAATCTATATTTTATTTATTATTAAATATAACATATATTTGATCTTAGCATTTAATTTGATAACTATATGTATAAAATAATATAATATAGATTTGTCTTTGTTTCTTCATATAGATATAGACATGGACATGAAAATTTCATGTAAGTGTACTACTAATAAAAGAGTCCAAAAGAATTTAGAAGTTAAATACTACTTATAAAAGAGTTCAAAAAAACTAGAAAGTCAAATAACGGATAAAAACAAAAATTATATAAAGATTATAAGCATACTAATTGATTTTATAAAAATTAGGCTAGCAATACAAGACGTGCATTGCATGTGAACATATTTAAATAATATTTTTTGTTAAACTTATAAAAAAATATAAATTATGTGTAATTAAATTGAATAAATAAATTATATGTCAGAGAATTAATTATTATATTAATTTTTACTAAGCCTAGTTATTAATCTATAAATATATTATATAGTAATTTGAGTTATTAGAGTTACTATTATAATTAAAGATCTAAAGCTATAAGAATAAGTAAAGCAAATGGCTAGAGACATAAATACATTATGATAAGAAGAGTTTTGATAGGACATTGAAGGTAAAATGTGACATTAATAAGGATATGTGTAAAATTTAGGTAAATTTGATTTTTGAGGAAAAAAAGGTAAAACAGTAATTAGTCACTATGGTACTAGTTGAAAACTTGAATTTTTTTTAGAACTCGGATGACGAAACAGACCTCATCGTTAGATTCGTCTTGCGAAATCTACTTATCCAATCAATTTTCGTTGAATTTCGAGACAGTCGAATTTTTTACATTTTACGAGACGATTGAGTGTCGAATGACCTAAAAATGAGATGTGAAATTACATTTAAAAATTAAAAAATAATTTAAAATTAACTTAAATAAAAATATTTTGAACTTGAATCGAGACGAAATTTAATTGTTTCGGAACGAAATCAAACCCGAACCCAAAAATGGAGGATGTGTGGCGCAACTAGGCCCAAACATCTATGGGGTATAGAGAGGAAAAATAGAGGATTCTCAAACTTCTCTATATGATCTACGGCTCTACGTTGGTTAGAATTCTTCGGGTCAAAAACAAAAGTTCATCTACATGACAAAAGGTAGTACCAAAAATCAAAGATTTTGACGAAGAACAAAAAATTGGATTTTGGAGGAAACAAGGATTAGACCTTGTTTCGGGTTTTGGGAGTTTTCTACCGTTGTTTTACACTTTAAGATGTAGGGTTCTTTTTCTAACTAAGTTTATTTTCAACCTAGAGTTCCATATGATATAGGTAGCATAACTTAAGATAAATTCTCTTGTTTGATATACTCTTAATGTAACTAGATTATGAGAAATGGGTATAGAAATATGTTAAACAATCTTGCACAAATTGAGTTTGTAGAACTTATTTGTTTGGTAAATTCATGAAAATGGTGATAATTGAGCATGATTGTGTGTTACATGATTTGGTACTTTGAAGGTGTTTGATAAAATATCTATGTTGATGTAACATGTTAGTTTCATTGAAAATGTTATAACATGCTTGGTTATTGAGAATAGTTAAATTTAATTATAGTATGAATTGAGTATTTAGAAATTACTTGTTTGTAATTTTTTGAGAAATATATTGATTGGGCATGTTAAGTGTTTACATTTATGCCTTGAAGATGTTTGATGAAATACCTGTGTAGATTAAGTGTGTTATTTGCATTGATTGTACTATAACATGCTTGAGAGTTGGTGTTGGTATATGCATATGATATATTGAAATTGAAGTTCTTTATGGTGGTTGTATACTTATGATATAATTTACCATGAAAAGGTTGTTGGATATTGAATTGTTCATAATTAGCTCATGACATACTAAACATGGTTGAGAATTATAATTGTACATTTACATTGCATATCAAGTAACATTATATTCGTGGGCATTTGACATGATTATGGATGTGTGTGCATATTTTTGAATCAAACATCATTCTTAATGGTTGAGGCGTGGACTCGGGAAGGTTGGACCTAGGTCCGGCTAAGTTACAAAGTTGCATGAAAAAAAAAATTGTGTTGGGTATAGCAAGAAAGACTAGATACCCCATTGTGTTTAAGATCTGGTTATTGGTTTATACACTTCTGACGATACAAGTTCAAAAAAGTGTAACGGTATACAAAACTGGCGATGAGATTCCAAAAATTCGAATACCTAATAAAGACACATAATTTATTTTAAAAAAGGTTATTGGATGTGTAACATCAATGGAGGGGGCTTAGAATGCCCGGATTCATACGCATGACATTGCATGTATTGAGGAATGTAAAGGCTCGGGTTGAGTAGCATGTGTGAGTCTTGTTTCATATCATGACATGACATTAATGATTCTATTGTTGAATTATATATTCTTGAATGGAGTGATTGTTGCTTATGAATTGCATGTGAACATTTCATATGCATCTAAGTTGAGGAATAACCTCTTTCAGAGATATCCTATTGAGTGTGACTCACCCTTTATGGGGACAATATTTCAGGTGTGGGACATGCGCCGGTAGACGGCTCTCATTCGGGTCTTCGTTGATGAAGAAAAGTCGAATGTGACTTTTAAACTATACTTTTGTATAACTAAGATATAAATTAGTTTTTAGGCATGTAATGTATGCAAATGATTGTATGTAATGTATGTAAATGATTGTAATCGAACTCATAGAGACTATATTTAATGTAAAACTGCATATTGTTATATGAGTATAGATAAATAGACCCGGTGTGGTCACTATTATACGATTTCATATATTGCGTTTTGAGTAAAGCTCCCCATACAAAGGAGATTCTATCCGAATTTTGTTAAGTTATGGATCCTAGTAAATGGGGTATAATGACGTGGTATCGAGTTACACGGTATCCACGGATATTTTACGAGTTGATAAGTGATCAACCAGTTGACGGGTGATCAACGAGTAGACAAATGACTCCCGATTTTAGGGGCATCACAATATGTGGGGGTATAATTGACTTAACATTATTAAATATAGATGAAATAAGAAATCAAAAAATTTCACATATACTTATACTAACATTTACAAGTAGTATATATATATATATATATATAGATTAATTAGTGCGTTTGTTGTGTTAAAATCGAATTATTCATGATTGACATTAATTTGGCTCGTTTAATATTCTTGTTTCTTAAATCATGACATTTTTGGGATTACTGTTGAGAATTAGTCAATCATAATATACTAATTACATGTCGGGTTTCTATCTTATCTAAAATTCCCACTTTTGTTTGACAGTTATCATCTCACAATTTTCCTCTGCCAACATTAACCTACACCCCCCCCCCCCAAAAAAAAAAAGTTATCAAAATTACATTCTGCCAACCTTATGCTATAGTTTTCTCCTCATATTAATGAGCCCTTATGTTCAAGTCGTGGCTTCACCTATTAACAAAGGGTTAATTTGTATGTAATAGATTAATTAATCATTACCCAAAACCAAAACTTACATTAGGTTCCCAAATTATTTTAGTGTTATAACACTGTTGGCAGGGGTGGAGCTGCACATTGCTTTGTGGGGGCAGTTGCATCCTCTCAATTTTTTTGTCCAAACATTTTTTATATAAATTTTTATATATTTTAAATTCATCCCCACTAAAAAACTCATACATTTTAATTTATCTAATAATTTCTAACATTTAAGATTAAGTTTTTTACTCAATTAAATGAACTTAGTCATTATTTATTTAATTGCATCTCTCAAACATGTGTTCAAAAAAATTTTGAAGTTTTCGATTCCAAAACATCGATTCCGACCTTGAATGGAGATTTCGATCAAGGGTTTGATTTTGTAAATCGATTCTAATTCTGATTCCATTAATTTTCGACTTCGCAGATACAATATCAAACCAGACTCAAATTTGATTTTCAAATTCTTACACACTAGTAGTTGAGAGCATGGAAATAAAAAAAAAACAGCCTATGAAAAGTTTGCAGAAGATATAACTAAGAATACAGATCAAAGTTGCATTAAAGACAAATTAATTAATTAATGGGAGAGATCCGAAAATTAACGACACAGAAGTTCATTGGGATAGGGGGTGTAATTTTGTTAGTTTAATTTATATATTAAGTAAATTATGAATAGCACAATCAACAAGTGGCTGTAGTTTAGTGGTAAGAATTCCACGTTGTGGCCGTGGAGACCTGGGCTCGAATCCCAGCAGCCACATTTGCGTCCTTTTTCTATCCTGAGTTGTTTTAATTGGGCCCAAAGGTAATTGGCCAAGATTTTTTTTGATTCACACCTAACCACTTATTCTAATAAAGTAAGGGTCAAGTGGAGATTTATAGACACACTCACAGACCTGAAGCTACCCGATGTGGGGCTGAGATTGAGTATCACCTTCTACTTATATATGTCCTCATATACACACCGCTGAAGATGGTTTCATTACGAAGAACCAAAGCCCATTCTCTTATTTCTTGCCTGTCATGATATTTGGAGCATTTGTTACGGGCCTCAATGGCCCATTGTGAGCCATTTTGGTATATTCTTGTCATAATATGGCACAAATTCATATCTAACGGTCTTTCAGTCATCTGTTGGAGTGTAAATACAGTTTGGTTAATAGGACGAGTCTCTATTGACTTGATGAATCGTATCTAAACTTTAGGTATGAGTTTGACTACTTGCCGACTATGCGAGCTTTAATTGACCGTTGCACATATTGAGAAGTCGGGGCGTGCTCCAAATGGTAATTAACTCCCAGAAGGTGCTTGGGTTAGTTTTGAAAGAGGTAATTTTTAATTATTATCTTGTTCTCCTTCTGTAATTTAAATATAATAGTTTTAAATTAATGAATTTAATTTTTAAAAAATCAAATATCACCTCCAATTCACTTTGTGGTTGATTACATGTCCAGTGTTTTTCTCTATTATTCTAAGTTCAGATAGTAGTCGTACATAGTTTGGATGATTAATTTTGGTTATGAACCAAAAGAAAAAGAAAAAATATATTTTAAAAAATGGTACAAATTGATCAAGTTGCAAAGCTCTGCAGTCTAATTAATTAAGCAATTACTCTTCTACACAAGAATTTGACTTCCAAACAAATAAATTTTCTTTTTTGGTTTGAATAAGAGAATAAAAACCAGCCAAATCACAGTGAGTCACCAAAACATTAATTGCAAGAAAAACTTAAACTAACTTTTTCCTCCAATCAAAAATTAAAAAAAAAAACCAAAAAATACACATAATTAAAGAACAGTAATGTTATTGAAATCTAAAAAAAAATTTAATTTTTCGATCTAATAATGTAACAATGACATGATCCAATAAAATTATTGTTACTATAAATCTCAAATTTTTTCATTAAAATTCTATCACTTAAAACGTTATTAATTCAAAAAATTAAATTAATTATTTAAATTTGAATAACATTACTTTTTCCGAGATCAGAAGGCGGTCTAATAACTCTATTTTTTTGGGCTAAGTAATCTTTATACCTCTTAACAATCCACGATCAGAATTAAAAAAAGGGCACATGAAAGATTAGAGGTGTACAAGCTCATGTACTACCAAGTACAGATCGCAGAAGCGTAAGTATATAGGAGCTTGGTTATCCTACATCCCACTCCTATTACAATATGCAGAAAACAGCGTGATTGGGCCAGATCTCACAGAGCATGTTGATTTTCCATCAGCACCGTTGATCCAATCCTCGGAGCTGGGGACGCAATCCCACAGGTACAGACCCCTACCGAAGCATGCCGCGCAAATTCAGATGCTGTCCGTCCGATCTCTCCAAAATCATCCTTACCTGTCTGATGATGAACATGCGGGAATGGGGTCGAGAGTCCATGAACCACAATCCTATTGTTATACACGAGATCAAGATTCTTGATCTTCACGTAGTTGATCCTCATTGGAGCCAATGGACCTCCACCACCGGCGGTGGTAACCACCAAGTTCTCTCCGCTTTCCGCCGTCGGTAAAACCGTCTCCGCAGGCAAATCCACCAAATCAGAAGCCCTCAACAATTTGTTCGGCACAATGTGGAACTGGAAATTCGACACGTACGAGTGTCCTCCGGTGAAAATCGACGCATCGTCGAGAGCGAAGACCGTCATAACCCGGAGGTTTACGAGCTCGTTGTACTTGTCTCTTAGTGCGAGAGAGACTACAGTGTATCCACTGATGCGTAGTCTAAGCATGGCGTCTTTTAGCATGATGCGCATGATAGAGAAGGCTGGAGTGGTGGGTTGTTGTGGGAATGAGAGCGAAGTCATTCGCTCAACGTTGCAAGAAAGTGGAGAGAGGTGAGAGACGAGGCCTTGGAGGCCATGGATGAGGATGTGGCCGTTGTTGAAGAGGTCTGGATGAGAAATTTCTGCGCCGTTGATGAAGACTTTATTGGCGGTGGAGGAGGTAGCAGTAGTGGAAGTGATCGTGAGGCAGCGATTTGGTGCTAGGGTTTCGATCTTTGTGCCGAATGGCAATGAGAGGAGGAAGTTGAGGGGGTATAGGCCTGAGACGGAGTGTTCCTGGAGGAGGATATGGACAGAGCAAGAAATGCAGGTGAAAAGGGAGGAATCAGTCGGTGCGAAGATGGTGGTGGGAGAGGTGGTGGTGAGAGACGTGTTGGCGGCGGTGGAGAGTTCTTGAAAGCCCAGAGATGAGAGGATGGAGGCGCTAAGATAATGAGGGTATGTGAGGTCATGAGATGGGGTTGGGACGGTGGTAGTAGCGGTGGTGGCTGTTGTGGTGGAGATGAAGAAAAATGCCAAGATGATGAGGAGTTTCGGACACGTGGCCATGGAGTGTTTTGACCTTTGCTCTACAGAACGAAAAGGTTTTGGAATTTAGAGAGAGAGAGAGAAGTGAAAGAGTGTTATTATAGTTAGGGAATCTGTTTTTCCGTTGGCTTCTTATTACTTCCTTTAATTTTTGTTTGACAGAAATATCCCTGATTAGCAGATTAATTACTTTCTGCCAAAACAGGAACCACAAAAAGGGAAAGAAAATGAAAATCCATGGAGAGAGAGAGAGAGAGAGAGAGAGAGAGAGGATGTGGGAAAAGGAAGAATCTTCAATCTGATGAATACCTTTATACAACCAACAAGAGCACATTTCATCCAAAGACCGGAAAAAAATTAAAAAAAAAAAAAAAAACATTCTGTTTTATGCCATCACATTGAAAAGAAGTAAACAAAGAGATAAAAAGTGTTGGTTCTTCAACAGGGGATTCTACATGGATAGATCAGCATACTAACCAATGAACCCATTCGCCAACACAAAACAGAAACTTTCTGGCACCAACCAGAGAGCAGACGAGAAGCACTGGCTGGTATCACAACATTTCTTGTGACTTCCTCACACATCGGCTAACCTTTTTCTTGAATACATCCATCCTCTCTCTCCATTCCTTCTGCAATTACATTACCAGGCACCAAAATTGTTCAGAACAACACCCAGAACAGCTAATGTCAAAACACTGAACTTTGAGTGCACGATTTCATGCAACATTAATACCACACATTAAAAAGAAGTTAAAACAAAGATGGTAGAAAAAAGCATACAGAATTATCTACTCTTTTGCATGTCAGTGAGTAAAAAATAAAAAATAACTCAGTGGCAGCAAAATACTCTTCGTGGAACTGGACCGGGAGTGAGGACTGTTAAGAGAGCTTATATCCTACATCGAATAATTAGAACCACCAAGTTAGTTTACATACTTCAGGAGTCACTCTATCCATTGTCAATTGGTTTTGGGTTAGATGCTCTAACGAGGACCCCATAGTCCGCTTTGACCTTTGACTAAAGTCTTATCACATGTGGTATTCACTTCATGCTGCAAATTTAATTATCTTGTAAGGCCTCCCAAGATCCAAAATTCCCTCCTGTTGCAACTCGCAAGTTACTTCTACAACAGAAGTTTTATCATTGGCATACATGAGCTCCCAACTTCTACCACTCTTCTGATTGCAAACCACTCTCGGGATTTAATCTCAGGATAAACCCTAAGGATAAGGAATATGGGACACCTACATCATACAAAGTTGTATCACTTCCCTGATCCAAAAAAAAAGAAGTATCACTTCAACACAAGGTGACAAAAGTAAATAACATTTTGCACATGCCCTATAATACATAAAACCTACTTCTCTACTTAAATACAACTCCACCTCATAAGATAAAATAATGTAAACCAAACAACCAAAACTGTCAAGTCCAAAATGACTCACAAACTAATGACCCACTATGTACTGTCTGAATGAAGAGCACTTTTCCCTTTTCTGTTATTTTTTTCCCACTCAATTGAATGCATAAAGAGAGAGAACATCCAGCAACACCTGATCTGCCAAGTTTGCACAGTCAGGTAGAGCATGATAAATATAAATGGAAAAAAATCCTAGCAAAGGCACAGTGCACTAACGAGGAAGGGATCCTAAACCTTTTTAACAGAGGAATACAACAAAGCATTATGGGAAAATTACATGAGAATTAGCATCTAAGAATGATCTTTGTGTTCCGACGAAAAAAAATATTTAGGTTCGAATGGAACCATCAAATCAAATCTCGGCCAGGAAGCACTACGATGAACCATATGCCAGGAAAATTACAAACCAGCAAGTAATGGGAGTCATATTGGTCGTTGGATAAGAAACGAAGATACCCATCTACAAGAAAACTATCAATGGCTAATTATGTTAAAGAATGGATGAACACGTCAAAATTATTTTATACCAGCCAACTAAATTATCATTTAACAGTTCACGTGAAAATTACCAGTACTCATGAGAGATTACTGATCAACGGAACCACTTGACCAAGATGCTTAGTTTGCACCTCTCAACCTTTCTTCATAGAGCTGGTAGAGATCGAATCCCTAACCCCTTCAACCACTATTAGATGGCATGCCTACTCTACCTCAGTTGTCAAACAGATTTAGCCTGCAATTCCCAACTTCTGGAATAAATATTCAAAATACACAGGAAAACAGCCATCTTGATTTAAACCAGTCGCTAACCTGGAAAATAGACCGATTTTATGTGTGACCAATTCAATATTGAAAGAGATAGCAGCAATCGGTGTGCCTATCTCTTCTCAGATTGTGTGTTTCAATCATAAACCATGTTTTACATCTTTTTGATTGGAAAGCCTAGAATTTATATAAAAATATCTTAAATAATAGATTCCAAAAAATTTAATCACCCAACTGATTCTTCCTCTTCAGGATCAATCTTCCATGTTCCAAAGCTATGATAGATGTCCTAAAAGTGCAGCAAATATGACCCACAATCCTTACCACTCATCTATTAAATAAAAAAGATCTCCACCAACTTCCAACTCAGGAAAGATTTTAGGGGTAACCAGATTTCTCCTTACATCCCATGACAAATAAGAAGGTAACAAACATTTCAACATCTAGAAAGCAGCTGACCATCTTTCCTGTATTGGCAACCCAGCCAAATATCAGCCTTGGGAAAAGATTATATGAAAACTTGGACAATAAAGGTAGAGTCTACATGCTATTTAACCTAACATCAGCCCCTTGATCATAATGCTTATTAAACATTTTTTTTCCAAATTTATTTAGAAATGGTCTTAAAGCTGGACAACATGTGTTGCAATTCACCTAACGACAATTAACTACATTGAAGGGCATAGCATGCACAGTTATTCACAAATAAGGAACCAGAAACAATTTCCCTTTTGTAATGGTAAGTAGATACCACTCAAGGTCAACTAATGGTAAACCGATGCAGACATAAATAAACACATACATACATATTTCGCATGCATCAATTAGATTTTCTATGTACCAACTACTACTTCAGTCAACCAACGTGATGCAGAAATCAAAAACATTTTAAACATTCTAACATGTAACATGAACATCAAAGGACTTTGACTCTTAAAGCTGTAGGGAAATTGTAATCAGTACACTGAGTTGTCACTTACTGCAGCTTCTATGTTCGCTGGAGACTCATCATTTGGACTAGAAAGCATCGATATGATGCTCAAGACTATACTTTCAACCTGTCATAAAATCATTTCTATGATTATCATATGAATAACAAAAATAAAGAAGTGCAAAAGCACAATGATCCATCTCTCTCCCTCTGCATGTATTTGTGGAGAAATTGTGGACGCATGCACAAGAGACTCACATAGTTACCAAATGAATTTCCAAAATTTCAGGCTCAAACATAATTCCATGGACCTAACTTCAAGTCCTCAATTAACCATTGTCAGAATAATTTGGGTCTAAAACCCACTACAACAATCCTGCAATTGATGTGTTTTTAAAAATCCTACCAAAGTGATAAATACATATAATATAAGAGAACCATCAGGATTTATTTCTGATTTTATTCCCTAGTTATATTGTTTTTCTTCCCTCTAACCACCTTTTTTTACTGTTTGGCAGGTAATCAAAAATCACAGTTTAAGCTCAACAATTAAACCAAAACACAAAGACCATGGCTTTTCCATAACTAATTGGCGTATATGGGGGCATGTGGGTTAGATTATGGAGGGCGTGGAGGGAATAGAACAAAATATTGTCATGTCTACAACATACTGTATGGACAGGCGACCAACGCTCACTTGCAAGCTCATAGCCGTTTGGATCATCTCCAGGAGGATGAAGTATCGATATGCAAACCTTCCCATCAGGATACACTGTAACTCATACAGCAACCAGAATCCACTTCAAGAAGTGCACCAGTGACATAATAAAAGCAAACAGATAAACTTTTCAGAAAGCAACCAACCATTCGGATGCCACAACTCTGATGTAAACTTCACTGCTGGTGGGCTGTTTGGGTAATTTGGCGGAAAGCTCATGATGGCAATGAAATATCCCCCCTCACTACAAATTGACAATTCTCAATAAAACAAAACAAACAAGAGAATGATTCACTAACTCAAACGATAACTGAACACAATTTGAGTGGCATTCTTCTATATGAATCAGAGAGAAGAGGGAACAAATTCAAACAATTCCCCGTATCTCCAATACAAAATTCCCCACAAATATAAGAAATTAAAAATCTAATTACAACTAGAAATCAAAGAGTTGTTAAGTACACTGGCAATGCATATAACCCTGACTGACCTAGAGGCTAGAATAAACCCCTGCAATCATAAAATGCATCTAACGAGCATATCTCGCACCAAAGGAGATCATAGGTTTAGAATTCACCATTCCATCCCAAAAACTGATGACAATTACTTGATGTACTCTAAATAATATTAGTAACCCACATCACAAATTCAACAAACCAACAAGAAGGAGGGATACCTGAGGGAATACCCAGTAAAGTGATTATGACAGGACATGCATAATTAAACCTATTAACAAATGACAACAGAAAAATATAGTCTTCGAGGTAATATTGAAAGGTAAAGCTTACTAAAGAGTGTCGGGAGGTCCAATAACTGTGACGCTCCATTCATATATATTGCTCTCGTCAACCAAACCGGCAGAGAACCCATCAACCGGATTTTTGCAAAGATCTGCTTAGCAAAAGAAAAATGTCAGATTACAAACAAAATGGGTTTTGAGCTCTGGATCATTCAATAGACTGATATACAAACCAAGGATTACATAGGGTACCTCTGAGTTGTTTCTGAAGGAGGAGGCTGGCCTGTGACTGTGTGCCCATGAGAGCGAGAGAGAGAGAGAGAGAGAGAGAGAGAGAGAGCTAGGAAAATGGGATGGGGTAGAGAGCAATAAAGGCCACCGCCGAATTGGGCTTTATATAAGCCGATATTGTGTACCTATGGAGCAGATGTGGCAGCAAGTTCTAATTGCAGCCCCTCTATGGACTTGCATGGGCAGAGAGAGAGAAGGGGAAGGGGGGGAACAAATCTCCTATGGCAAATATTCATACGATTGATGATGGAACCAGAGAGACGGCGCCACGTAATGGCCTTTGCGAGTTTCAAAGAACAAATTTTAAAGTAAAAACCCCGTCAACATGGCGCCTGACTTTTTTTTTTGTTTTTTCCTCAACTCCACTAATTTTCCCCACATGGTCAAAAGTAGACCGATTATTCGTACCAGAACTAAAGTATTTTAAGAGTATAACTGGAGAACGAATCCGAATTAACTTAAACTTAATCAAAAAAGCAGAACTTTGGTTGAAATTTTATATATTTAAATTGAGTCTGGGCAAAAAAAAAATCAAATCGAATTAATTTAAGCATTGTCCGAGTTGAGACTTAAAGTTATCGGGTTCAGCTCGAACATATTTAAAAATAAATATATAAATTAACTAAGTTCAATCTTTCGTGATCGCCTCTCTCATTCAAACCCTCACCCTCTAAGACTCGGACATCTCACTCCCAACCTCTCTCAATCATTGATACTCAATAACCATTAACAATCGACCGTAAAATTTTCAGATTTTGTAAAAAAAATTGTGGCAGTGGATAGTGGTTGTGTGGTATTTTGGTTTAACTTCTTGTGGTGTGTTAAATATACGAAGTTTTAAAAAAATAGATTGATAATGGATTTGAACGAATCTAACCCAAATTTAAATTGAATTAAATAATTTGAATTTAACTCGAGTCCGTCCAAATATAATTTGGGTAATATTTAGGTTGAATACCTCGAATTGAGGTTGAAGTAAGAATAAAAATTATATACCTAGGATTAGATTACGGTTAACCCCTCAACCTGTCCAATCCGCTTGAGTTACACTTCTAGAATATTCATAAGGGATAAATTTTTTATGTCTTGACACCCAAAGATACATCAAATAGTTCAAATTCTTTATATGAGTAATTAAATTAAATAATAGATTAGGTGTCAAATAATTAATTCATATTTTAATTATTACTACATTTAATTAGTAATTTATTTTATAAATCATTGAATAACTAATATGTTATTTATTTTAGTATCTCTCCGACCTTTTTAGTCAATTGCCTATTTAATTATATGATCGAATTATTAATTTTTATTTTGTTAAATAGATTGATTATATCACTTATAATATTATTACATACCAAAAAATAAAATATAAAATATATTTGACGACCGTAAAATTTAATCTGATAACTATATTTCTACATTTTGTATAATTATTTAACAAATATAAAAATTTACTTCTTCACTTAGATATAAAAAAATTATATATAACTATACTACTAATAAATGAGTTCAAAAGAATTTAAAAATTTTTGTAAAAAAGTTCAAAATAAGTTGAAAGTCAAATAAAAATAAAACATAAAATTAAATGAAAAATATTGATGAATATAATTGATTTTATTATAATAATTAGAGATAAAATTAAAAAAAATTAAAAAAATTTCACAAACTGATATTTATTAATAATATAGATATAAATATAGATACAAATAAATTACATAAGATTGTAAATTTTATCTCATCCCCTCAAAGTGATTGGAAGGAGGTCGTGAAGGGTAGGAGTGTCAAACGTGTTGAATTGAATTATATTGTATCGGGTTGATTTTGAGTTTGTGTCAAAAATTTAGAAAATTGATATTTCACAAACTGATATTTATTAATAATATAGATATAAATAATTTTTTTAGAATTTAGAAAACACTACCACCGGCCAACACCACCATGACGTCCACACCTCCACCATCACCACCACACTCCCACTCCACACTTCCATTACCCTTCCACCAACACCACCACCACACTTTCATCACCACCATCACGTCCATCACACCACATCATTTCTATTTTTATTATTTTTTGAGTTACTATCTAAACAAGTTATAAGGTTTTCTATTCCGTAAAACTGTTTTTAGAATTATATAACCAAACAAGTTTTACGACACAAAAAATACTAAAAACAATTTTCTAAAACTCTTCCTAAAAATAATTTCCGGGTCTTGATTTTTTAGATGCAAGCCAAACAGGCCTTCCTTTTGCAATGCTGACAATTTACAATGTAAACAACTCACGGATTCAATATGCGTTGGCGGGTCCCGGCATGCTTCAAGCACTCACAAGGAAATAATGCAAGACTTGCGATTTATCATATGGACACAATGATAACTAGGGAAGAAATCAACCCAGAATCCTGATCTTATCACCTCACCATATAATGGGCATAGGATCCCGGGCACTTAACAAACATTCCATGTTTTTCAAGTTTGGTTATGATTACTAAACATATGCAAGTTAAAAAATTTCCTTTGTACTTGAGATGAGCCACCCACCTCTCTCGACATTCTCTATACCCACTTTCACTTTGAACCAGCTCAAGTTTAAAGATGAGAACAAAGACTCTAGTCCATTTTCTCATACTATGGCTCCTGCTAGCCACATCTCAACACCATTACACCATTGCTTCCAAGAATCAAGCTATGGAGTCAGGCAAGCTACTCTCTCTATATCCTTATTAGTTACACAATTTTGTACTATGTATAACACCATTTTTTTTCTGTTGAAGCCAAAAGGAGGAGAGTAACTTGTAAAATGACACTCTTTGATTTTTGAAAAATATGAGTTTCAAATGGAGCTTACCTTCTCATTTTGCATCTGTAGTTGATTTCAAGATCAAGCGTGCACAATACAGCTCAAGGTCGACCACCGGACGTATCCTAACCCCCTGGGTAAGTGCAAACTGTAGATCTTTCCTTTTTTGGTGGATAACTTTTGCCTATCATCTTTTGATTCATGGAACTGGCTTATAAATGTGAACCCACAATCTCACATGTAACCAAATTAATGACAATGTCAAGCAGGTAAAAGAGCAGAAGAATCGGAAAAAGCCATCTGGACCAAACCCAGTTGGAAATTATCGCCCACCAACAAAGCCTTGAATTGGTGAATGCACTTGTTTTGTCTCAAAAGTAGGTAAGGTGACCACTATATTTCTTCGTAAAGTGATGGATGTCAGACTTATTTGTATAAGGTAGAAAAATCTCGGTTAGGGTGTTTGATTTGAACTAAGATGGGATATTTACATTTTGAATTCCAGGAGACTTTAACCAACAAATGGCAGCAGAACTTTCAATGATGACATGCACAGCACTTTCTAAATGACTCCTGACATGTTTTAAAACAAAGTTTAATATGATTCCTAGCTAAAGCAATGAATAAAAGAATCTCACTAAGAAATCATGTTCTTATTTGATTAATCAATACATACAAAATTCAGCAGGAGAGAATTTATATGCATTGCTGCTGATCTGTGGCCAGAATGTGTTCATGTCCTTCGCCCTCTCATCTAATCCCACACTTGCAGAACGGGCATGTTTCTCGAGCATGCCACAAGAAACTAGTTACTAGCCTCGTGAGAAGGGCAGCACCAATAACCATTGTCTTTGGTTTGAATTAGCCAAGATGGTAGTCACGTAAAATATGTGGAAACATAGGGGCCAGCTGCTCAGAACCCTCAAGTGTGGATATGCAGACTTTACTGTACAGTCTCTGCATAGATTATGTCTCTTTATTTGGTGTAATGTGTACTACATTTGTTTTTACCATGAACAAGAAGTCAACACCTATGCTTTAGCTAATTAGCTGTTCAAATGATATACCACCATCCAAAATTAACTTCAAACCTGAGCTTCGCAGACATTGAAGAGTAAGAGTACGCCAAAGAAAAAAGTTTACATGCCAAGTTGCTGTTTTATGCTAGAAGTAGGCTTCACCATTTGACTATTTCTAATTTTCTTTTAGTAAGTAAATAGTTTCTAATTACCACACAACCTGGAAGGCCATTATTAAACGCATGCAAACATGGGTCTTTTCAGTTGTTGGAACAAGGTGTTGTTGAGTTGTGACTCTTGCCAGCCTAACAGACAAATTAGATTTCATAATTTCTGCTTGTAGACCTTATATGAATGAGTCGACCAAAATGACCACTATAAATTTATTATGATAAAATTTAAAATACACAGGATTCAATGAAACTACAAATTAGTATACAATTTCATTCATACCGGATGCTTCCGCTTTGATCGCTTAGACCTCCTTGGGCCAGAATAATCTGGAACCGATTTACTACTGCTTAAAGCATATGCCTCCTCCAGAACCTCCTTATCCTGCTAGAAACCCCGAATCAATTCCTGAACTCCAGACATTGAAAAATAAAACAATTGCGAAAGAATTTCCTATAATTTTTTAATTGAATATCCAAAAAACTATGATATGTTACTTAAAAGTAGGACCTAAAAAATGGTTGGTACCTGTTTTAAACAATAGGATCAAGACAATTAGCTCATACAAAACCTTAACCTATACTTTTAAGTTTTAGAAGGCCTATCTTCGCACAGCCAAAGTTGAGTATGTTGTCCGTAATAAAAGTTACAACCAGTACTCTTTGCTCTCAATAAAAATCAGTCCTTCTATGAATACCATAGCAATTTTGGTGCACTGAAGAGATTGGCACTGTGTTCATTTGATGCAAAATATGCATATATCTTTCTGCCATGTTCCAAGAATACCACGGAGTTATCATATGTCATACATTGATTACATACTTATTTGTCATAAGCAGAACCTTTTCTTCATATTAGTTGTTGCACACGCGCGTTGCACGTGAACAATTTTAGGTTATAATTTCAATTTTCATGTTTTAAAAGATATTGAACTAATATGATTCAAAGTATCAAATATAATGGTGAACGATCTAGGCCAGAAACATATAGGAGTAGAGAGCTTAATGAAAATGCGCTAATAGTCCAAGCAATAGAGAACTTTAGAACCATATTACTATGCAGGTGAAACATTGATATTGCAATAATAGGTCAGTGATTCATGAATTTTACAAATACAAACAATTGAAATTGCAATGGCATGTCATGATATCAATGATTCATACATTGCCACAAACAGATGCAGATTGATAGTAAAACCAAAAATTGAAAAAGATCAATTTTCAAATATGTAGATGGCAAAGAGGAACAATGTAGAACTTTATCCAATGCAAAGTCCATCTATCCTGATGAGATCATTCAGCCTCTAGTGATGTCAATGATAAGTGGCAATAAGTACATGTCTTATGAAAATAATCAAATGAAATGACAACCATGTTAGCCTAATGTAGTGGACCCATTATATGACCAATGCCCCCACAAAGTCATATCCAGGTCATGATCATTGTGCTCACTCAATTTTGACGCTTTCAAAGAGCAGTAGTCTCTTGGGGTTGCTATGATTCAGCTGAAAGACTTCAAATGATGCATGTGTGGATTGTACAAGCATGGTCGAGCTTCTAGAATCCAGATAGTCAATATGGATGTAAAGTTCAAATCTTCAACTCCAAATCCCATTATGATAAATTTTCCTTAACACAGCCCAATGAATCAAAACATGCAACTGAACAAAGTGCAAATCTCTGTACAAAAAAAAATGCTGCAATAAGGTCAAGTTTTCAATTATGATGTTCCCCACTACCATATTTGTATGTTTCATGCCTCAGGAAAACGAGGACAGTCCCTGATTTGGCATTACATGAGAACTAGGACTCTAACAGTTAGTCAGCTTAGCAAGACAAAACCCGTGCAAATCACTCTGTCGTCTTTTAAGAAGACACAAGTTGAAATTTACCTTTGACTGAGTCTCTTCATCTGAACCTTCTTCAGAATCAGATGCAGATAACATAGTCTGAACCTGTTCTGCAGGCAGCGTCTTACTGAATTTTTTCTTATTCTCTTCTCCTCTTAACTGTCTAAACCTGTTCACAATATGATCCTCATCACTAAGGCAACTTTTGAAGGAGATGATCAATCAAGTACAGAGACTCCCATCTATAATACCAACCCGTCGCCAGTTCGTTCTGTCTGAGAAGCTGATCGTTTTGACAACCTGCACTGATGATGCCACTGGCATCCTCACTCACAATAGGCTTTGCAGCACCCAATTTGTGTAACTATACTTGCTACGCTGTGCTCAGCACATTGTTTGTGAACCTAGTTTTCCCCTGATGCACTTCACAAATTAATGTCTTCCTCAAATTTTGTCCTTTTGGAAACATCAACTACATTTCCCATCAAGAGATTATGGTTAGTTTTAATGCCACAAAAATGTCTGTTGAAGAAGCTTTCATTGATAAATATTTGGTGCAGTGCACCAACTTTGCTATGGTGCAGTTATATATATATCAGTTGATGTTTGTAGAAAAAGTTGATGCATTTTCAAAATGGAAAATATAATTCTCAATATGAAGCTAATGTCAGTATCTCTGAAAGTTCAATATAACAATCAATTTTGAAACACATGGGACAGATATGATCTCAAAAATTATCATGTTCAATTGCAATCAAGAAAGTTTTGCAACAGACAAACTATACAGGAGAGAAACTTGAGACACTGATGTTGAATACAACAATAATAGATTATATTTGTACTTGAAAACTAACCAGTAAATTGACAACCCCGATGGGACAGACAAGGGAAAGTAGCTAATCATGAAAGGAAGAAACTTAAAGACAAGAAGCGCGTTCTTTCGACTCAGATCATTGGTCTGCCAACAAGACAGTTCAGAGCACAAATTTGGAAAGAAATCAAAGGAGAAGAAAATTAAAAAACTTGGTCCTTACTTGGGGAGGCTTCATAATCTCAATAGAAACATACTAAGAAATAACAAGGAGGACTGGTAAAACAAGGTACACTGCAGTGCCATGCCAACCCAATTGCGGATGACCGTCCTGCAAGATAGATCGCATGCAATAAGAATCAAATTATATGCATTAAGCTCATGGAATAACATGGCCACTCAGGGATTCATCAGTAGACACTTTCCGTCTAAAGCAACTTTACCCATACGAAATGGTAAAAATGAGACACAAATCATCCATTTCACTGGGACTGTTGGACATGCTACCTTAACCTTGGTATGCACTAGATAGGCATATGAAGCTACATCTGAACAAATAATAAGGCCCATTTAACCTTCCAAATAGCTGCCAAGTTTTCGCTATTGGTCACATTCAACCATTTCGTTTTTCAGAAAAAGATCATCTTACTCAGAAAAATATAGAAAGCAAGCCATCACAAATAAAAGAGAATAAATAAAATCTTAGTGCTTTTCAGGGGGAGAGAGGGAGAGAGAGAGAGTAAAACACACAAACTTCTTCCAAAAAATTAAAAGAGAACGGAAAAAAATTGTAAATTGCTAGCTTTAAGGAACTTGTCTTAAGGGTGGTATTACTTAAAAGGCTAAAGCATAGGAATGACATTTTATTTGAAAGTTAACTTACTTATCCCTTCAAGAACCAAAAAAAAAAGGGGCAGTGTGAAACTGAGATATTATACTAGAGGAATGAAATGTTAATCTATGAAGCAGCAGATAGCGTAGTAAACTTCATGAGTCTGCAGACTTTACCACAAATGGAATGAGCCAAAAAATTCCAGATCCGTTTTGTCGAGCAGCAATTGTAGTTGGGTCTCCCAAAGAGGGAACCCAAAAGAAACGTTCCTTCAGAAGTCCCTTTGAGCAAAATTTTGCAAAAACACAACAATTATTATTCTATTCTGCATAGATCCTCATCAAAATATTCGAAAGGCATTAAACTACCATCTCGTTACCTCATTTGCCACATTTGAAAGATCTTGATATAAACCTATCCAGACAGGTATTGTAGCCAAATTAGGGAAACATCATGCTAATTCATGGAAGAAAAAACACATTCACACAAAACGCAAATGTGAGCATGACGCAAATGCAACAACATACATGAGAGTAGGAAAAGGGAATACATAGCCTTGAACACAGGGAGAGTGTTCAAGCACATGTAGGGACGAGGGGTTGGGGGCATTTGAACGAAAATATATTGACGCAACAGGGCATGGGAATAAGAAATCATTGCATTGAAACACCACAGACGATAAATTTCACCAAATGGTGGTGAACAACGACAACTACCACACTAGCTCAAGCCGTAAATAGATCAGAAACTCGGAACAACAATTCAAATATTGTGTCAACAATCACCTTTCCTCACCAACACATTGGAATTTTTCCATCAGTTATAGCAGCCCTGTATCCAAGTGAAAAATGAATTCATTACGTCTTTGTCCCATTCGGTCAATACTACTTAATAATTTGGCTTCAAAAGTCCTTCAGAGGCAAAAGAAAACACTTCCCAGTAATATCATGCCGGATGAAGATTCAGCAGAGGACTCAAAAAAATGAAAAGGATGAGAGAACATGAAGGTGTTTCATTTATTACATTATTAGTAGCATGGAGAATGGAACATTCAAAAGATGGGTGTTCATGGGATGAGCATACAAGTCTTTCCTATGCAGTCCCCAAAAGAAAAAGAAAGACTTCAAACCCCGAACAACAGTTCCCACATTTAACCCGAACAATCCGAAGTTTACCTCAATGATTAAAGCATTTATAACTCAAGGCCCAAATCTGGCAGTTGCACACTTGACTTCAAGAACAAGCACCACATCATCTTTATCGACAGAAAATAATATGAATGTTGTCTCGTTTTCCAGCAAATTAACACCACAGCTTTTGGGAAATAAGGGCAGAAAATAACACAAGACATAACAAAGAAGTACATAGCACATCGATGATGGACAGACAAATAAACAAAAGTCATGTTTGGTGCAGCTTTTCAAATCATCTCCTAGGCAGCTTCCTAAAAGAAGCTTTTTATGGTTCGATTCCCAGCTTAAGTTCAGCTGAATAAGCTGCAGGAAACATGTCAATGCAGATTTCTTGAAGCTAAAAGTTATAAGTTGTCCAAAACAAGTTTAGCAAACATGTACCCAATACTAATGGACATATTAAAGATGTACCTGCGAAATGATTAACCCCTGCTTGCCTTTACAGATGTGATGTCTCAAGTTGTATTCTTTCCTAAAAAGAAAACAAAACACCACAAAAATAACAAATCTGCCAAACTTCATGTCAAGAAAGCAACAAAACAGTCTATACTTTATATGGATTTCACAATAGCAAGATCAAGATTCAGCAATACCTTCTGGATAGGATCCTAGATTTCAGGCACTTTCAATGAGATCTTTGTTATCAGAAAAGAAAAAAAGAAGAAAGAAACAAAGAACAAGCATTGTTGTTCTAATATTTTAATGTTGTTGTTTTTAAAGTTGAGAAGGAAAAAAAGCAATACTTCTTTGACAAGTAAGAATGATCTATAATACTATTATAGCCACACCACAGATAAACACTAACACTCAAGTTTGACTTTAAAAAAACCTTCATTCTTCACTCCTCATCTCACAATAATTATTTTTATGAAGAGAAACTTTAGAGTGGAGAAAAAGAAGAATTTTTCCATTACCCTTTTCTTTTTCTTGATTTGGTGTCTCTCCTATAAAGTTCAGAATACAGATGCAACTAGACCAAAACAGCAGGAACCCAAACCAAGGGTAGGGGCATAGTTATGCAGAGAATAACCGGAGATTTAGAATAACTAATACTAGTCAAATTTCAAATATGTGAGTCATTGATCTTGTTTTGAAAAAAAAAATTCAGGAAAGTTTCTCCTCAAGTTTGAATGCCAGCAAAACAACAGAATCAATACCATATACAACTTCTGTGTGGATCTCTTTCTATGTACAACTCACCTGATTTCCTGCATATCTTTCTTGGATTGTTTTGATCTTTGGTTGAAGGTTTCGCATGGCCACTTGGCCAGTGTAGATTCAACCTACATAGAGAGTGAAGATCATCACATAACTTACAGATAACGTCTCAATTAGTGCAATGGAATAGGGCGTCTATATGCACATGCACATGTCCAAAAAATATTTTCCATTTCAAAAAGTTCACTAAGCTTGTGCATAAGTAGTGAAGTGGCTGTAGAAAATAGGTATTTCTAAACTAGAGAGTGAAAATTGAAAAGTGGACATGTTTTCTGCTCAAATCACAGATCCAACAATACTTATCTTTTACTGTGTCAAAGGTAACGTGGCAATTTTAACAAGAACAGTGAGAAATATAATTACGAATCCATATGCATAAGGCACATGCTCAGCAGAGAGTCCATCCTTCAGTAACTGATATATCAGGTATAAGGTAAATGCATATGTCTATCCCTTGCATTAATCTTTCTAGAATTGAACAATACATTTACAAATCATGTGCGGACATGCCACAAGATCCAGTAAGAAGATAAATTCTCAAGAAACATTAAAAATACCTCAGGCAATGGCGCAACACATTGACTTATCCATGGGCCACATTACTGATTTGACTACAATTACACTACATTAAAGTTGCAAAAATCAAGCCTGTCAAACCTAAGCCATCATTTGGTAATGATTTTCAAAAATAATCTTAACACAGAACGAAATAGCTGTTGCCTTTTTTCATCTTTTTAGTTTAAAATGAAAGTAAAAGGCACAAAACCGAAAAAAAGAAACAACTACAGCTTTACCAAGAGTAATTAATTAAGCAGTACCAAACTAATTTCCATTCATGCACTTAATACTATCACAGTTATGTGATTATGGACGAACGACAGCAATGGCAATCATAATCATATAACAATGTATAATTTGTACATACAGTACAGCGGTGTCGGTAGAGCCCGAGGCAGCACCACCGGATGCCGAATCAACGGCGATACAGCACAGAATTCCCTACGCTCGGTCAAAAACTGTGTTGAGATCGATTTCGCCATGGGATGTCGAATTGATCTGTATTCTAGGGTTTATGGGGAGAGTTCGGTTTAGCTTTTCATGAGTGTAGAGAGGTGTTCATTGGGGGTTGTTTGTTTTTTTTTGTGCCGGGGTAAGCTTTGGAGTGGAGGGGAGCGGGAGAAAGAAACAGAGCCAAAATATTATAGGGGCCAAAGTGAAAATTACAAAAGTTATACTTGTGCGGTCGTATCTAAGTTTGATAACGTTTTTCATTATATGATTCTCATGTAATAAAAGTGATTTATATGAAATGTAGTACGTATATAATATATTTATACTAGTTATTGTTTGTGTCTGAAAGTATAAAATTATAAAAAATAGTAAACAATAAACATATTTGTATTCATATTCAAAATCAAATAAAAAATATAAAAAAGAGATAAAATAATTTAAACATTGATTTGTAGTGGAGGGTGAGAGGTGGTGGGGCGGCAATGACCGTGGTGGCAGTAAGGGTGGCGACCATGGTGGCGACGGTAACAGCGGTGGTGGTGATGTGGTGGGGGCAGTGGTGTTGACGGCGGCGGTGGTGGCGACGACGATAACGACGACGGTGATGGTGGGGGCAGTGGGGGAGATAGAGCTGATGGTGGTGGTGGGGACGACGACGATGGCGACGGTTGTAGTGGTGGTAGAGGTAGTGATGAGGCAGTTTCAAATACTATTTTTAAAAAAAATATTTATGAGTAATAATTTCTAAAAATATTTTTAAAAAGTCACTTTAAATACATCTTTAATAACCTATTTTCCTATTAAATTTAGGTGTTAATATTAGCTGTTAGATTAACTTTAAAGTAAAAATTTAAAGTGATCTCAACCGTGAATAACAAAAGTCATTTTGCTTATCTTTTGAGATTTAAATTATAAGCTATTTTATTATACAGACTAGTTATTGTCTGTGCCTGAAAGACACAGAGTAATAAAAATGGGTAAACAATAAAAATATTTGTATTCATATTCAAAATCAAATAAAAATATAGAAGAAAAATAAATAAATTTAAACATCGATTGTAGTGGGAATGAGAAGTAGTGGGCGGCGGTAGTGGTGGTTGTAGGAGACGGAGACGGTGATGATTGTGGTGGGTGGCAATGACCGTGGTAGCGGTGGTGACGACCGCAATGGTGGCGTGATAGTGGTAGTGGCAGTGGCAGTGGTGGTAGCGGCGGATACAGTGGTGGTGGTGGCGGCGGGGGCGGCAATGACGATAGCGGTGGCAGTGGTAGAGGTAGTGGTACAGCGGTTTTAAATACTATTTTTTTTAAAGTATTTATGATAAATAATTCTTATAAGTACTTTTAAAAAATTACTCCAAAGACACCATTAAAGACTTATTTGTCATATTAAATTAGAGTGTTAATAATAGCTGTTAAATTAACTTTAAAGTAAAATTTAAAACGATCTGAATCGCAAAAAATAAAGAATATTTTGTTTATTTTTAAAATTTAAATTATAAATTAATAATAGATAGTTAGATGCATATGTTATTGATTACGAACCTTGGTGACTATCCAGTTTTTGTTATTGATTGTGAACCTTCGAAGTTCAGAATGAGATTGACCATTATCCGAGTCAGTCTAGACTGCCCAAACAAAGACGTGCAGCAAGTTTCCTCTGTATACGTTTTGCATTTTGCAGTCATTGTTGACCCATTGTCAAAAGTATATGACTTCTACGGCAATTTTTCGGTGGTAGAAGCCAAGCAATTGAATAGACCAATTAGTTTTATCATTTGACAGAAACAATAATTTTGCTTCGAAACAACCTACCAGAAAGTCTCCATTTCAGTAAAAACCAAAACAAAACAATGATTAAAAATTAAAATTATCATGCATTGCTACGCTTCTTTCATTGTTTTTAATTGTTTCGCTCACAATCTCTTTATCCCTTTTAACTTGTTTTAGGAACGTTTCAAAAATTTTCATTTCTAACTGAAATTATATGCCGAAACTAATTTTTGATCTTTGATATAACCTAATTTATACTTTATTTCTCTACCAAAAGATATCATAATTATAACCCTGCAAGAAAGAAAAAAAGAGGAGGAGAAAGAAGGGGGCAGGGAGTTCAGAAGATAAAGATAAACTCCTACTCCCCATACTGATATCTGGGACGTGGGTGGGGGTATTAAAAGAACCATCATACAGGAAATGGAGATAGATAACAGTTGACGTTGAACTAGCTCGACAGGAAACAAGATTGTTATGCCATATGCTCCCCAACCCTTTGGAAAGGATGCACCAATATATGAATCCTGAGTGGTGGGATAATGGTGGAATTATAATTTCTATCAGCAATCAAAAGTCCTTCCACAAACATAGAAATCAATATTGAAAGTCAGCAAGTCACTCACAATATGACAACTTGTATCTAGCATCTACAATCTTTAATCTGACCTTGTGCTATTATTGATGATGAGACTGGACAATAAATATTTTTCTTTTTCTTGGTGGTAATAAAATTAAAATAAAAAAACAGTCAGAATCCAATAATTCTTAAGGTTAGCTGCTAATTATGCTGCATATACATCAAGCACAAATACATCCACAGAAAATAGAAAGCACAATTTGATACCCAAATACTATAACCTGCCTAATTTTTTGAACTACGAAAATAAGTAGTTATACTTTGGAGGCTCTACCACAAAACAGGGAAAACCCATTAAAAAAGCGACAATACTTCTAACTGCTACATCTATTACATATATCCCCATGTGCATCACAAAATATGAAGTGATATAGCACACAGTCTTTCCAAAAACCTGTGAAATCATAAGCCACTATGGAATGAAGTTGATGAATCATACTGATACTGGTACAGGTAAAGCAAATAACCAATTGAGGCTACAGAATTCTTACCATCAACACTAGCACTTCAACTTTTAAGCTCAGGAGCTACCCCAACTAAATCTATCCAATGCCAAAAAAAAAAAAGTCAAAACCATTAGTTTTGAGTAAAAAATTTGAATGATCGAGATTAGTGATGATGAAAAATGTGTTTTAAAGAAAATTTAGCTTTTTAGTGGCGGAAATTGACCACAATGGCTACCCTTACATTTCGCCAACAGATGCCTCATTCAAGACAACACAAACTCATTGGGAGGGCGAAGACAGACAGGAACCTCATGCTCCTCTGGCCCCACACGATGTTTTGGCACTTTAATCTCAAGAACTGTTCCACTTTTGTCAAAGTATGCTTCTAGCTTGGCATCATCTGGAATTCGGGTGGGAAGAGGAATTTCCCTTTTGAACTCCCCCGGAGGACAGTGCTCAGGTGATGGATCAGTAAGCTTATACGTTCGATCATTTCTGTGGATAAAGGGCCTGCATGCTGTGCTTATAGATGATATCTTCACTACACCATGAGTGAGACAGTTCCACCAATGAACTTTTACTCTTTCAGGATCAGAAAGAGGCAAGGTGACAATGATCAAGTATCCTTCTTCATCCTCATATATTGTTTTTGCAGCCATAACCGGCCCATATACATTCCTCATTACCCCACTAAACTCCTTCATCCAGGGTGGTTCAGTTGGATGGATCTCCGGATCTTGAAGTCGATCGGAATCTAAGATACTAGGCAAGCAACAATCTTCCCCATTTCCATTTAAGCAGAGTTCTTTCCTCTTCTTGTTACAAGCAGATGAGAGATCTATTCCATTGCCATTTACATGGTTAGTTGGCTGAGTTGACAAATTCAAGCCAGCTCCATTAAGCAATTTTTTTGAAGGGGGATGTGGAGTACTCTTCAAAGGTGGAAGAGGTCTCTCAAGCTCAAAATCTGTGTTTGGAAGGTTCCGCCATGAAGAGAACTCCCTTGCTTCAGGTGGAACAGAGAAATTGAGATCCCTACCTGTAAGTTCCATCCATTTTTTCTGCTCTTCTTCGTCAACAACCATAAGATTGGGTGATGAAACAAGTTCAATTCCATGCACACACTGAGGATTAGAAAGGCCCCTGTAGTGTTTCCTTTGCATTCTATGAGACCGCACAAAACCCTTATCAACACTAAATGGAAATGGGCGCTCGCCCTGGCGCG
Organism: Ilex paraguariensis; assembly: GCA_963454935.2. Taxonomy (NCBI): domain Eukaryota; kingdom Viridiplantae; phylum Streptophyta; class Magnoliopsida; order Aquifoliales; family Aquifoliaceae; genus Ilex; species Ilex paraguariensis. The sequence continues at coordinate 90,407 of CAUOFW020000838.1, forward strand.
AGTGCCCATTCATATAACTCCTCAACTGCATCTTCCCTAATGCATTCTCAGGCCTCTCCTTAAAAATCCACATATAAATATTTTCCATATCATGCTGAACCAAGAAAACATCGAGCTGGAGATCCGACTTATCAAATCCAGACATGCCATTACTATCCTGAACTATATTGCACTTCAATTTGTCCTTCAAAACAGGCTTGAAGTAGAAACTAAAGAAGAACCAAGCACCCCACACACTGTCCAATCTCTTAGCACATTTCCGCCCACCCTTAGGCATATTAAGAAGTGTATCGGATTCATTAATTTGATATCCAAGGCCAACCTCTAGCATATCAAAAGGGTCATGGTTCCACGATTGTGGCGGTGGAGGACTACGCTCGGCTGATAACGGGAGGTTAATATCGGGTGGCCCAGACAAGATGACCTGCCTATTCATGTCTCGGTCTGACTCTTCATGAGAGGTGGCAATCGAATCCATGGATAAGAATGTTGATGGATGATAATTTTCAATTGTTAAGCTTGTGAGCAAATCTTCTCCCATGTTTTTTTCCTCTTATCCTATTTCCGTACTCGAGTATAAGTATTTACAGACAACCCAAATCAACAAAAGCACCTCAGAAAATTCCCATATAGACAGATCCCCAATTAATAGCCTAATTTCAACCTAGTATAGCTATGCTCTTATCTTTCACTTCAAAATCCAATCAAAGCAAAAAAGGGTATAGAAACCAATTCAACACTGTAAAGGGTAATAAACTTACCAAGATCAATAAATTTCTGTTCCTAAATAGCAGATGGGAGAGAATAATTTGGAAAAGCCTAATAATAATCTGTACAGAAGAGATGGTAGAAAATGACGAAGAAAAAACCTACAAAATCAGAAGCCATGGGAGAGTATCAAACGAAAAAGGATGATCACATGAGGGATCTAGAAGGATTACCTTTTGAATATTTGTTTTAAATCCACAAAACTGAGAAGATCTTCACAAGCAACCGTCTCCAATAATCTACACCTAGAGAAGGGGAGAGAGAAGAGTGGAGAAGAAAGACATTGAGGGTAAAATAAACGGTGACGGAGTCTGTTTGATGGTCATGGATCGTTTGTCTAAGAGTGTAGACGGAGTTTTTGGGGGTTTGTGACCGTAACGGCAACGTCTGATAAGCACTATTCCTTGGGCATTGGTGTGGTGGGGTTGGTGATAACGACGTGGAATCATTTAAAAAAGAGCTATGTTACATAACTCTAAAGCTAATACACATTATTTTTCATATGGGTAACTCTTATCAATTTTCTTTTTATCAAATTAGTGTGATAACGATGCGGATTCATTTAGAAACGAGTAATGCTAAAAAATTCAAATAAAATCTAAAAAATTATAATTTAAATACATATTATTTTGTGAATAAGTGAGTCTCATTAACTTTTTTAATAGGACTCACTCACCTTACACTCATCTACGATGATATACATTTTAGTTTTAATTTTTAAATTTCATTTGAATAATGTAAAATTTTTCTAGTATTATATAGATCTCCAACGTTAACTTCAATTAAATGGTCACTTAAATTTGAATTTTTTACCTAAAAAATTAGGTTAATAATATTTTGTCTCTAAATTATGTATTTTTTTTAATCAATTTAATTTTTATTATATCAATTTAGTTCCTAAAATATTTAATTTGTGTCATTTTGGTCTATACATAGACGGACCGTTAAATTTTTAACGGAATAATTATGTGTGTTGGACACGTGATACCGTCTAAAAAAATAACACGTAATTACTTTTGTTAAATAACTTGACGGATTTATTAATTAGAGATCAAAGTAACACAAATTGAATATTTTAGTGAGTAAATTAGCAAATTTGATATAATGAATATTAAACTGAAGAAAAATACATGCTTTAAAAAGCAAAAATATTATTAATCCTTAAAATTTTAACTTAAGATAAAATACTCTACTAGATAAAACTTTAACTTCTAAGATGTATAGAGCACTTTCATGATTTATTTTCTTCGTAACTATCTTGCATGCATCTTTCCAAGTGGGGTAGGCCAGTTGGCCAGGGCCTCTGCCTTCCATGTGGAGGGTTCCAAGTCCCTTGGGGCAAAAAAGTGTGGTTGTTTAGTAGAATAAGGTCTTAATTATTTGATCAACTCGTATTTAAGTCTCTATAATGGGTCTTTAAGTCTTTAAAAAAATGCAAGTTCTGATTTAAATGGTGTATGAGTTGAGAGATCAATTTATACACCCAAGTTTTGTCCTTGGTTCTATTCAAAATCACGAGTTTTAGTGACATACACGCACCTCTATTCGTTGAGGACAAGTCATGAGATTTTCCCACATCCAATAGTTTACATCAATTTGAAATATTATGATGAATAATTATATCAAGAAATATTTTTTCAACCTGTCTACCAATGTAAATTTGTTAATCTGTGATTAGTCATTATGTCTTATCCATTCTCATATGCAACAAAAAACAAGAGACCAAAATTATGTACCTTAAAATGATTCACTTGTAAGTGACCTGAGCATTAACTAATGATAAAAAATTATTAATAAAGTATTCTTAAGGCAAATGAATAAAATAGGAAAAAATACCACTAAATTGGAGCGTCTTGTCAAGAGTAAATATTTGATGTAACGGTGACATAATGTTATTAGTGCCGCATGATATTACCATCTAATTATACAACAATAAATAAGATTAATGAACTCTACTGTTCCAAAATGGAAAATGTGATTATTGGTATTCATTAAAATAGTAGAGTCTATTAAGTTCACTTGATATTCTATCACCTTTTTTAAAATTTTTTTTTTTTTATGGGAGGGAGAAGGGGGTTTGAACCCTTGACCTTAAAAAGACAACAAAATAAAGAGTACCATTAGACCAAATGTTCGTTTATGATATTTTATCACTTAGTTGGTAATATCACGTGATATTGATGATGTGGTGTCACATTTATATTTAATATTTTTTTATAGAGTAGAAGTCTAAATAATACCAAATATAATTTCATTTTATTTTTGCAAAAAGACAAAAAAGTTTAATGTCAAATTTCCAAATAAATCCCAAAAAATGAAGAATTTTTTTTTCATAAAAAGTGTGAGAACATGGAAGGATACAGCGTTATCAAACGGTGACGACTTCCTTTCTTGGAGGAAAAACAGTAAGTTGGATATATTCTTACTCAGTTGGACCTGTTGGCCCTTTCGAATGGGCTAGAGCCGGATTTTGGTGTAAATATTGAATGTAATCCTTATATTATATTATGTTAGTAATATTGACATGGCGTAATTATTTAATAAAAATAATAAAAAGGGTAAAATGTGATCCACTTTCTATCATTGAAGTGATTATATACGACATGGTCGGGTACTTAAGAGTTTGAGTGAAATCCATTAGTTGATTTGTCTACTTATTAATGGATTATTATACCATATAATATTGCTGACATGGTATAACGGTTACAATCAATATTTTTTTTTCACATTTTGTTATTGTGATGGATACCGTTTCAAAGTTCTTATATGGGAAAATTTTAGCCACACTCCTTCTACTATATCATATCTTTAAGGACACTCTTTTTATTTTTTGAATCTTTACTGAAGCCTTAACTAGAACATAATTTTATTAAATTTTACATGATATATTTTTCCTCTAGATAGGTATATCTTCAATGAGACCTCCTCAATTTTTATAAATTTTTTTACATATTAAAATTCTGGTCGATTAAAATTCAATTCGAATTGATTAAAATTCATTTTTAATCGGCTCGAATCAAACTTTAATCAATTTGCATTGAATTTTAATCATCCCGAATTTTGATACATAAAAAAATATAAATTTTAATCTACTCAAATTTTAATATATAAAAAATGAATTCTAATCAACTTGAATCGAATTTTAATTAGCACGAATTTAATAAGTAAAAAATATAAATTTTAATCGACTCAAATTGAATTTTAATCAGTACTAATAGCTCAAGTTGAGCTCAAATTAGCTCAAATTTTAATGCGTAAAAAAAGAAATTTTCCGCTTGTGTCTACCTCTTGTCAAGTATGCCCTAGCTGATTAATTGTCTCTACTATTATTTAGACTCCAAAAATATGCTCGAATTTTAATAAAATTTAATCAGCTCAAATCGAATTTTAATCGGTTTAAATTTTAATATATAGAAAAATAAATTTTAATCAACTTATATTTTAATACGTAAAAAATAAATTTTAATCGACTCAAATTTTAATCGAATTTTATGTAAAAAAATTATTTGAGATTTATGTAGTGGTAATTTTAGTATTTTAGATGAATTCTTTTTTTATAGAAATGGTGGTTAAACAGTAAGAATATCAGTGATGTTTAAATATAAACTAGAAAGAATATCAATTATATTTTGAATAATAGAGAGGTGTCTTTAAAGATATAGTAAACTAGAAGGGATATAATTGAAAATTTTCCTTCTTATACTTATATTACAAAAATTGGATGCGAAATAAGAGATATTTTTAAGGCTTTAAATATAGACCTTAAATTTATTTGGTTTTAAGTATATCATCTTGATGAACTTTGATGAGTTTAGCTACACCTTTTGTTTTTTTAATTATTGTTTTACCCTTCACATGATTCTACAGATGTGATTTCTTATCCTCATTTTTAATGTCTGTCTAGTGCAAGTCACTTGAAGCCCGAGCTCCTACGAGCTCAAGAGGATCAGCTCTTTGGTTTTTGAAATTTTAGAACAAATTAATTTTTGAAGCACTCATTTTGATCCAAATTTTTTATGCTTTTCTAGTTGTGTTTTGAATAATCATTTGTAGCATCTTGCGATATCAGGGGAAGAGTTTTAAGCCTAAGGCGAAAGATGATGCCGCTGGAAAGGAGTTTTTATCTTTTTTACGGATTCAGTCATCTTATTCTGTTGGTTGGAGGGGTTTTTGGGTTAAATGGGTTTGTCCTCCTTGTGGAGTTTTGAAGTTAAATTCTGATGGGGCCACAATGGCTAACTCAACGGTGGCTGTGGCAGGTGGGGGAGCAGTTGTGAGGAATGAATGGGGTAAAATAGTCTTGGCTGCATCTTTCTTCTATGGGGAAGGCTCGAATTTGTTTGCGGAGTTTAAAGCCTTGTGCGATGGACTACAACTGGTCATGCAATATGGGTTATCTTGTTATGAGTTTGAGATTGAATGTGATTCTTAGATTCTGGTAAAACCAGTTTTGGTACCTGCGATTGCCCTTGGAAGTATATAGGCTTGTTGAGGAAGATTAAAATCTTTTTGGATAGTTTGAAGTTCTGATTGGTTCATTTTTTTTCCGGAAGCAAATTCGGTGGTTGATAGACTTGCAGACCAAGCTGTGTTGACCAGGCGTACTGTTGACTACTCTGTAAATTTGAGATTGGTGCTGCTTTGGTGAATGACCAGAAGGGCCTACCTGTGTTGCGCAAGAAGAAGTTTGTGGTGTTTGATGATAAAGGCTAATGGCTGGTATTGGAGTTTTTTTTTTTTAAGAGTTGATTTTTTTTTGAAATTCTTGGAAGGTGGAAGATGACTATTGTAAGAGGCAAAAAAATTAACAATACCTCCTACGAGGAATTTGATGTGATCTTTTTGATAAGAAATATCTTTAAACTTGATATCTTAATCTTCTTATTCTGCAAAACGAACAAACTGCTCAAGATTGAAGTGCTTCGATCGAAGACACTTCGATGTTTAAGTCAATATTATAATAGAAACGTTTGCTAGAAGACAAAGAGAGTTCAACGTACCTTTCACCTTGTCTCATTTTGCTTTTTATAGACCCTGTTCAGTTAGGGTTTTCATGATTTCGATTCAAGGTGGCACACCTTCCCTTAATCAGGTGATTCTGTTTAGGAAGTTACTAAGATCTTTCTTGCAATTCCTTCTACTGAGCCTATTCGTTTATCCATAATGCCTGAATTGTAGGTATCTTTTTAACACCACATTACTGTTTTAAACAATTCAGTCGTGATGAGGACCGAGCTCATTCCTTCCTTTCTGAGCTTTCTGATCTGCTCGGTTTCTATTTGATGACAACTTGGTCGGATCTCATCCTCTGCTCGGCCGGGCTAACCTAGCTAGCTGTTCAGTCGAGTTTTATTATCTATTGGGTTGGACCAATTTTATCTCGGTCGGAATAGCCTAACTACTTGCTCTACTCGGCCCGGATAGCCTAGCTACTTACTCTGCTCGGCCCGAATAGCCTAGCTATTTGCTCTGCTCGGCCCAGATAGCCTAGCTATCTGCTTGGTCATAGTAAAGTAATTCTAAATAACAATATTCAGTACGTGCAACTTGCCACGTGTCCAAATTTAATTGTCAAATAATGATAAAAAAATTATCGACCCACTCATTTGCCCCCAGAGAATATTTTTCATGTGGCACAGTGGGAGATATTCTCTATTTACAATCCTTTTTTTCATTAATTGCCTTGTATTGTTCCTCACAAAAAGGCCTTTTTTGTGCCCCCTTACCCTAGCCAAGAGGACCTGCCTCGTTGAAGGGTTTGAGCATCAGTTATTGGTCACTTATTGTGACCCTTACATCGATCTGCCGATCTAATCGGTCTTCAAACTTTATCCATTTGGCTTACACCGTCATGCCTAGCCATAGGCCTAAGCTTGATCGGATGGCTGCACTTGAGCTAGGTCCCTGCCTCTGTCAGGATTTTTTCCTCCTTGCCTTAGCAGTAGGTTGGCCTATGCTCGAGCCTTCTTCGGTCTTTGATGTGGCAGGTACTCCACAAAAAGATTAGCTTTGAAGCTCAATCTTATTCATTTGCAGGAGGTACTCCGTTGTTAAGCATCTTTCTTGTGATAGGTACTTCACAAAAATATTAGCTTTGAAGCTCAATCTTATTTGATGATGCACAAAAATGGTTTTGCACACCACCTGTCAAGTATAGATAATAAATGCAATGAAATCAATGAGAAAATTAAAGAAGACACAATTTATAGTGGTTCGGTCAATTCGACCTACGTCCACTCTTCAATGGCTTCAGTTGCCGGGTATTTTATTGATTCAAAGGTATGGAGAATGGAGATACAAGCTTTGAGAGAGAGAATGGAGAATCAAAGAATAATAATCTCCGGTAGTCGGTTCGTCTTCTGTATGCCTCTAGTGGGGTGTGTCTCTTTCTCTCTCAGATTAGAGCCATTTTATAGTAGATAAGAGATCATTCTTGTCGAGATCATAACATATCCTCAAGGCTTCTTTATCGCAGCTTAGAGATTATCTTCGGTGGAGATCACGACTTATTCTCAACGGAAGGAAGAGTTTGGGGAACTCTTGAAGGAAACGTGGTCAAAGATTGGACCGTTGATAAGCTTCTTGTGCTCTCCTCTTGGAGACGTGCTAAGCAAGAAGTCCAACCGTGCTCTCCTCTTGGTGGCGTGCTAAGCAAGAAGTCCAACCGGCCTTGGGCTCCCTAAGGCGGTGTAGATAAACTTCCCGTGCTCTCCTCTTGGTGACGTGCTAAGCAAGAAGTCTAGCCGGTCTTAGTCTGTCTTGGACTTGGTGGGTTCACGATGAGGTTGGGCTCCTCAACCGGGGTTGGGCTTTAATACATAAATTGGACTACTTGGGCTTAACCCATCATTTGCCCCCCGATGCCCCATGTCCAAGGAGACTTGGAGAAGGAGGCATTGATTACATTTTTTTTTTTTTTTTTTTTAAACTTCAAATCTTTCCCATTTTATTTTGAAAAGGGAGTGGTGGAGGTTGAAGAAAGGGAGACGGCTGGGCAGCGTAGGCGCGCGGCTGTGCAGGCACGCTGGGCAGCGCAGGCGCGCAGCGCAGGCTGCGCAAGGAAGCGCAGGCTGCACAAGGCAGCGCAGGCTGGCGCAGGCTGCGCAGGCAGCGCGCTGGGCAGCGCAGGCTGCGCAAGGCAGCGCAGGCTGGGCAGCGCGCTGGGCAGCGCAGGCGTGCAGCGCAGGCTGCGCAGGCAGCGCGCTGGGCAGCGCAGGCTGCACAAGGCAGCGCAGGCAGCGCGCGCGCGCTGGGGGCCTGGGCGGCTGCCTAGGCTCTGCTCCTCGCATCCTGGATAGCCCAGGCGCGCTGGGCAGCTGCCTGGGCGCTGGCCTTGCTGTCCTGGACAGCTTCAGATCTGCTGCACTGGGCGGCTTTGGAATGCTGGGCAGTAGCATTTTTTCATCAAGGGGCGCTGAAAATCAGTCTAAGGTTTGTCAGGGAGAGCTAGGCAGTGGCCTGGGAGCATGGGCTGATCCGATTCCCACTCGAGGTGCTGATTTGGGCGTCTTAGGTGCTGATTTTTACGCCGAAAATTCTGCTTTGCGCAATTTTGAAGGGTCAGACACCCTTCAAGCTACTGGGCAACTTTGTTTTGACGAGCAACAGTAGTCAGACACACTTCTAGGCGTTGGCTAGACATTGCAAGTAGTAAGGAACCTTTGGGTACTGCTCTTGATGATCAAGCCCTTCTCCAGGTGCTGGGCGTCTTGGTTGAGCCTAGGGCTGCCTCGGGAGAACCTACTTGTGATGACAAAAATAATGTTATTCCAAACATTAAAATATCTCACATAATTACCTGGAGAGAGAGAGAAGTAGGCTGCTTGCGCGAAAGCAAAGACAGAGTTGGAGAACTGCTCGTGAGAGAGCTACACTTTTTGAGACCTAGCTTTTGGCGACCCATGAGGGAGTCTTTAAGCTTGAGGTATAAGCTTCCTGTTTGAGAACAGTGCAGAGGCCAAGCTTTTTTGGTGACCCGTGAGAGAGCCGCTAAGCTGGAGATAGGCTGCCTGTTTGAGAACAGTGCAGAGGCCAAGTTTTATTTTATTTTTTATTTTTTTATTTTATTTTATTTTTTTTTTGCCGATCCATGAGAGAACCGCTAAATTGGAGATAGGCTGCCTGTTTGAAAACAGTGCAGAGGCCAAGTTTTTGGCGATCCGTGAGAGAACCGCTAAACTGGAGATAGGCTGCCTGTTTGAGAACAGTGCAGAGGCCAAGTTTTTTGGCGACCCGTGAGAGAGCCGTTAAGCTGGAGATAGGCTGCCTGTTTGAGAACAGTGCAGAGGCAGGTCAAGTTTCTGGTGATCTATGAGATGATCCACCTTACCTAAACTTGTTGATTTCCTCAGCATTCATATATCTTTGAGCTTTTGTGAATAGTTCTGGCATGCTCTTCGGTGGGCACTTCAGAACTGAGAAAAGAAAACTTGATGAACGGAGGCCACCCAAGAAGGCGGTCATCGTCACCTTGTCGTCGGGTTCATCAACTTGGAGTACCTCCTCGTTAAAACGAGTGAGGTAACTCCTCAGGCTCTCCTCGCGGTCCTGCTTTATGCTAAGCAGATGTGTAACTGGTTTCTGGTGGCGACGCCCTCCTATGAAGTGTGAGACGAATGATCTGCTAAGCTCGGCGAAAGAGGTAATAGAGGCGGGGGAGAGCTTAGCAAACCACTGTCGGGCAGACCCCTTTAATGTGGTTGGGAATGCCCTGCACATGATTTCGTCTGGTACGTTGTGCAATTGCATCAAGGTCTTGTAAGTGTCGAGGTGGTCCAGTGGATCCTTTGTTCCATCAAAGGTCTCTACAGATGGCATCTTGAACTTCTGAGGGAGGGGGTAGTTCGCTACATCAGGTTTGAAAGGGGTATCAGTACGCCTTACCAGGTGGTCAACAGTCTCGGATCCTTGTGCCTTTATGGCGTTGAAGACATCACCGAGTTGATTCTGTACCTCCTTTATCTTCTCGTCCCAATGATTGGGGGCTCTTCTGGAATGATCATGGAAGTGGCTTCCATGCCCCATGCTTTGGTTTTCACCCTCATCCTCCTGGAGATAAGGGTCCTCTCCTTGGAAAGCAAGGGGAGGGGGAGGTGCAGCTCCCTCATGTTGGGCTTTCCGAAGTGGGGTGCCCAATAGGGCACCCGGGCGTGGAGCAACAGGGCGTGGTGCTCCTTGATGTCCAGGATGTGGAGCTCCTTGGGGTGCTCTATGTTGTGCACCTCTGTGGGGCCCTCCATGTTGTGCACCTCCATGTGGTGCTCCACGTTGTGCACCTCTGTGTGGTGCTCCACGTTGTGCACCTCCGTGTGGTGCTCCACCTTGGGGTCCTCCACGTTGTGCACCTCCGTGGGGCCCTCCATGTTGTGCACCTCCATGTGGTGCTCCACGTTGTGCACCTCTGTGTGGTGCTCCACGTTGTGCACCTCCGTGTGGTGCTCCACTTTGGGGTCCTCCATGTTGTGCACCTCCGTGTGGTGCTCCACCTTGGGGTCCTCCATGTTGTGCACCTCCGTGTGGTGCTCCTCCTTGTCCAGCAAGTATGAGTTGCAGTAACTGTTGGTTTTGAGCAACCAGTTGCTGCATGGTCTCCAATATTTGTTGGAGATTCGGGGCTAGAGTATCCGGAACAGGGTTGATAGGCGGGGGAGCAACCTCGTCCTCTCGTGGAGGATTGTTTTCGTGTTGGTTCATGGATCGAGTAGTGATCGCCATTAGTTAATGGATGTAATGTTCAGGAGTGAGAATTTTGTCGATTCCCACAGACGGCGCCAAACTGATGATGCACAAAAATGGTTTTGCACACCACCTGTCAAGTATAGATAATAAATGCAATGAAATCAATGAGAAAATTAAAGAAGACACAATTTATAGTGGTTCGGTCAATTCGACCTACGTCCACTCTTCAATGGCTTCAGTTGCCGGGTATTTTATTGATTCAAAGGTATGGAGAATGGAGATACAAGCTTTGAGAGAGAGAATGGAGAATCAAAGAATAATAATCTCCGGTAGTCGGTTCGTCTTCTGTATGCCTCTAGTGGGGTGTGTCTCTTTCTCTCTCAGATTAGAGCCATTTTATAGTAGATAAGAGATCATTCTTGTCGAGATCATAACATATCCTCAAGGCTTCTTTATCGCAGCTTAGAGATTATCTTCGGTGGAGATCACGACTTATTCTCAACGGAAGGAAGAGTTTGGGGAACTCTTGAAGGAAACGTGGTCAAAGATTGGACCGTTGATAAGCTTCTTGTGCTCTCCTCTTGGAGACGTGCTAAGCAAGAAGTCCAACCGTGCTCTCCTCTTGGTGGCGTGCTAAGCAAGAAGTCCAACCGGCCTTGGGCTCCCTAAGGCGGTGTAGATAAACTTCCCGTGCTCTCCTCTTGGTGACGTGCTAAGCAAGAAGTCTAGCCGGTCTTAGTCTGTCTTGGACTTGGTGGGTTCACGATGAGGTTGGGCTCCTCAACCGGGGTTGGGCTTTAATACATAAATTGGACTACTTGGGCTTAACCCATCATTATTCATTCGAAGGAGATACTCCGCTGTTAAGCATTTCTCCTGTGGTAGGTACTCCACAAAAATATTGGCTTTGATGCTCAATCTTATTTATTCACGGGAGGTACTCCGCTATTAAGCATCTCTCCTGTGGTAGGTACTCCACAAAAATATTAACTTTAAAGTTCAATCTTATTCATTTGCGGGAGGTACTCCGCTGAAGGCGTAACTCAAAAACTCAATCATGTCTGTATATGGGAGGCACTCCCTTGAAGTGATATAGCATCAATAATCCCAGCTCATGAGCCTAGGCATTTTCACTTATAAGAGGACGCTAATTCTTATTTCTTTCGGATAGTATGAACTTGTCTTGCTGTGGATTTAGTATGTGTTCTGTGCATCAATTTTTTTGAGCCTTACGTAAAGACTTATCCAATGTTAGTTCACTTGGATTCTTGTTAATGGGAGAGAGATGGTCTCCATCCCCGCTTCGGTCTGTGTGAGAGATTGGTCTTCTTCAGCTTTCACCCTTCAGCTAATAGCAACCTTTAATTTCATTTGGGCAAAGCGATTGTCCAACGCAAGCTCACCCTTGGATTACACGGTAACTTCATATTAATTTGGGGAGTCTGTTCTGATAGTTGGGATGATACAATTCTTTCAGAAGCCCAAGCTACACCTTGTGTCCATATAATTGGGAACACCTAGAACCATAGGCTGTCCACATTTGCTCTATACGAGCTCGGGGTGCTTTCATACAAAAACCCAACAATATTTCTGTGTTTGTAGTGGATTTGTAAAGGATTCCCTTGTTTGCTTCAAGAGATTGATGGAAAATACACAAGTAATAGATTGGCATTGCCAAAGGTTTTGGCTTGTGTTATTGCCAACGCCATGGAGGACCCTTCGTGATCAACTAATTGTCCTTGAGACCGTCCATCACTACTTGATCTAGATGCTAGGTTGATCGTATCTTTAATGTTGCCGGTCAACTTCTGCGTAGGTCCGAAAAAGAGCCAAGAGGTGTTTGATTTTGCTCGGATGTCAGGTTGACCAATTCTCCATCAGTGCCGACAATAATTCAATAAACGTGGCAAGAATCCATATACAATAGAGAAAGCCGATGGTTCTCTGCTCTGTCCTTGACATTTTTTGATGCATCCTTGATGACGAAGATCCACTTTAGATTGAAGAGGGAGTTGAGAACAAGGTTGGGCAGCCATGGTGATAATTCAACAGGAGTATTAGTCTCTATGGACATAGGAAGAGCTAATCGGAATAGGATCTCTGTGCTATCATGGTAGGTTGGGAAAATGATGCCGAAACAATGCGCCATGGGCATAGAAGCAAAGAGCTGAATAAACGTTCTTTATTTTTTGTTAAAATAATTTGCTCAATGACTCTTCTGATAGAATTTCTCTCTGTTCCCTTGTTATAGTTGCTTGGCTGTTTAAGCGGAATCGGCACTTCGTCCTCGAATTCATATGGCTAGAGAATTCGTGGGTCAAGTTATGCCTGTGTAAGGACATGCTAAGCCTTTGGCAAAATAACCTGTGTTGCATAACTAAGATCTTGATCGTCATGATGTGTTGATGTCAATCTCCTCCCAGCAGGTTAATGAAGTCGAGCTTGTCTTTGGTAAATCCATAAATCTACCTTCCCTTCGAATGTTGGTGCAAGGGCTTCTTGACTGGATTGAATTTTCGGTCGATGATTCCATGATCCATGTTCCGCGTGATGGTGGCCATTCAAATGTTGGTGCAAGAGCTTCTTGACTGGATTGAATTTTTCGGTCAATGATTCCATGATCCATGTTCCGCGTGATGGTGGCCATTGGCTTTGCCTTGAGAAGGCTCAAATAGATAATCAACCAAAAACTCTGATTCTTCATGATGTAATAATATTCACATGAGCTAAAGGTAAACCTTTGGACTCTTGTAGCCTAAAGAGTGTATTTAAGAATGTTCAATAACAATATCAGGTGATCTTGAAAGATCTGTAGTGCGAAAAGTGCCCCACTTTGAAATAACCAATCTTGGAGACTTGATCTTAGTCCATCGAAAAATTTGGCACAGAAATCTCAACGAGTGCTTGTTGCTTGCTAGTTGATTGGTAGCCATGTCCTTGAGCTTTTGGAAGAGAAAAAAGCCATGACTGGATTGCACCATGTTCATGCTTCAGGGAATCAAGTGGCACACTTAGATTCCTTTCATAGTTTTTTTAATTCTCGTCCTCTTGGACCTCTTTGTTGTATCGAGCTTTGACCCTCGTGGGTTTCTTTCTAATTAGCCAACTTCACTGGTCGAATGCTTCAACGTGTTGGGATCAAAATTGATTATAAGCCATCATAAAAGGCATCAGATTTCATAATTCATCTCCCTGTGCTCACGTCACATACAAACTAAAGCAAGGGATGAGATTTTTATAATAAACTATAATATAAAAGAATTTCATCATTAGGTGTTGACCCCATGGTACTCAAATAAGGTATTTGGCTTCTTCCAGTGTGAATTTATATTCCATGGAAATACGTGACCACAAGAATTGATACGCCACATTTATTCAACGCGACCATTATTGTTACTTGCTCAATGATCCTTCTCTTAAGCAAAGAACCAGTGTGTATTGTGGCATACTATTCGGCGACGAATGCCCCCTTTCTTTTTTCTCTCTCTTTCTTGCTTCATGTGTTAAGATCAACGGGTGTTTCTTCAGGAAAAGCCTATTCTTACAAGTGGTATCATGTGTAGCCGAACTTTTATGCCTCACCAATTTTCGTATAGAATTGGTCTTTATTCATGAAAGTCATGTCTACCAAGAATCAAGCGGCACGTTTCGATTCCTCCTATAGTCAATTATTATTATTTTTTTGTTGACCCTTTGGTCTGTTTGAGTAATTGACCCTTTTTGATTTCTTTGTAAAATCATGAAGATAATTCAACTATGTTCAAGATCTTATGTATAATTTAGTCCAATTATACCTCAACCTTGAAAGTATTTTTTGATGGGACATTTTCAGACACACCAAAATGACGACACTTGTACTTGGCGTCAATGGAGACTCTCTGTTATGATCTCGACACGTCCTCGTCGGCCTATAACCCCCTTCCCGAGGGTACTGTTCACAGGGATCAAGGATCCCCAATACGCCATGGACCGACACGTATTCCTCGGTCAGTTTGGGTATATTGGTCCCTAATCATGCTAGTCTACCGACGCCGAGGTGTATCTGTCCACGTGGGCATTTTTGCTCCTGCATGGGCTATTGATTGACAGATTACTAGTCTAGGTTAGGCTAAAACTAGCCATCATAACATCGTCCTACTCAAATGGTGTCAGGAGGCACAAGAAAGCAGAAGGCTCCACCAAAGGGGATGGACACATGACACATTGTGTCAGGTCAGACAAGAAAAGACCAGAATGACTTGCTGACACACGATTTGGGAGGGCAGACATTTAATACATCCTTCCCTTGATGAGACAGCATTTAATGCATAAGAGCCCGGAAATGAAAGGAAATAAATGTTCTTATGCCTGGGCATTTAATACATCCTACCGAGAGAAGGTCATTAAACACTCGGCAGACCGAGGAGAAAACATTAGTTGTTCGGGGTCCCGAACAGTTAAGAATGATGACATTTCTCATAGAAATTAGCGTGCACACTATCCACCTCTAATGATTACCTACTGGCTACGCTGTCAGCAATGATAAATTTTACAAGATATAAATAACCCTCACAAACACATTAAAGAGGTACGCGAAAACCCTTTTCTCAAGCATCATACAATATTTTATTCTTCTCATCTTTCAAAGAACTGACTTGATCGTCGGAGGGGATACGCCGAAAAACACTCCGGCGCTCTTCTAACCTGTTTTTCTCTGTTCTATGAACCTTTCTTAGCCTCCCAGAACCAGTCAAGCGACCCATAAAAACAATTCATCACCACTTCTTAGGCCACCTTCGGCCCTCACAACCTATTCCAAGTAGCAAGATTGATCACTCGATCGATAAACTCTTGTTCACCACGAAAAAGATCTGTTATTGTGTTTATATTGTGTAAGATCATGCATGCACATTCTTTGATATGAAAGGCAAAACAAGATGTATTAAATATTTGTATTACCTGGTGTTGGGCATGGGACCCAAATAAAGGGTAGCTGACTTGGTTCAAAAAATGAATTCCATAGAAACGAATGAGCAATGCTACATAAACTTAAAAATTAGACTTGATAATTTCAATCATTGATTTTACTGTGGGTTCCAGCATTTATTGGAGCTTATTATTTCTTCAATGGTTGAAATTATCAAGTCTAATTTTTAAGTCTGCTTTTTAAATCCATCTAGTATTACTCAAACGAAATACCACATCCAGCACTCCATGATTCTTCAACGTGAATAAGAGAAATCAAGTGGTACACTGATTATCTTTTTTGAGTTGTCTGCATGCAATTCTTATTGGCTGGCCCCTTGGATTGGTTATCAATTAATTGACCCGCTTGAGTCTCTCTACGGTATAACATCGTAAGTCTTTTCTGATGATTGATCACACTGGTTTCTTCTATGTCAAAAGACATCAAGAATATCTCTTTCTTTTGTTAGCCTCATGCGGCCTAAATAAAAAGTGACCAATTTTGTTGCATGAAAATTGATTCCATTGGAATAAGTAGCCTCAAGAAGTACCTTATGATCCTTCCACGTGAAGATAAATAACCCCTCTTGCTCCGTGAGCCGACATCCACCGTGAGAGGTAGAAAACATATGATCTCTCTTTGCCTTTTTTGAAATACACGTTTCGCAAGATAATCACCAACTTGTGTTATTCACACAAGAATAGGTCTGTACATTATTATTGCATTCTCTATTGTTGTGCAATTCCAATTGCAGTGACTAGCCCGAGCACTCGAATAAACTTGATCATTGTTTCTCACATATGACGCCAAAATGTCAGAGGCAAAAAATTAATGATACCTTCTACAAGGAATTTGATGTGATCTTTCTGGTAAGGAATGTTTTTAAACTTGATCTCTCAATCTTTCTGTTCTGCAAAACGAACAAATTGTCCAACATCAAAGTGTTTCAATCGAAGACACTTTGATGCTTAAGTCAGTATTGGAATAGAAACATTTGCTAGAAGATAAGGAGAGTTTAGCGTACCTTCTACCTTGACTCTTTTTGCTTTTTATAGACCCTGTTCAGTTAGGGTTTCCATGAATTTCGATTCATGGTGACACACATTCCCCTAATTAGGTGATTCTGTTTAAAAAGTCGCTAAGATCTCTCCAGTAATTCCTTCTATTAAGTCTATTCGTTTATCCAAAATGCCTGAATTGTAAGCATATTTTTAGCACCACGTTACTGTTTTAAACAACTCGGTCGTGACGAGTACCGAGCTCATTCCTTCATTTCTGAGCTTTCTGATCTGCTCTGTTTCTATTTGATGACAACTTGGTCGGATCTCATCTTTTGCTCGGCCAGGACAATATAGCTGTCTGTTCGGTCGAGTTTTAATATGTATTAGGTCGGACCAATTTTAGCTCGGTCGGAATAGCCTAGCTACTTGCTCTGCTCAGCCTGGATAGCCTAGCAACTTGTTCTGCTCGGCCCGGATAGTCTAACTACTTGGTCTACTCGTTTCGGATAGCCTAGCTACTTGTTCTGTTTGGCCCGAATAGCCTAACTATCTGCTTGATCATAGTAGAGTAATTCTAAATAACACTATTCAGTACGTACAACTTGATTCGTGTCCAAATTTAACTGTCAAATAATTATCAAAATTTATTGACCCGTTCATCTATGATTTGCTGCTGGACCGGAAGTTGTTGGGTTGTTTTACATGTGTTTTTGGCTTGAAGTTTTTTGAGTCCTTTTCTTTAAAAGGCGCATGTGTCTTGGTTTTATTTTGATTGTTCGGTTTTATTTTGATTGTTCTGTTAGGCGTTTATTTTTCGCTTTTTGCTTCTTGTAATTCTTTGTTTTTGTAAATAAATAAAATTTCCTTTTAGCAAAAAAAAAATAATTAATTCTTGATAATTTTTATTTGAATTTTTTGTGGTTATTAGTGTTGCAAATTGGTTCAAATTTAAACATTAGCTTTAGAAGCAAATATTTTGTGGTTTTAAGTGCTTACAACAATAGTCGCAGAATTCATTGGATCTGAAGAGAGAATATGAACATGACAGAGATAAAAATAGTGCAACACACATAGTAACATTAATTAGTAATAATCAAAGGGTTAATTATAAATTGTACCCCGAAAGATAGTTTAAATTTTAATTTAAACCCTCAAAGATAAAAAAATCTCAATTTATACCCTTAAAAATAGAAATTTGTATCAATGTACACCTCCAAAGATCAACAATCTTAATTTGCACCCTCAAAGATAAAAATTTATATCAATTTGCACTCCCAAAGATCAAAAATCTCAATTTGTACCCTCAAAAATAACAATTTGTATTAATGTGCATCTAAAACTAAATTGATAAATTATACTTAGATTCTCTCATATTTGTCACTTAATTATTTGGACCCCTTCACATTTAGAATATTACTTCTACATCTCATGACGTTTGTGCACGTATAACACATAAGCCATAACCCATTTTCGTTGATATATGTTAATATAATCGAATTTTATCCTAATAAAAAATTATAATTTTATATTACCCTTTATTTTGTGGGTTCAATATACTTTAAAGTTCAAAATCAAGCTTACCATTTGAATGTCCAATAAAATATAGATATTTATATAATATTTTAAATGTGAAGGGGTTAAAATGATTAAGTGACAAACATAAAAGGATCTAGGTATAATTTATCAATTTAGTTTTAGGTGCACATTGATACAAATTTCTATCTTTGAGGGTGCAAATTGAGATTTTTTATCTTTAGGGGTGCACATTGATATAAATTTCTATCTTTGAGGGTGCAAATTGAGATTTTTGATCTTTAGGAGTGCACATTGATACAAATTTCTATCTTTGAAGGTATAAATTGAGATTTGAATAATTTTTCAGGGTATAATTTACAATTAACTCATACTCAAATGATATATGACACACATATAGTAACATCAATTAATAAGATGATATAGTAACACTCAAATTTTTTTTTAATATTTTTTTGCTATTAAACTCAAATTATTTAACGTTTGCATAGTATTGGTTTTAAATGTTACTATTTTTTGATCATTATTGTGTTCAGGTTATTATTTATCTCCCTAATATGTTTAATGTTACTGTATTTTATTTTGTAGATTACTTTTTCTTATCGCCATTGTGTTCGTGTTAGTGTTACGTTCAATGTTACTATTTTTAATTTTTAATTTTAATAGTTTTTACATGCATACATCGAGTTTTGATAAAACTGACTTTTATTATGTTTCTTCTATGAGGGAAAAAAAGGAGTTCAAGGTATTTTGGACAATTGGTGTACAAATGTCCTTAGACCCAACATAATTTTGAGAATGAATTTAAAGCCCAATAAGTTCTAAAATTGGATCGGCCTCCAAAATTTTCAATTTATTAAGATTACCGTCTTTTGTTACTGTCCTTCCTCTTGGTTACAAATAAGTTTATCAATAGATTGAATTTAGATAATATTTTAACTAATTTGAATCTGGTAACCTAAATTCAATTTGATTATACGATAAATTTTATTTTCATAGTCTATATCTGAATTGTCAACAGTTTAAAATCTGATCCAATTCAAATAACTTAATTTACATAAAATTTAACAAATTATATCTAAATTTCAATTAAATTTCTTGAAATAATTACTTAATTTCTTTAATATATATAGAAATATATACATATTTTGGATCGAATCAATTATACGTTAATTATAAAATAATGGATTCAGATTTGGGTTCAGATTATTAGTAAAAAAATATCGATTCATATTCAGTTAATCGACTTTTGATTCAGATTAAATTTAGATCACAATCTGATCCATTGATAAGGCTATTCACAAGATGAGAGAATATTCAATACAACGAGGATATCGTTAGTATTAAAGATATGATATCACCAACTAATAATAAAAACTCAAATGGACAGAGTGAACCCTACTTGAGTACTCCATTCGTTCCTAAATATCTGTCGTTTTATCCAATTTTTTTTGTTCCACAATATCTGTCGTTTTTTGAAACCAAAGCATAATTAATATTTTTTCTTCCAAATTTATCTTTATCTCTGTTTTTCAACAAGTACTTAAGAGATTAAGTATAGACTAAGTGTCTTTCATATTCATTTCATTCCCAATACGTATTGAATAAGGGTATTGTAGTCTTGTACAATTATTTTTTACTCATATTATAGCTATTTAATAACTTTCTTAATCCCTGTGCAAAAATTTTAAACAACAGATATTTAGGAATGAAGGGAGTAATTATTAACTTACATTAAAGATGAGTAGATAATTATTCACTTATATGGACGGGTAGTCGTTAGTTTATGTGAAATATATTTTCTTATTTGTCTATATATTATTAATTTATTGATTATACTACGTGACAATACTGACGTAATATAACAATTATAATAGATATTTTTTCTCACAAGGGAGGTGGAAGCTCAAATGATTCCGCTATATCAATGATCCTTTGGTCATATGGTAATTTTTACCTTGTGAAGACTTTGTCTTCTTAAGGTAAAAGGTTCAAATCTCCTTCCCATAAAAAAAAAAAAAAATTATCCCACTAGAGGTGCAACTTGAATAGACTGAGAGTTTAATTCGAACTCAACCTAAGATATAAAAATCTCATTCATACCTTTTAATCCAATTATTGTATCTATTCAACCTTTTGAATTTTTTACTATGCAATCCGAGTTAAAATCATATTCGATTCACAAATAATACAACTTACACTAGAACTTGAGTTTGACTCGAGTTGAATGGAAATATTATAATAAAGTTACACAATTTAGACTAGGATTGGGACTAATTCGAATTCATCAATTTGGGTTGTGTTTGGATTGGTACGTACCCAAAACCCGAGACCCACGGGCAGCTCAGTAGTGTGAAACAAGATTTGGGTAAATCATAGATTTGAACATAAAAAATTCGACTCTTGTTGGTATGTCTTATGGTTAACTGATATTTGTAACGTGGAGGTAATTGTAAATATTCAAAATTTACTCACAAAAATAAATCCAAAAAAATAACATAATTACTTGGAGTAGAGATAAAAGGCCAGATCGCACTGATAAACAAGAAGTCATAATATCATCCAACCGGAAAAAACCTATGTT
The DNA here is from genome assembly GCA_963454935.2 of Ilex paraguariensis. Lineage (NCBI taxonomy): Eukaryota > Viridiplantae > Streptophyta > Magnoliopsida > Aquifoliales > Aquifoliaceae > Ilex > Ilex paraguariensis. Next base: position 110,916 of record CAUOFW020000838.1, read on the forward strand.
CCATGCCAAAAGCCCAAAAACATAAATTCATCTGAAAAAGCCAGGTCTATTGGGAACAAAGCAGCATGATAGTTCAGAACCATGGTAATTATTTAATTACTATCACAAGGATCAATTCCACCAAAAAACTCAAAGAAGCGTTGGTCACAGGAACCTTCTTGATCATTAATGCAAGTAGTCTCTGGGTTACTTGAAGCAGTAGTAATAGGGGAATTCTCAGCAGACGAGGAAGCAAGAGAAGAGCTTGCTGTTCTTCTTTCTTGTAAAATCCCAGTTGGGTGCAGTGGAAATAGATCCAATGTTTCTTGACCACAGTACTTGTTTGTGTTTTTAATGAACTCCTCGTTATAATCGGTTCGCATCATGATGTTTAATCCTTGGTTTGCTGGTTCGTAACCTGTACCGCCACCACACTGTTTAGTCTTGTCGACGGTCTCTGGCCTGGGTCTCCTCCTGATGCCACCAGGTAGAGGTAACTTGGGGTTGGGGTACTGCGGATAGAACCCTAGATCACTCTGTGGTATATAATATGGGCCGCAAACAACTGAAAAACCAGAAAAGACCAGTTTCAGATAATTGGTGAATCAACCAAATAGACAGTGAATCAGAGAAAGGGGGAGGGGGGGAGAGCAAGAAGACAGAGCAACAAACTATGGAGTTGCTCGCAGAAAACAAGATGGTGGAAATCCAACACACCACGAGAGAGAGAGAGAGAGTCTAGGCGTGGAAGTGACTACTAGTAATTACTAGGTTTCCCAAGCCAGCAGAAACAATAAAAGACAACTTTGATCATATTCAATGAAACCTTGCATGCGTATTGAAAAATAGGCATTTGATTTGAATCTGATAACAAACAATGATAGCGATAGAAACTGCAGAATAAATTTAGTGTTGGAGCCCCTACGCAAGAAGACAACCTGGAAGTACTGGATCATACCACAAATTCAAAATACTCAACCATTATAAAATTTGAACAAGAAGAAGCCCATTAATATTTCTCTTAAAAAACGCTATTTCAACTTCCAAATAGATTTAAGAGTAATATTATTTAAATTTAAAATTTGATCTAATTTGATAATTTAATGATATCACTTTTGTGAAATTATTGAATAAACAATAAATTTTAATATTTAATAGAGTCGACCGTCAAACCAAAGACCATGTAAATTAGATTCATAAATTGAGTTAAAATATATAAAATTGCTCATAGAGTCATATACCATATGTGGATAGATATAAAGACGAATACAAACCATTTGGGCAAGGAGGAGGAAAAGCAGGCGAAGCCTTATGAAGATATCGATTGAAATAAGACACGTTCTCTTGCTTCTGCTTCTGCCTTTGCCTTGCTTTGTGGTTTTGAAACCAATAGAACACATTTTTCCCTTCTATGTGACCGTACGCCTTGAGCCTGCTCGTTATCTGTTGTATCTGCTCAGCGCTTGGCGTTCTTATGCCTTGCTTATACAAGCTCTCAAGCATGCTTATTTGTTCCTTCGTCGGGTTCCATCTAGAGCCCACCGGAGTTCCGCAGGAAACCGACATGTCCACCCCTTCACCACCCTCCATTTTCAACCACTCCCAAATCAAAAAAAAAAAAACAAAATTAAGTCTAAAAGAGACAGAGAGAAGGCTGGTTTGTTTTCTGCATGGAAATTGTACTCTTTTATAGAGTGAAAAAAGCATTGAGAGAGAGAGGGGGGGGGGGGGGGAGGGGTCAAACAAAAAGGCGAGAGAGCTTAACATGCGTATTGTTTTTGGTGATGAACATCTCTGAAAACATGGCAATTAGCGGCTGCGAGGAGGCCGATTTCGTCCTGGTATGAGTGGAACTACATGGTTCAAAGGGCGATAATACCCCTACATTCGTCTGCATTAGAATTGTCTCGGGAATGAAAGATGGTGACTAAACGTAGGATACGCCATGGAAAGGAAAGGAGGGGCATATTTAGGAATAAGAGGAAAAGACAGCCGGTTGGTTTGTAAGGTGTAGGTACGTATAGGTGGTATAGGCTTTGGGAATTGATGAAGTAGTGAGAGTGCAGGTAAGTGCAGATGATGATAAATCACCTGAAAACTTCAAAGACGAGGTGACCTTTGGTGGGTGAGTGCTGAGATGAGCAATGGCAATTTGCCATGTAATGGTGAAAAGGTTTTTAGGTAGAGAAATGATAAGGCAATTCTAGTAAATTGTGTTACCATTGTAATTAGGTTAGTTGAACAAGGATTAAATCACACGCTTTGTCGCATTTGCATCTATACTATTTCTAACAATTTTTTTTGAAAAAAATTCTCCAGATTTATTGCAATAAAGTAAATTCTAAAGCATTTTATTTGCTTAATTCTTCTTTTTTTTTTAAAGAAAAATACATGTTCGATCCCTTTCTTGCCCACTCAGATTAATTGTTAGTTTGCTATGCGTACTACAAGTTAGTAGTCAATCTTTGTCTCACAATATTAACGATTCTTAAGTTTTTGTACTTATCTAAAATTCATAATAACTTTTTGTTCTTTTTTAATACCCCCGAGTTGGTGAAAAATTCATAATAATACAATGAAACTCAAACCCTTACTCTAATTTGAATAAAAAAAAGATAAAAAACTTGTTTTGGTACAGACATATTTAATGAAAAAATTTAAATTTAAAGGAAGAGAAACCTAAATTTAAATGAGAACAAATACAAATTTTAAAAAGAGTGAAATATGACTATTAGATCTTTAAAGAATGATAAAATCTCACAATTAAATATTTAAATATAGATTTAAGTCTTCCTTTATTTGAGTTTAAAAAAGACTTTTCCTTCGTTTGGTATGAATATGAGTTTAACATTGTAAAATTATTTTAGACCATTTTTTATTCTGTGAAAAATTTAATTATAGTGCTATTAGGAAAAGTTCAAGCTTTACTAAAAAAAAATAAGGGTTAATAGGTCATATGGGTCTTGTGAAAATAATAAGAATAGAAATTATTTAATTTCATAATCATAATTTTGTTTTTGAAATAAGTGAGAGTTGGTGGTTACTATTTCACAATATTATAAATTAAATTACAATGTAACAGCTCACTAGAAAAGGCTATGGTACTATTGGTGGTATCGTATAAAAAATTATAATTTTTTAAAATTAATTTATAAATTTTTTGATGTGTAAATTATAGTTTTAAAGGTCATAATCGATCATAAAAAAGTTAAAATCGATACCGATAATTAATGTTCAATCATGACCTTCTTTTAATCTATTGTAACTTTTGATTTTAAAGTTATAACTTTACTATAAAAATTAGGAAGGATAATAGGGTACTAAATTATTTTTTTGGGTCCCGTAGACTTTTTCAGCTCACTCGACTCGGAACTTGATTTGGGTTTTATGGTAAACGTGCCTCAGAGTAGCAATCTCTCCCATGGAGAATTCATATCTGAGAGCCATGGCTTGGGTCTGTATGCTTCTTAAAGTGGGTTGAACATATGAATTACACGCAAATACATGCAACTATAGTACTTATATTTACACAAATTTCTGAGTGCCGCGGTTTCAAGTGCCGCCACCTACAAGCCGCCGTATCGTGAAGCTAACCACAGCCACCTCTTCTGCTCGAGGTTTCTAGGCACCTAATACGATGCAGATTGGATTGTCCTGGTGTATCAATGTTTTGTCAAAAAATTGTCTACAAACGACGACTCTTTGGCCAGAAGTGGAGGGGCACACTTTGGATTTTTCATAATTATGGGACTAGGCTAATAAATTCCATGCCGTTGTATACACAGTGATTTGACATACTAGAAAAAACCTTAGTTTGGGAAATTAAATGGTGGTCTGCTTGAGTATTTTGTAACCTGTTAAAGTAGCGTTTTTTACTGGAAACAGTGGCTTAATTTTAGGATTAAAACCAAATTTTCGTTGCTAAGTTCCAATACTTTTAACCTTTTGAAAGCATTTTAGACGACTTTTGTATTTCCTAAATTTTGTTAGTAATACAAAACATAAAAAAACTCCAAGTAATTATCCAATAATAAGATGGGAGATTTTGTAAGAGGTATACATTCAGATAGTTTTTTGGTTTTATAATATTATTAAGACTAAAAGTCCATAAAATCAACATTGACATATATACCTTTTGATTGGGCCGACCCCATTATTACATGTCATATGACATTAGATGAAACTCACGTTAGGTTAACAAGACAGGTCACGTGACAAAAAAATCATTTATTTAGCCTTATAAATCGAGTCGTACTAATCAAAAGGATCGACAAAGAAAGAAAGAGCTCGATTTTCATTATGACCGAGTTGATTAAAGCGTTTGGCTCTTATCAAGAGATCGGCTCTGACAAAATTGAGCTCATTGATGTGCTCGACAAACAAAGAAGTAGTTCGACACTTAAAATGACCGAGCTGTTTGCAACAGTACAAGGAAAGATAAAGATTCGCCTATAACTTAGGCATTTTGAATGAACGAATCAACGAAACTGTGGATATCTGGAGGAATTGTTATAGAAATATCAACAACTTCTCAAACTAAATCGCTGAATTTAAGGAATGTGTGTCACCTTGAATCAAAAATCACAGAAACCCTAATGAGATAACCATCTATAAAAAGTAGAAGAAATTAAGGTGAAAGGTACGCTAAACTCTACTTGTCTTCTAGCAAACATTTATATTCCAATATTGACTTAAGCATTGGATTGTCTTCTATCGAAGCACTTCGATCTTGGGCAATTTGTTTGTTTTGCAGAACATGAAGATTGAGAGATCAAGTTCAGAGATACTCCTTACCAGAAAGATCACATCAAATTCCTCGTAGAAGGTATCGTTAATTTTTTGCCTCTTACATCTTTAATGAAGGAGATTATTTAAATTAATAATTATCTCATTCTTATATTTATTATCACAAACATCATCATACCAACGCCACCATCATCATTTGTCATCTCCCACCACCATTACTGTCCTCTACCACCATCAACACCAAACATTGTTGTCGCCTCCACCACAACTATCGACCAACACCAACTGAGTCGAGCTCGAGAAACTCAACTTGATTATTACTCTTAAGTGGGAGAAGGATAAGAAAGAAAAAGAAAAAGAAAAGGATAACAATTTTTTTTTAAAAAATAAGAGCGCTCAGAGACTTGCCCAATAGGTCTTTATTGGTGGGATCATAAGTTGTCAAACGTGTCGGGTTAAACGATTACGTGTCGAGTTAAACGGGTAACAGATGAAAAATATATAAACCTGTACATAATACGTTTAATAAACGGATACAAAATTTCAACATGAACATGACCCGTTTAATAAACAAGTAACACAACACAACTCGTTTAACCCGTTTAATTTTAAAAAAATTATGTCAACAAATTTTAATATTATCTTTTTTTTACTGTCAATTGCACTTACTTCAAAAAAGAGAAATTTTTAGTCAAATCTCATAAAAATAAGCCTTGAAGGCTTAAATTAAAAAAAGTAAGAGATCATTATTTTTTATAGGCAACTCACCTCTCCTCATTCCCCCTCATTTTTCAATATGAGACAAAAACAAAAGGTATTGATTTGCTCTCTATCTCCTTTCCTTTGTTTTTGAACTACTACTTTACTTTTTTTTTATTGATTTATTTACTTCTTTTTTTCTTGCTAATTTTTTTAAATAATTATTAATTTATTATTATATAATTTTATTTAAATGGGTAAACATGTGATAAATGGTTTGACAGGTCTCACTCGAACACAACTCGTTTATTAAACGTATTTGGTTTGTCAACCCGTTTATCATCCAAACCTGTTAAGATTTCACCCAAACTCTTTAATTTGTGTCGATTCTTGTCGGTTAATCGTATCGTATCGAATTTTGATAGCCCTAATCATAAGACCCTGAGTGTATCCATTATTACTCCTCTCGGGAACTAACCTAACTAAGCTAGCATAACAGTCAATCACTGAGCGTCAATGTAGATTCTAAGACTCGAACTCTCAAACCTTAGAGTGAAAAGTTCGGCCGATATCCCACTGAACCATCTCATTCGATTGTAAAAAAATAAAATAAAAAGTACATATCAAACACAATCCAACTCTTCATGTGATAAATTATTATTGAACTTTGATAGCATGCCACACTTTGATATTGTTCAAGATCTCCACCATGAAAATAGAAAAATATAAAAGAGACATTTTTGTATTTGGTACTATTATTATATATTAGGACTAGTTATTTTCGTGTCTGAAGACACAGAGTAATAAAAAAAATAGCGAACAATAAACATATTTGTATTCACATCCAAAATTAAATTACAAAGATATATGAGAATTAAATGATTTTAAACTTCAGTTGTAATAGGGGTGAGCGGTGGTAGTTGTGGTGGGACGAGACGGTGATGGTTGTGGTGAGTGACGACAAACGACTATGATGATTGGCAGTCGTGAGTGGCAATGATGATAATTGTGGTGGTGGGGAGGTGGGAGTTAGTATGGGTGATGGTGACAAGGTGGCGACAACGGTGGTGGTGGTGAGGGTGGTGTTAGTGGGGATGGTGGTGGGTGGGATAGTGGAGGGGTAGCGACAGTGGTGGTTGTAGGGTGGCAACGATGGTGGTGGTGAGGGTAATGGTGGTGGTATGGTTGTGGCAACAATGGCGAAACGGCGAAGGGGTGGTGGTAGTGGGGCGATGGATGTTATAGTGGTGGTGGTGTGGTGGCGACAACAATAATGGTGGTAGTAGTGGTGGTGGTGGGGTGGTGGTGGTGGTAGTGGTGGTGATGGGGTAGTTCCAAACACTAATTTTTTTTTAAAAGTATTTATTAGAAGTTATAATTTGTAGAAGAACTTTTAAAAGGTTATTCTAAACACACCCTTAGGAGTCTATTTTTTCTATTAAATTTGGGGTGTTAATATTAAACTTCGGATTAACTTTAAAGTAAAATTTTAAGAGATATTAATTGCAAAAAATAAAAATTATTTTGATTATCTTTTGAGATTTGAATTGTATTGTATTTTATTATATAGATTATTCTCATCTTATAAATCTCTGTTCCCACCTCATAACAATTAATCATAAAACTACTAAATTCACCCTATCTATACCCAGCCCATTAGTAACTAAGTTCACCTCATTTTATACTCACTCTATTAATAACTAAACTTATTTCAATCTTCACCGTTTTTTTATATTTTATCTCACACATCTTATACCATAATATACTCAACTTGATTATCTAGTATAAATATCTCAAGTGATATTAAAGTTAGTATTTATTTTATTTTTTTATATTTGTTTTTTAATAATTATCAATAATTTTCATTTAAAGACTGTACATAAAATTGATAAGGATATAAATATATATATATATATATACACACACACACACACACACATTGATAATGATATGATTATGGTGTGGGCTACCCATCAAGAACCCAAAAAGCATCCAATGGGTCCAATGGTTACATGACAGTCCAAGTTACCCTCCGCAGTCCATCTACTCCGTAATAGGAATGAGTCGTAATCTAAAGAAGAAAGTCAAACAGAGCCCAGATCGACAAAATTCTACTCAGTCATAACAAACTTAGCAATAAGCAACTCGGAATAAAAGAGCTCGGTATTCATTGGATCCCGAACACCTCATGCCATATGTAAAGGGGACGAGGGGATAGTTTCTGAAACCACCAACAAATGCACACTCACTGAAAAAAGGAAATATTTGTACACATTCCATTGAAAAATAATGGAGATGATTTGTGTCAGAATAACGGTCACCACTACAAGACAAAAAGAGGAGGCCACATAATCAACCAAGGGAAGAAAAAGATCGCCAAAAAACCCTAAATGACTACTTGTATATATAATCCCCTTACATTGTAAAAGAGGGATATATGAGAGAAAAACTTGTACTCATAAGACATTGTTCACACTAGCACCCTACAGATCAGGAGCTTCCATTACAGTGGACTTAGTCTTAATTTTTCGGTTAAGGTGAACCATTTATATTTTGTCTTTGATCTCATTTCTTCATACCTTTTCTCTGTTAGCTTAGAGTATTCACACCACCCCTCCCCCATCTCATTAAACATTGTTTTGAATTTGGACTGTGCATTTTCGAGCACTATTATATACAAATATATAAACTTAACCTACTATTTTTTCTTGAAGAGAAATTCAAATGGAATGAATAGAATTTAAAAGATATTTTAGAGATCTATTTGTTTTTTTCTTTGTTACTTTCTCTGTTCATAAATATCTGTCGTTTAATGAAACCAAAGCATAATTAATTTTTTTTTTCAAATTTACCCTTAACTTTTCAAGGGTTGTTTAGTATGTGGGTTTGGGGGGGGGGGGGGGGGGGTTTGGGAACATGAGTTGAGGAGTAAACTCCCTTAAACTCATGTTTGATAACCGCGAAGTATAGATAGGATTTCAAATTCGGCCGGTTATAAAACCACATACTTGGGTTTCATGAAACCCAAGAGGGGGTGAGTTTCATTTGTGGGTTTGGAGGTTTAACATACAAATGACATTTATATTCCTATATATCCTATATACCTCATATATATAAATTGGTTAAAGGGTTAATAATCATATATATACAAATATATTATCATAATAGTCATATATCCTTGCGCATATCAAACATGGATATGGACAGCATTAAATGTTGAATCCCATCTTTGAATCTCATCTTTGGGTCAAACCCGGGTTTGGACAATTCAATCCAAACCCCTCCCAAAAAATATATCAAACAGGCCATTTCAATGCATTAGATTAGGTGGAGACTAAATATCTTTCATATTCATTTCTTTTCCAATACGTATTGAATAAGAGTATTTTAATTTTGTGCAATTATTTTTTTTCTCATTATGCAGTTATTTAATAACTTCCTTAATTTCTGTGTAAAAATCTTAAACGAGAGATATTTAGAAACGGAAGGAGTATTATTTAAACAAGTTTTTTTTTTTAATTTGTGATCTAGTTGTTGGTATCTTGACTATGTCAAAACGTAATTAAGAACTATTTTTTAATTAATTTAGTCATTAAAAAAAGTAGGTATAAAATGTGGGGAAGGATCGAAAAATAGTATTCCCACCCATATAAATTTCACATGTTCAAAAAGTCAAAGAAAACATACCATAGGACCATTGAATCTTTCTTTTTTTTTTTTTTTTTTTTTTACATCGTAAAAGAGACCATTGAATCCTTCAATTTCAAAATAAATCCTCAAAAGTCAAACCCATATCAAACAACAATTTGGTGATTCCACCTCCCCTTGAGAAAGCCTCTGCAGATCTTCTCCCAACACTTCCTATCTGGTTCACCCATCTGTACCTTCAACTTCGCATTTTCAGCAAAACTTCTCTCTATGGACTCATTACGGAGAAGACGATCAATGATATTGTTCAGAATATCTTTGGTATATTCAGGATGACCTTGAATGCCCAGAACATGGTTTGCCATAATAAACATCTCCACCCCAGTTTTATCCGATTCTGCAACCACTTCAGCTCCCACCGGAACCTCCCAAACCTCATCTTGATGACATTCAATGATCGAAAGTGCCTGCGGGACTTCAGTCAATTCATCAAGAACGCCACAAGGAAACAAATCCTTTACAATTCTCACTTTTCTCAACCCCAAATCCCAACCACTGTAAGCTTTCCCTACCCTTCCTCCCAAAGCTCTGCACAGAACTTGGTGACCAAAACAAATACCCAAAACTTTCTTTTTCATGGCGACTACGCTTTTCAACAGAAAGCAGAGCTTGAGTACCCAATAGTCATTGCCATAAGCATCAAACGAGCTACCACTGATAATAAAGCCGTCGTAATCTTGAAGCTCACTCGTGGTCGGAAACTCGCCGTCGACTACCCGGAATAAGTCCCATTTCTCTCCTTCTTCGCCGAAGGCGGCGAGAAAGACATTGAAGTACCCGCCATAGACCTTCTTGACATAGTCTGAGTCTCTTGCTGCTAGTAGCAGAGCATACCTCTTTTCTTCATTAAGCTTCATGATTGGATGAAGAGAGTTTGTGAAAGTGAAAGTTTTGGCTCAGAAACAGAGATTGTGATCAGACAGAGACGAATGGAATGAAGGGTTTGGAGAGAGAATGGTGTTACTGTTTTTTTTTTATAGTAGGAAAGAGAGACGAGTTCAGTCGGGTTATAGAAATTGGGAAGTTTCCATGGCTGCGTCACAGGTAGCTTAACTGAGGGAGTCGCAGCCTTGACCTAGCGCAGTGGACACCGCGTCGAGGTATAAGAAAATTGGCATAGTGGAATTGATAAAATAAACTAAACATTTATTCTAATACCCACATGAGATTCAAAAATATTAATAAATTAGCATACGCGTAGTCGTGTATCTCACACAATGACAGCCGGCTGCAAACAGTAATATAATTTGATGATTCCGTGGGAAGTACCAGTAAATATTTGTTACGACGGTCATAAAGCGTTTTAATTTAATATGAGTCCTTAATACACCATAGAATACAATAATCATACGATTTCTTTATAATACACCATGTAAAATAAGTGACTCTCACTATTTTAATGTTAACGTTAATCAATATTTTAAGTATTAAAAATTATTACTGGATCTTACTGACTGACGTTAGATTTTTGACAAAAAATTTTGAAGCTTGATCTAAAGTTTAATTTGACCTTGTTTGATTTGACATTGGTTTGCGTTTTTGGGTGATGGACACATGGGAGATTACATTATTTAGTATTACTCTTTCCGTTTTTAAATATATATCGTTTAAAGTTTTTGTATAAAGATTAAAGAAGTTATTAAATAGTTCTAATATGAGTAAAAAAAAATTACACAAGACTAAAATACCCTTATTCAATACGTATTAGAAAGGAAATGAAAGGAATATGAAAGACGCTTAGTTTTCACCGAATCTAATGCATTGAAAAGTTAAGGATAGATTTGGAAAAAAAAATATTAATTATACTTTAATTTCATTAAATAACAAATATTATGAAATAAAAAAAATTATATAAAACGACAGATATTTTTTTTTAATTTAATTTATTTCAGCGCAACACGACTGGAACCCAATTTGTTAAGCACAGTAATCAATAATGTTGTAAGAGAAGCCGCGTAGTTCACTTTTGGTCCGCCCATTGAAGAAGAAGGCCCTTCGGTCGTAGCTCTTGCAATTTTCTTTGATACACCTTCGTTGACATTTTTCAATATTAAGTCCAATTTTCACAAGACGTTCATACATCAACGTCATACCACCATGATAGACAAATGGCGAAGGTAAAGGTTTCAACTCGTGTTGTATCATTCGTGTATAATTATTTTTTTAATTATATCATTGTAATTTATATTAATATCAATAAAATTTTTTATTTAATATGTTATAAATGTTAAATATTAATTTAATATTTTTGTTATGCATAATTTTCAATTATGTCATAACGAATTCTTCAATTCATGAAAATGAATCAAATTAATACCCCTAGTCCAAGGTATAATAACAACGCTGTTGAGGTTGGCTGCGCGGGGACATCGAATTGGAGTAACTAGGAGGGGTTAAGGTTCATTGCTCAGCCTCAAGTATCGGGGAAGAAAAAAAACAGATTGACTCCTCCACCACCACTAAAAAAAATTTAGGATTAATTATAAAATTTGTCGTATTTTGTTTTGTAATATTTTAATTGCATCATTTTGATTTCTGAAGTATTGAATATGTTTTTATGTGGTCTCTCAAGCAGACAACGTCTAAATTGTTAATAATTTTTTATTATAAACTTGTCACGTTATACTTAAATATGAATACAAAAATAATTGGATAACTCTTAACCAAATTTTAGTCAAAGAATTACCTAAATTATACTGTTTTGATAATGAATTATTAAAATTTTGGTCAAGATCTACCCATATTACACATTTTTTTGTCAAGAGCTAACCAAATTTTAGTTCAAAACTACACAAATTATATTTTTGTCCATATTTAAGTATTACGTGATAAGTTTATGATAAAAAAATCATTAACAATTTGAATGTTATCCGCTTGAAAGACTATATAAAAACATATTCAATAATTCAAAGATTAAAATGATACAATTGAAACATTAAATACCAAAATGAGACAAACTTAAAACTTTGGGAACTTGTAGTGTAGTTAACTCAAAAATCTATCTAATAACAAAACCAGAACTTTGAATTTTATTCTTATTTTTTTTTCACTTGTTCCAATCACATCACCCAAGTTAAATTATTAAATTTTTGATTAATTTGTGACTCAATACAATTTTTATTTTCTACTATAATATGTTGATATTTATTTTGAGATCATTTATTTTTTTGTTAATTTTATTTTAAAAAATAATGATTATAAATTAATTTTAATTTATGTAATTAAAAAAAGAAAAAAATTAATTTGATATAACTCAATTAATTTTTTAATGTTCAAATTTTATATTTTACCTTATTTTCAAGCATAGATTATAACTTGTGATTCAATACCCTACATGAGCAATAAATACCCCTATCGTTTTATTTGTCCGAGGAGTTGTCCCCTTGATTACCACGTCATCGGCTTGGGTTTGAACTCCTCATCATTAAAATATTTATTGTGTTAAAATATAAGCGTACGATTAAAATATTTCGTCCGTTCTTAAATATTTGCACAGTGAATAAAAAAGTTATTAAATAACTCTAATATGAGTAAAAAATAATTACACAAGACTAAAATATATTTATTCAATACGTATTGGGAAGGAAATGAATATGAAAAACACTTAGCCTCCACCTAATCTAATGCATTGAAAAATTAAGAAAAAATTTAGAAGAAAAAATATTAATTATACTTTGATTTTATTAAACGGCAGATATTTAAAAATTGAGGGAGTATTTATTATACTTAAAATTTAAATATAAAAATGTAATTAAAATATTTATTTATTATATACATGTTAAAGGGGCCCATTTTAGCTTTCGACTGCTTCTCAATCTTCCTTTGGTAGGAATAAAAAATTTGGTGATCAAAGTCAATTTAAAGGATTGTTGTGTTTACTCATTGCTATGTTATACGAGCAGGGCACATGGCTATTGTGATGTGATGCCATGTAACATGGAAGTGTCGCGGGACAACTTTTTCTGTATGTTGACTCTACAAAAAAAAAAGCACTCAAAACTTAAAAAAGGACAGAAATACAGATGCGCACACACAAAAAGCTCAAAAAAAAATACACCCCAACTTTATATTAGATAAGGAACTTGCAATTCCTGACCAAATACTATCTTTGTCTATTGAGGGTTCTGGCGTTCTCTATTTATACAAGAAAGATTACAGTAGCTAAATTGTTAAATTTATCATTTAATAAATTTACCACTAGCAGTAGTTGTTATACGTCAGCACTTTGCTTGGTAACCACTCTCAACTACTAGTTCTAGTTCATGATCAAGTCATGCCTAGTAACCGTCCACAATGACTTTCCATGATCAAGGTCACGTATAACAACCGCTTTTTCCCGCCACTTGTCTTAATCCAACCAAGCATGTTAAGTTAAGCCCAAATCATAATCATATACCAAGATTGTCTCAATTGTGTCTATCATCGCTGTCATCCTTAACCGAGCGTCGACTTTTATGCTTTTGGTCCCACAACTTTTTTTGATCCCACAAATATCTCGAGTTCTCTTTCCCTAAACCCATCATGACGAAGTGCTTTGTTTGCGTGCCTTGCCCAAACAAGCTGAGGCTTGGGAATACGGGTGTTTACCCACGGTAGAAAATATAATATTTTATTTTTTTATCTGATATGAAGAATTTTTTTTTTGATTTACCCTATCTAATCAGGTGTGATATTTTTATCAAACTCCTTACCCGATTAATTAGGTAAGAAATCAGATAAATATTTTTGTAATTATTAATTTTTGAATCATTTTTAACAATTCAATTAAATAATATGCACTAATTTAATAATGCAGTAAATCAATAATACTAAAATATAAAATAACTACAATAACAATTACAAGAAAACATGAATATCAATCCATCATAATTGTTATACAAATACAATAACAATTATTTTAAGTTTAAACCATATGAAACACATTAAAATCATAACTGGTCAAATAGATCATCAGTTCACCATAAATCATGAAACCCACAAAAAAAATAAATCTATATTTTAGCAACTCAAACATTCACAACAATAACAATGTTATAATATAAATTGTATCACACAAATACTCTTATAATTAATAAAAAATATATAAAAAAAATTAAATATATTTTTTGAGGGTAAGGTAGGGTAAGAATGCAGAAATTGATGAATTTTTCGCATTCTTACCCGATTTAATCGGAAGACTAAAAACTCTTACGTATTTCTATCCGATTTTTGCAGTTAAGTATTTAGTAGAGCAGGATATGGTAGGAAATTACGATCAATCAAAAATTGAGAGCACAACACTTGTCGAGACTTTAGTGCCCTAAGCTATCATCACATTCCTATATATGTTCTTAGAAAGATTTTCAAATGACAAGAATATAGACATTAATTGAATCGAAAAATCACGGTGACTGGAGGCCTTAAGTTGAACACCTTAACTACTTCACAGTGCTTCAAAGTTATGGAATGTCTTGGCACAAAGTGCCCCCAAGACACATCAATTCCACCCAACGCAATTACGGGCCTCCCAATTATCATCACCTCCCTATATATGTTTTTAGAAAGATTTTCAAATGACAAGAATAGGCATTAATTGAGCCGAAAAATCAGGATGACTGGGGCCTTAAGTTGAACACTTTAACTACTTCACATTGCTTCACAGCTGTGGAATGTCTCGGCACAAAGTACCCCCAAGACACATCAATTTCCACCCAACGCAATTGTAGTTCTTTGAGACCATCTCTAATAGAGATCTATATTTTTACTCAAATTTGAGTTAAAAAAAAAAAGGGTAAAAAATTTGATTTATTACAAACCCATTTGATGGAGAAATCCAAATTTAAAGGAAGGGAAATCCAAATTCAAATGAAGACAAATTCAAATTTAAATGAGAGTAAAATATGATTATTGCATCTTTAAATAAGAGTGAAATTTTACCATTAAAGATTTGAATATAGATTTGAGTCTCCCTTAATTTTATATGTGTATGAAATTTAGCATTAAAAAAGATATTTTAGAATTTTTTATTCAAATTTAAATTTAAATTTTTTTAAAAAAAGTAAGGATCGGAGGTACTATGACAGAAGGAATGGGCTTGAAGTACTTAATGCCTATGTTCCCCACATAGAAGCCCAAAAAAACAAAGTATAGAAATTAAATTTGGGCTTATGTTTGGCATTGGTTGGGGTTGGGCCTTTTTATTTTTTCTTTCTTTTTTATTATCGGTATTGTTTGCTAGTTCTTTTGGTGCAGTTGTTCTTTTGGGTCGAGAGATTTTTGTTCTTTTTTGGAATACTCAATTAAATTATGTATTAGATTCCAATAATAATCTTATTTCTCATTTATATTACCAGTCATTTTTACTGTTCAAATAGGAAAATCGATGAATTTCAGAATGCAATTTTTATTTTCTGCAAATAATATTTTTCTCTCACCCCAATTATAATAATTCTTCAAAAAAAAAAAAAACATAGATATTTGGAAAGGAGTGTAAATAAATAGTTTTATGACTTTATGGAGGCTTGATAGCACGTATGATCAGTACAGTGGTCATAATGTGTATTATTACACTGAGGACATGCCCAGCTAGATCCTCGTGGTACACGACTGTTACGCTGTCGTCTAACCAATACTCCGCGTGGGTGATGCAATCCCTCCCTCATCACCTCATATTATCCTTTCATTTTTTTTTAAATATTAATTATATACTCTTCCCCTATCATTTTTTTTTTTAATTTTACATATCTTCTGACGCGACTTGAATACGGCAGCGAAGAACAATTTTTGATATTGGACTTCTAAATTTTATTATTTTGATAAATATTTTTACAATTTTTGTTAGTTATTTTATAATTAAAAAATTTATTATTTTTATAAATAATTGATCATATTTATAAGTATTTTTATTACTGTTGTGACAACTATTTTTACTATATTTTTTAATTATAAAAAAAATTATTTTTTGTGAGTGATTTTTCATATTTGTGAGTGTTTTTACTATTATAATGGTAATTATTTTTTATTAATTTTTTTTGATACTATAAGATTAATAAAAATACCTATAACTATAATAAAATTATAAAAATATTCATAAATATTATAAAAATCAATACGCTAACTAAATTTTGTTTTTGCTACATAAACCACTCTTTTGAGTTTTGATAGCACATGTGAGCTTTCCTCAGGGGATGTGACCCCTCCAGCCAAATCAATGATCCCAAGTTATTCTTTAACTTTGTTTTTCTTCCCTATCCTTCGTTTTAGTTTATTTTACATATTATTGTTGCTCTAATTAAAAAAAAATTGAAAAATACCTTTTAATAAAAAAAACACACACTTTAAAATTACCCATATTTTTATAAAAACAATCATAAATTTAAAATATGATTTAGAAAGAAAATAAAGTTAAAAAATTACGATAATTCAATAAAAAAAAACTACATAAAGCCCACGTTACAAAGATTTGCCAAACCCTGCCTTTCTCATCAAGATCACAAAACTGGTCTTACTCCCTGTGATTTTTTTTTTTATTATTATTATTATTATGGGGTGTTTAGGTTTGCGGTTATTATTTCTTTAAACTCAATAATAGCCACTATGACATGAGTTGAGATAGATAATGTTTTTAAAGAATAAGAGTGACTAGTTTAAGGGGTATGAAAATGAATTAAACTTAAAACATTTGATTTATCAAATGCTAGACTCAACAAATAAACCATGATTTCTGCCCATAAATCTATTTGAAAAGAAACTAGTTTTATTCCCAACACTTAACTAATTTTCTTTTTTCCTTAAATTTTTGGCAATTGCCTTTCAGGGCTTAAAAGAGAAGTAAATTTCATTCCTCCAACCGAAATTCCACAAAGCAACCGTTTTTTTCTCGTAGCCTACGGTTTAGGCAATATAAAAAGTCCTCAAAAAAGGCGTATGGTTCAAGGTATCATCAATCATGACTACTCTTTTAGGCAGTGAGAACGTTGGGGTAAAGGACCTCTTGGGTTCTTGCAAAATTTCTGATATTTCATAGGAATTTTAGGGAATGGCCTTCGCGAGTTTTGTTATTTTCTAAGGAAACTCGAATTCTTTTAGCAATTCCTGGGACTTACGATAGCAGTTCTTTAGTGGCTTTCGGTTCTATTTATGGTTTAAGAACAAGTCCCATTTGTTGTTCTTTTGAATGATTTCTATTTGCTATGGTATAATATTCTCTGATGGTTACTGGTTTTTTCTCTGCGAAATTGAAAGATTCTTAGAACAATTTCAAGGAGGATCAGTTTCTTGAGTTGGGTGTGATTTTCCAGGAAAAGATGGCATTTTTTAGTGGGTTATGTATTGGTTTGAGTTTTCTCTTTGGTTGCATCCTCTTGGGCCTTGTTGCAGAACTTTACTATTTGTTGTGGTGGAAGAAAAGAATCACCAACACAGAGGCTGAAAATCACCATACCAACCACCCCACTGGGCTTTTCTCTCTCTTCTGCTTTAAAAAACCTGAGCCCGAGTCTGTGAAGAGCAATACCACCGAGGAACTCAACAGTTCTTCTGTGAACCCTGATGCCAATGCCCACGAAAAAGACCTAGAGTTAGGGACAGGCAAGGATTTGCTGCTGAAAGGCTGTGGTGAAGAAAGTGTAGAGTCAGAGCTCATGCGGCTGCACAATCTCTGTGGGCCACCACGATTTCTCTTCACAATCAATGAGGAAACTAAAGAGGATTTGGAGTCGGATGATGGCAAATCAAGAGGTGATAGAAGCAGAAAAGGGTCAAGAACAAGAAGCTTGAGTGATCTTATCATTGCTCTTGATACTCCTTTTCTTACCCCTATGTCTTCACCAACCTTCATGGCTCACACTTTGGATTCTTATAACCACCAAGGATTCAATTTCAATCCTCTCTTTGAATCATCAACAGAGGCAGAGATGAATAGGTTGAGATCTTCACCCCCTCCAAAATTTAAGTTCCTTAGAGATGCTGAGGAGAAGCTGTTAAGAAGATTAATGGAGGAGGCTGAAAAAAGGGCCCTAAAGAATGGTGGGTCTGTTAAGGAGTCTGTCCTTAAAGCTTCTCCAAATTCAGCAGAGGTTACAGAAGAGAATAAAGTAAGAGAGCTTCATCACCCACCACCACTGTATCGTTCAACTCCTTCACAGGTACTTCCATTGGCTTCTTCTCCTTCAACATTCAGACCACTTGACAACAAATCCACTGTGCAATAGTTCCCAAGTATTGACATGAAATAGCTTGATCTCTCTTTTTTTCTTCTTTTATTTTTTCTGTGAATTGAATTGACAAACAATACTTCTATGTTTTAATTTCTCTTTTCCATATAGAGAATAGATGTTTGTTTTACAACTTTTGTTGTTTGGGGAAATTAGCTTTTAACCATTTTAATTAGCAACTTTTTTGTGCATGGTATCTTGAGTATTGATGTCTTACTGACATTTTCTGCAACCTGAGGCAATGATGTTACTCAATTCTAGTGGGAAATCTGTGGGCTAATCTGTTCTTGTTTTAAGTTCCCTTTTGCGCTGTCTTGAACTGGTAATTATTTCTATGCATGATGGTGTTGCCATTACTGAGGGCACGATAGTTCTGTTTTCTTTCTTAATCTCAATGATTCTCTCTCTTGACTCAATTTCAGTTTATTTTCTGATCCTTAGTAATAAAATCTACTTCTATCAATACTATATTTTATTGGTCTATGTCCCTATTTCGTGCACCTTATACTTGATGTATTTGGAGCTTTAGATGATTAGCCTTCAAATGGTCCATGGTCAGTATTATCTGGAAGTTTTCGATAGTGCTTTCTGATGTATTAAACTTAATCCTTTTGAATTTAAACAAAAAATGCTGTTTTAAATTAGAGGTGTCAAAATATGACACGAAATTAGAAGGTATGTGACAAAAAATTAGAAAGTTTGAGTCTTCCTTAAGGCACGATTTGTTTATATACCGGTTAAACATAATTAATACACGACACGAATATGATATAACTCGACTTGTTTGACACGAATTAATAAACGAATAAGATTTAAGTGAAATATTTACAAACCCGTTTTACCCTACACGATTGACATACCTGCTTTATAAAGCTCGGATCTTTAACAACTAGTGAATGCTCACCTGCCCTCAATGCGTCGCGGTTTTAACTGTAGGTTTCAATCTTCCCAAAATGAAGTGAAGTTTTTACCGTTTAATTTTTTCAAAATTTTCCAGTTCTCTTATTCTGCTATATAATTTCGTGGACAAAACACCATACACCAAACATGCATTTGTGCCCTTTTGTAAGTCTTACACTAGGTGGCGTGTACAGCATAAGTTATTCTAATCCCCTTTTGGAATCTTTTATTTTGAAATGGTAACGATGCATGCGCGCACACACATACACACGTGTAAACAACTCTGAATTTTTTTTAAAGAAAAACTAACAATGAAGAGATTCCATGAATAAAGCTACTCTTCCTTTCCTCCTATTTTAACATATTCATGAAGAAGAATACTCATTTTTCCTCCAAAAGTATGTTATTGCACAAAGGAAAAGGCAATAATAACTTTCAAGAGGGGGAATCTGAGGAGCGTAGGCCAAATTGTATTGCCTTTAAAGTAGTCTGATTTAACCAAAAAGAAGAAAATAAGAAAGAAAAGGTAACAAAGTTGAAGCACTTAAGTTTTGTGAGGTTTGAAAGTACTTTGAGCTTTTACCTAAACAACAAGAAATGTCATTGTTATCACGCGATTTGCCCAAAAGTTGTCCCACCTTGACCTATCACTTATCATTTTATTATACAATCTTACGAAAATTTTGAAAATCATTAATTTATACATATTGGTATGGTTAAGCTACTTAAAATTCGAAGAAGGAAGCTGCTTTTGAAGTATAAATTGTGGGTATTGATCTCTATCTTATATTGAGTTAAGATTGTGGGTACTTGAATTTCAAACGTCAAAGTAGTTCAAGTGGTAGGAGAGACGAGCTGTAAATACAGACATTATGAATTTGAATATTGACGATTCCTTGGGGGCCAGACCATAAATGATTTATACCTTATAAATATTTTAATTTCAGTATGGATAGTCTGTTTTTGACTAGACTGAGACGAGAATTAATCGAAAAGCACGTAAATTGATAAAGATACCCTGACTGTTGATTAAAAAAAAAAACTTAAATCTCAAAACTCTCAATGCGATCTCAACCATCCAGAACAGCAGTTTTGAATGTACTCTGATAGTTTACAAAACAAAAAATGTATACTTCGATAAATGGTGGAAGCTTAAACATCACATTAATTCAGGATAGGGAAGAACATGGCCTCATGTGAGACTTGAGCCGGGGACAAGACCCAAGAGGGGGTGGGTGGATGGGGCCCATCACAATAACCAAATAACAGATTCTAGATGGCAATCAGACAGTGACCCCCCATTTGTTCTTTCCTCCACAAATTGCAATCTTGCTGGATTTTAAATTTTGAATTTACAATCTGGAAAAGCCCCAAACTGACACTGTTTGTCTTATGAGGTCATGACAACCTATTGTAGGGAAAAATGAGGATTTGGACCAGTTCATTTTGAACGTTGCTAGACTCAGTTGGCAATTTCTACAAGTTCGGCAGAGATTGAAGCAAACCTGACATTAGAAACTTATATAAGATGCAAATACCTTTCGGTTTATTTTTCTTAATTTTTTTAAAACTAGATAATTGCCGCGTCCTAGAGAAAAATTCACTTATGTATAATAGATTTCACTTGATTTTATAACATGTGATTTATTATTGAAAAAAATTGAAAAAAAAATTAATTGGGTGATTCAAACCTTGTATGGGACTTACAAGCATCCGCCAAGTTGCTTTCATGTTATAACATGAGGATCCCGATCCCCAACATTACGCATTTTTTGAATTTTCTATAGTATATTTTGTACAGTTGATTTCTTATAATAGTTTGAGATAGTGATTCTTGAATGAGTTTAGATGAGATTCTTAAAACAAAAAATGGAGTCAAAAAGGGAATATACCTAGCTTATTCCCTGCAATGTTTAAGTCGGTCGATACTCAAGATTGAGAGGATAGATGTAGAGTGCTAGGATAGTTCATCTTGCGTATATGTGCTTTGTTTCATTGGTATATTTATACTTTCAAATATGATAATATGGTAGCCACGTTAGTACTCACTACCTAGTCTTAGCAACCTAGTGTCATCTGTTCGCAATAAGTGCATCCTGTTATGTCTCATTAATGCCTGGCAATGAGACACAATTATACATAAATGCTCGGGAAACCGAACAATTCTGGCTTCCAGCCCCCTTAAACACCAGTTCATCCCAAATATCAACTGCTCTGCGTTAAATACTTGCAACCCAATGTTAAGCATTTATGGATTCACTTCGAGCACTCAATTTGATACCTCCGAAGGTTCTTCAGAACCTGCAAGGGCAATACATCTATCTTTTCGACGATTTGACATAAGTTTTGAGTTAATGTGACAATAATGATTTCATGTCACATTAGCACTCTATACGAGACATATTTCATAATGACAATTAATCGTCGAGATTAACCGTGTACATGTTCGTTCCCTTGTGGGTCATATTCACTCGATTTAGGGGATACCCGTTATACGATGTCGGTTTATAGAAATTCAGGAGACACATCTGCTAACTGCAATATGTCACATGTTGATTTGTGACTGACGAGTCACCCACTTCCCATCATATATATGGAGATCTACTAATGCATAATCGAACTCACTTGACCACATAATGTGTCTGATTTACCATTGAATAAACTGAGATAAAATACGTTCTAGAGAATCTAAATCCATTACACAAGATTGTTCTTGCAAAATTGTGTGTTTGGGAGGGCGGGGACAGAAACTGAATAAAAAAGGTGATCAACCAAGAGTGGAAAGCAAAACTAATCCATACTTTGTGGGATGAACTTTATAGAGTATCTTCAACATCAATTGGAAAATTAAAAGGCTTAAAAGAAATTTTCGAAAGCTCAAGTACCAATTGCACAATATATTTGAATTTGTTGAAAACCCACAAAGATAATACAGATTTTTTTGGGTTCTGACAAATTCTAGCAGTTGTTGGGACCGTTTGAATTAAGATGATTTTGAACATTGTTAGTCATTTGGGAGTGTTCTTCGAGAGTGGGAAAATTTTCAAATAGAGAAAATGGGGGAAGGAGACCACTGAAGTCAGACCAACTCTCATGCTGAATCCTAAAGTTGTGCAATAATGCGAAAAGAGTGTCTCCAGTTTTTCTAAAATACAATAACGATTCAAATTAATGAATTATCTTACGACTTATATTTTAATTATAGTAAATATGTCTATCTGTACTTTAACTTTTTAATCATAATAAATATTTTAAATGATACTTACTTAATGATGCCTACTTTTTAATTACAACAAATATTTTAATTACTCACTTAAGCACGAAATACTCTAATGCTTCGTTTGATACGACGAAAAAAATAAAAGGATGAAAAATTGGAGGAATAGATAAAACATTATTTTTGGTAATGAATGATAGAAAAGTGAATGGATTAACTTTCCTTCCAACTTGCAAAAATAAATTCCTCTAAAATTGGGAGGAAAAGTGGATAGAAAATTAATCTATATATTATTTGAAATCTATATAATAAAATACATAGGAAGTTGAATTTTATCTCCTATACATTTTCTCCCCCTAAAATCATCACATCACTCATTTCTCTCACATATTTAATCATTTAATATTTAATTTATAGTTTAACATAATTTTTATTTCAGACATTATCTATACACGACACATATGTTGAAAAAATTTTATCGAATACTATATTTTGAGAAAATTTTTTCAATATTTTTAAGAAAAATAATGGGTAAAAATAAATTTTGAATGATGTAATCAAATAAATAAAGAAAATAAAAATTATTATTTAATATATTAAGATTAATTTTTTGGAGACTTAAATTTTATATTCTATCGTACCTTCATGCATGAGTTATGACTGTATACATATGTATTATGTTTAGGTTTAATCTCATTTTACACCCTGAAAGATAGTTCGAATCTCAATTTGCACCCTCAAAGAGTAAAAATCTCAATTTACACCCTCAAAGATAGAAATTTGTATCAATGTGCACCCCCAAAGATCAAAAATCTCAATTTTCACCCTCAAAGATAGAAATTTGTATCAATGTGCACCCCCAAAGATCAAAATCTCAATTTGCACCCTCAAAGATAGAAATTTATATCAATGTGCACCCCAAAGATAAAAAATCTCAATTTGCACTCTCAAATATAAAAATTTGTATTATTATGCACCTAAAACTAAATTGATAAATTATACCTAGATCCCCTCATGTTTGTCACTTAATCATTTGGACCTCTTTACATTTAGAATATTACTCCTACATCTCATGACATTTATGCACGTACAACATGTAACTCATTTTCATTGATATCTATTAATATAACCGTTAAAAAATATAATTTTATCCTAATAAAAAATTATAATTTCATATTACCCTTATTTTATGGGTCCAATATACTCTAAAATTCAAAATCAAACTTACCATTTGAATGTCTAATAAAATGTAGATATTTATATAATGTTTTTCATATTTTCCTTTTTATAAATATCTACATTCTATTAGACATTCAAATGGTAAGCTTGATTTTGAACTTTAGAGTATATTGAATCCACAAAATAAAGAGTAATATGAAATTATAATTTTTTATTAGGATAAAATTATATTTTTTAACGATTATATTAATAGATATCAACGAAAAGTGGTTATGTTTACACATGTACAAACGTCATGAGATGTAGGGGTAATATTCTAAATGTGAAGGGGTTCAAATGATTAAGTGACAAACATGAGGGGATCTAGATATAATTTATCAATTTAGTTTTAGGTGTACATTGATACAGATTTCTATCTTTGAGGGTGCAAATTGAGATTTTTGATCTTTGGGGGTGTACATTGATACAAATTTCTATCTTTGAGGGTGTAAATTGAGATTTTTAATCTTTGGGGGTGTAAATTGAGATTCGAACGATCTTTCAGGGTGCAAAATGAGATTAACCCTTATGTTTATTAATGTGTATACATTAATTTCATATATAAATATAATAGTAAAATAAGTATTTATATTTTTAAAAAAAAAAAAAAAAAAAACTTTTTCCATATTAGCGGACACAAAAAAGTCAATCATTTCTAATTTCCATTCCATCCACCCTACTAAACGGACCATAATTGTATGATATATGTCTATATAATGGTCGGGTATATGTATGAAAAGATTTTAACTATTAATATCTCAAAATTATAAGTTTAAGGTATGTGTGTAATCACGCAGATTTAAACTTTATATCCTAATCACTAATGTGACAAAAACAGTTTTTGTTGGGATAAAAAAAGACAACAGGGTCCATTTCTGTCATATTTTTATGTTGAAGACATCCAAAGGTAAGAGACTTTATATATGTTTTACAGCCTGACAACTAGAGAAAGAGTCAATCAAGTCTTTGTATCTTATAATTTTGTGGTAAAATCCAACGAACCATTGGAGTGAATCATGAAGAATGATACGATCTGATTGTTTGAATGTGAAAGCACCTGCAATCTTGGTGTATTAGTGTAGAAAAATGTGAAGGAAAAAGTGGTCTATATTGTTTGCCAGTTGGGAGTGGGCTGGACTATAACTTAAATGAGGTTAACCAATCTTTTGGAGAAATGAGACCACAGCCAGCTTGCTTTGTTGAAAAATTAGCTACAGAGGGATGGGTTCTTTGACAAACCTGGTTTCAATGTGATAAAAATCTACTGGCATGTTTGGAAACAAAAATTTCATAAGAAATGTCCAGAAAGAGCCACTAATTTCCACCACATGCTGTACCTTTTGCCCCCCCCCCCCCCCTTTTTTCTATGTCAACTCTAGTTTGAACAACACTTTCTTGCGATGCTAAGTTTCAATTTTACGAGCGCGTGCTTTCTCTTTAGTTTTTTTTTTTTGCTAGTTCAACGATTAGAGATAATCAAATCAGCATGAGAGGATGTTTTCAAATTGAGCCAAACATTAATCGATGATTAAAATTATTTTGATTAGAGTATGATGCTAACAAATATTCGTTGCGTAATTCACGTGGTTTCGAGACATGACAATAGAATCTCAAAAAGTAGTTCAAGTTATAATAAGAATGAATTGTGAACTCAAATATTTTGAATTCGAATATTGAGAACTTTTTAAAGTTAGGCCATGAAAGATTTATTCTTTATGAATTCCTTAGTCCTAACGTGGATGACATGTTTTTGATTGAATTGAAGAGGAGATTAGTTGAGGTACGTGTAAGTTGATCTTAATACCCTTAACCATTAAACCATTAAACCAAAAAAAAAAACATGACAACAGGTCTCATTGTGCGGCAATATTGAGTCGAATGTCATTTAACAAAATTGGACACAGCTTCAGAGGATTCAAACTCCACCTCCAAGAGGAATGGTAATGAAATCAAACATTCTGTTCAAAAGAAAAAAAGAAAGTGAAACGCTGAGGCGCCGGATTGATTCTTTGGGCTTCAATGGTATTGGATAGGTTGGATGGAGTTTGGACCCA
The DNA here is from genome assembly GCA_963454935.2 of Ilex paraguariensis. NCBI lineage: Eukaryota > Viridiplantae > Streptophyta > Magnoliopsida > Aquifoliales > Aquifoliaceae > Ilex > Ilex paraguariensis. The sequence continues at coordinate 136,631 of CAUOFW020000838.1, forward strand.
AGGTCCAAATCCTCATCACTTGTTCATGTTGCAAAACTTTAATCTACCCATGGACATCAGGCCCATTTCTGATGGATATGAGTTTAGGTCTTGTTTGGCAACCTCTTTTGTCACTGTCAAGCCATTGCTTGTAAGTTCAATTTCAATCTCTCGCAGGTATGCCTCTCTCTCTCTCTACTCATACAAACTCTTCGAATTTGGAGTCGGGAGGTGTGAAATTTAGGTTGAGAGAGAGAGATGAAGAGAGTTGCATTTTTACAGACTGTTTGAAACGGTTTTATACTCTTATGAATTTGGTTTGGATGGTCAGATTGATCGTTGGTTAGTCCGAGGGCTCTGTTTGGCCTCTTGTCTTCAGAAATCGGTTTTCTATTTTGTGTGTAAATAACTTGAAAAATCGGTTTTCACTAGGTTGTTTTTTGGGTAAATTATTGTAGGTGGTTTATGGTTTTAAATTTTTGGTGTTTCCAGCTACAATATAATTAATTTATACTCTCACGAATTCGTTTGTTGGAGAAACAATTGATTTTCAGGAAAGTAGCAAAAAATTGATTTAACAATCGGTTTATATGTAACTTTGTATATGTATTCATGGAGTTTAGTTGACGCTTAAAGAGAAATCTGCTTTTTCACACCCAATCTAAATAGAATGTTGATTTGGTTTGTATTTTGGATGATTTATTTTGTCATTTTCCATTTTTTAGGTCGAGACTGAATCTTTTGGTTTCTGGCAGTGTCCATTAGCGGAGAATTATAAGTGTGTGGAAGGTATGTAATTTAACTTGTCAGAATGTTGGAATTATGATGCCTTTCTGTTGTATTGGTAAATTTGAATCCAATTTTCTGTTTGGAAAAAATATTGCAAAATCTAATTCAAATCGATTCCTTTCATATACATATAGTTTTTTGAGGTTACCCATAATGCTTTACTCGCTTAGCTAAATTACTAAAATTCATATATGGGTATTGTTTATAGCTTGAAAAAAGTTTGTTCTGCTTGGTGGCTTAGCTAAAATTCATGAAATGGTTCACGGAGATCCATTCAATTCTACCAACAATAGTGCTTAGGACATCTTATCTTTGTTATTCAACAAAGAGGTTCCTAGTTGTGTTGGAGTTCATAAAAGCCATTTATCAAGCTAAGTGGTGGTTAGGAATTCTTGTACACTATAACAGGCATCAATTTTTCATTCTACTCCTATCATCACATTTCCTCGAGAACAGTAGCTAAACTCCCATTTCATACGATGAAGAGCGAGTAAATTCATCATTAGGAGCTAAAAAAGATTCCTAGTCATTTTCACCCGTTGTCCAATAATTAAAGTGGCAGATGTGCCAAAAAAGTACGAGGCACCTTTCCTGCTGGTCATTTGAACACATCATACAAGTCTTTCGTTTCGATTCATGGATTTTCCCATTTGATCGTAATGCAATGCATGATTTACTTGGAGTTTGTGTAGCTAGCAATGTCAGCAACCATAATCATGTGCCTTATTTCATATTGTGAAGGTGGGGTACTTCCATCTAAGAGTATTTCTGGTCAACCGACCTGCTAACATATTTCAATTAACCTCTTCGCCGGCTCCAATAGGACAGTATGGCTTAGTTTGCTGTTACACTTGGATGACAAATCTGCCCTATGTTTCAGTTAATACACATCTTCAATTGCGTTAGGCTAATGTCAAGGTAGGATATGCTTAGGGATGTGGTGGGTTGGTATATTTGAACTTGTCAAGGTGGATGCATTCAATAATTAGAACAAGGTATTATTTTGCGAATAGAAAATTACAAGGTATTACTTTAAGTGAATAATTGATCTAATTTTTTGGTGTTTTACATAAAAAGGGACAATTTGTTACAGTCACTATATTGTTTCTGGTGTTAGTACCAAATGAGGTCCTGTGTGGTTCTTCTTATGCATCTGTTTGTACAACAAAAAGTACTCTCCCCTCTAAGATGTACAATTACCTCTGCTGTTGTTCAAAGTAGAGATGATTTTGGGTGTGTGTGTGTTTGCACTTCATATGCTTTGCTTCTCTTAAATGTAGGCAGATTACCACCTTCATTTACCGTCTTTATTTTGTTGTCCATCGTATATTTCATGCACTATGTTATATTAATCTCAAATCAGATAGAACAGCATCTGTTTATATTAATCCCTCATTTAGCCAGTCTTGCATGTATGTCACTATATCCAGAAAATCATAATCAAGTGGTGGATTGACATTTGCACTTGCTTGCACCATCTATATCTTCACTTGATCCACTCCAGCCAATGAGGATTAAATTGGGTAATGAACTTGACTGCTTTAGCTAAATAAGATTAACAGGAATTCCTTTTGTCCTTGCCTTGATAGCCAAGTCCATAGCCTTGGCTATTAAGCATAGTTGTAATTTTCTAAGGCCTGAGTTGTGTATAATTTTGTTTAGCTCTAGACCTTGAACTTCTCCAGCGAAATTAGTTAGAGGCTTGAAATAGTGTTAGCACTTGGACACACGTATATATCTAAAATAAAATAGATACTTTCTCTTTCTTTTTTTCTTTTTGTTTTTTTGATAAGAAATATGAATTGGAAGTACTACCTCGGGACTTTCGTGCTACAGAACTTGGATTTCTTCTTGAAAAATCAGTACCTAGAAGCACATCTCCAAATGGAAAAGTTTCTTTTATGCTACGTCAATTCTATCCTTGTACAGTTCTTCCCCCCACCCCCAACACAAAAAATGAACCCATCTATTCTTACTGGAAGGATATCTTACAATTGTTTTGGCCAACTAAAAGAGATGATGAAAATGAATTTGCATCTTGAGGTTAGTTTGCTTCTCATTGTTGTATTGTTGACATATCAGAGGAGGAAAAATAAAAAAATAAAACAAAGTTCAAGCCCTTAACATTTGACAATATTAAAGTACTCTGCAACTGCTGCTTCCTTGCAGGTGTGGTGAGTTAAAATTAGAGGATGTGACTTAGACATTGCGTACATGCTATCAGTGTTATTCATATTATTGTTCTTTGTATACCTTTGATGTATGGATTCATTTCTCCTGATGTCCATAGGGTGCTAATGTTCTATCATTGCTGCTGTTGTTCTTAACAATTTCTTGCTTTTACATTTGTAGTTTGAACTAGGAAAGAATGGGTCGGAAAGCTGGTAGTCTCCATATAAACCCAAAGAAATTCGGTAGTCTTAGTAAACCCTGCATGAAGGAAACGATAAATTTCCTTAATTGTTTAGCTCTTAACCACAACAATGATGAGAAATGTGTTCGGCAAAAGGAACTTTTGAGTGCCTGCACGGATGCTCAGGTGAAGATCATTGATGTTCTTGCATTAAATCCTGTGTTTGTTGCTTTATATTGTTTACTGTTACTCTTACTTTGAAACCGGAAATTATTTGAATTTTAAATTACCATTGCTATTACCTTTTGCAGACCAGCAAAAGTCGGAAGCCTTGGGGAAGTATTAATTATCATCTGCAGAGGCTTAACAGGGGAAGAAAGTAGTTTATTTATAGATGGAGTTGTTTGGCTCATGTACCATTTTTAAGCCTACTTTCATGGTTCAACGAGGCCAGCTTGTTTGGGGCAATTTTCAAGCTAATTAGGGAAGGAGTCTTGTCTCGTCTTATTTATGCGAGCAATTTCAAAATAATCGATGAACAGAGTTCGCTTTCCCTCAACAGATTGCGGTATGTTTTTTTCTTTATTGAACTCTTGGGGTGAGCACCAGAATTTTTGCATTCAAATTTTCAACTCTGCCCAGATGAAACATTTGTCTACAGGACTCCTCTTGCACTACAGTGCAAAGTTGCACAGAACTTTTTTCGCATTTTTTTTTTTGTCATGGCAGCAACAGGAAACTTCCTCTTTTCTCAAAAGTTTTCAGAAGATCAAGCTTGCTCCATCTAAAGGAATCCAGAAGACTCTCTCATAACCCTGGCCCAATAACTAATCCAATTTAGATCTTACTGCCATAGGTTTTCTGTTAGTTTTCTTGGTATTTGATTTATTGCAGATTGGGTGGGGAATATTTGTGTGTGTGTGTGTGTTTTTTTTTTTAACAATGACTATTTATGTGCTGTAAGAGGGTATATTGAAAGAGATTCGAATTGTAAAGGAACCACTCTAGTTCTCCCTCGGAAAATGCAGTGTTCTGTTTTTTTTTTTAACAGAGGAAATTGCAGTGCCAAGCTGCCCATGCCTCTGCCAATGCTGGATAGGAACACAACTCAGAAAGTTAATTTCAACAGATATATAAGATATGGACAGTAGCCCAATTTTAATTATCAAATAGGTCTGAGAACAACAATATATAACATAACAAAAACATAAAAGGAGCATAAAAAATCAAAACAATGGCACCAGACATAAATGTGCCATAAGGATTTGATCTACAGGATCCGATCAAACTATAGCAGGGGAACCTGAACGAAATAATAATGCCAATAGAAACCACTCCCTTAGTCAACCTCCTCAATCTTGGGGCCAGCACCACTTGCACTAGCTGAAGGAGCATCATCACCCATGGCGCCACCCATGTCAGGCCCGGCACCTTGGTACATCTTTGCAATGATAGGGTTACAGATGCTCTCAAGCTCCTTCATCTTATCCTCAAACTCGTCAGCTTCCGCAAGCTGGTTGCTATCGAGCCATGAGATGGCCTGATCAATAGCATCCTCGATCTTCTTCTTGTCATCTGGGCTGAGCTTCTCACCAATCTTTTCATCCTTCACTGTGTTCCTCATATTATAGGCATAGTTCTCCAGTGCATTCTTAGCCTCCACCTTCTTCTTGTGTTCCTCATCCTCCGCCTTGTACTTCTCTGCTTCCTGCACCATCTTCTCAATTTCCTCTTTGGATAGCCTGCCCTTGTCATTCGTGATTGTGATCTTGTTCTTCTGTCCGGTGGTCTTATCCTCAGCAGAAACATTTAAAATACCATTAGCATCAATATCAAAGCAAACCGTGATCTGAGGCACGCCCCTGGGAGCTGGAGGAATGCCAGAAAGCTCAAATTTACCCAACAGGTTGTTGTCTCTAGTTCTTGCTCTCTCACCCTCGAATACTTGAATCAATACACCAGGTTGATTATCTGAGTATGTGGAGAATACTTGCTCTTTCTTGGTGGGAATGGTGGTGTTTCTCGGGATTAAGACAGTCATGACACCTCCAGCAGTTTCTAGCCCAAGGGAGAGAGGAGTGACATCCAGAAGTAGCAAGTCCTGAACCTTCTCACTGCCCTCACCACTCAGAATGGCAGCTTGTACAGCAGCACCATAGGCAACTGCCTCATCGGGGTTGATGCTCTTGCATAGCTCCTTCCCGTTAAAGAAGTCCTGCAATAACTGCTGCACCTTGGGAATTCTAGTAGACCCCCCAACAAGAACAACATCGTGAACATTGCTTTTGTCCATCTTAGCATCTCTCAAACATTTCTCAACAGGTTCCATACACTTCCTGAAGAGATCCATATTCAGCTCTTCAAATCTGGCACGCGTGATGGTGGAGTAGAAGTCTATACCCTCAAATAAAGAATCAATTTCAATGGTGGTCTGAGCTGTGGATGAGAGAGTCCTCTTTGCCCTTTCACAAGAGGTTCTCAATCTCCTAAGAGCTCTGGGGTTACCGCTTATGTCTTTTTTATGCTTTCTCTTGAACTCTTGAACAAAGTGATTCACCATTCTGTTATCAAAATCCTCACCTCCGAGATGAGTATCTCCAGCAGTGGATTTCACCTCAAAAATACCCTCTTCAATGGTGAGGAGGGACACATCAAAAGTACCACCACCAAGATCAAAGATAAGCACATTCTTCTCACCAACACTGGAGGCTTTCTTGTCAAGACCATAAGCAATAGCAGCAGCTGTTGGCTCATTTATAATACGCATTACATTGAGACCAGAAATAACACCGGCATCTTTTGTAGCCTGACGCTGAGAATCGTTAAAGTATGCCGGAACAGTGACAACAGCATTCTTTATAGTTGACCCGAGGTAAGCCTCGGCAATCTCCTTCATCTTGATAAGCACCATAGAGGAGATTTCCTCGGCCGAAAACTGCCTCTCTTCACCCTTGTAGTTGACAACAATCATAGGCTTGTCACCAGGACCGGCAATGACCTTAAAAGGCCATAGCTTAATGTCACTCTGGACTGAGGCATCGCTAAACCTCCTCCCAATAAGACGTTTTGCATCTGGCAGCAGGGAAAATACAAGAGCCACACATGGATCATTCAACACAGACAACAATGAAATACAAAACCGATATAGACAACAACAAAAAGAACGGCGATACGACTCAGGCACTATTTTCCATGAATTATATTTGTAATGTCAACAGAACTACACAATAAGAACCTAGAGACTAGAACAGCCATACAACCAAGGAAGTCCTATCATTGCAATCCAACTATCTCACAAAAATTATGGTGGCATAGAACATGGCAGTCATAATAACATCAACTGATTCAAGTAAATAATGATTTTCGTGAAGGAACACAAAACAACATTACCAACCCTGTATAACCAACATTCAACTGTACCAAAATTGAGTAATGAGTATTCAATTTATGCAGCTCCAAACCAATAACTGTCCTTCCAATCAGACCCTATTTTTATGGGTAAATTACATTTTATCCCTTTAAACTATTACCTTTGTTTTACTTTGCACCCTCAATTATAAATTTTCTCACATTGTACCTTTAAGTATCAAATTTGTTTCATATCACTCTAATAGATAATAGCTGCCAATTTTTTTTACGGTAAATATGTATGTGAGTGATCTGTACCGACCTTTTTCTTCCTAGCAACCAGTTAGTTGCGAAAAACGTAAAATAAAATGGTACTAGACACTTGGCGGTAAACTCTTTGGGTGTTTCACTCCCTCCTTTGACAGATTTTCAAATTTTTCGTTCTCTATTGAAATGAGATGGAATAAAATTGATATTTTAGAGTGCAATACAAGAATTTTTATAATTGAGGAAACAAAGTGAAACAAAAATAATAGTTCAAAGAATAAAGTGTAATTTACTCAATTTTTGACAGATAAACAACGGATACCAAATCAAGTTTGCTTTGCATGCTCCGACATAATATTAAGGGCTAGATCAGCTTGCCCAGCAAGGCGAAGCCAAACTTCTTTCGTAATGGGGGCAGCATAAAGCTTAATAATAATGTTAACATTATTTTTATAAAAATAATCACATAAAAAAGCAAGGTAAAAATCCGGAAAAAAAAACTCACTATAAAGCTATCCATAAATGTCAATTAAGGCCATCCAAATAAACCCATTTTTTGAATTAAACTTCTTAATAACCTCCTCATTATTCAATTTTTTAAGAGAATGATCATTGTACATAAAAAATTTCAAAGAATACACAATTGGATCTAGTCGTCATCTGTCACTTCAAATTCAAATGATCAAAGCTCTCTTAGCCAAGTAATAATAGAAACCCTGATTACAATAGCTCTGACAAAATTTCATAAGCTCTTATTTCCATTAAAGTTATCCATTCAATCTACTAGATAAATGCCGATAGAATTCGAAAACCAATTGAGAAAAGACTAAAAATTGGAAGATAAAGGAGAGAGGATAAAGAGTAAGGAGATACCAAGGGAAAAAATTTTAAAGGTAGTAATATTTATGACCATGTATAGTTATGTTCATATCTTATGGAGTATATACCATGTACAACCTATATTTAGTAAGTTTGTATTGCATTTATCCATGTTTGTATTCAACCATTATTTGAGAGGTCTAATGGGGGCACTCCTTCATCGTCCAACTTTGTTAAGACTAAATATTTTTCTAATTAAGCTTTAATTTGGTGACATGTTGATGAGCCATATCCAAAATTGTGAGCACTACTAATAATTAATTGAACTGAGCAATGCTATAGATCTTTAATTTGAGGACTTAATCAGGGATTTAATTCAGTAGACATAATTCAATGCATCTATATGGAGTCCACTTTCAACCCAAGAATAGAATGGAATTAGGTACTTTGATTAACTCTCCAAATTAAATCTAAATAGTATTCTCCAATTAAATTTACAAAAAAAAAAAAAAAATGGATGTCTTATTTTTGGAGGTTACCCAAAATGAGAATGCAAATCTGTTTGGAGGTTAATTAAATATGTCTAATTTGGAACTATTGGATCTATGAGTGAAGACGGTTAGGATCGTTTATTTTTAATTCTTTAGTCGCAAAGACATTAGTGGCTGACACAAGACCCCACTAAACCAGCAAGCCTACCAAATACAAAGCGGCAGAGATGAAACCCCACAATTAAAATACATCAGGACCCCTACAGAGTTTAAAATATTTCAATGGGGTCAAGATTCTAAAATTTTGAAAATTCTAAATACATCCCATTTTTTTTTTAAATTACAGTGGGGGCAGCTGCCCTGCTCCCCACTGTAGATTCGCCCCCGTTGGCCAGGATAATACTATCAGATCTTCACATCTTCGGTCCAATCGTATTCAAATCGTTTACTATACTAAAATTATCTACAAATAAAAAATTGTTACAAAGAAAATAAAGAAAAAAACCTAATAAAGAAAAAAAAAGCAATTAAATATATCGCTATCAAGTCGAGTATTTTGAACAAAAAACTCACATAAGATCAGAATCGAAATTCATAGAAATCGAGAATCAAAAGCTATAAAAAAAATCTATGTAGCACACAATGACAACAGTCTAAATAAAATTTTACAAAGCTTAGCAATCAATTATTCACAACACACAAATATCTGCACACATCCAACAAAACTTAAGATCTAAGTGGGAGAAGTTCAGATTTAAGACGAGAGAGATGAAAGGTTACCGAAGACGGTGTTGATTGGGTTCATGGCGACCTGGTTCTTGGCAGCATCTCCGATCAAACGCTCAGAATCAGTAAACGCAACGTAAGATGGCGTCGTTCTGTTCCCCTGGTCATTGGCTATGATCTCCACACGATCGTGTTGCCAAACACCGACGCAAGAGTATGTAGTTCCCAGATCAATTCCGATCGCCGGACCTTCACCTTTAACAGCCATTGTACTTCCTCTACTTCGAATCGCAGCGAGAGAGAGAGAGAGCTAGTTGTGGTGTACAAAAAACGAGAGATGTGGCCGGCCTGTGAGGAAGCGAGTGGTTTATATGGGGCATTGGTCTCCGTGTTCAGGTTCGAGAATGTTCTTCTCAACCGTCAGCATGAGATAACGTGCTTGACGGGTGGAGCCTGAGGTGGGATTGGGATCTGTGTGACCGACACCTTTGTTCCGTGGACCCCACTTGAGCCATGGGCCATTGGGCTTTTAATCAGCTACCCAGTATGAGTAAGAGGTGGGCTTATTGTTTTACTTAGATGGTGAAAGCCCATATTCAACACAATTTGCCCTGGCCCAATAAACATACATAATTATATAGGGCCATAAAATATTGAAATCGAATTTAATGACATAATTTTTTATAATTTTTGGATTAACGGTAGGCCCCATAAAATATTGAAACTTAATGTTGATCTAATAATTCTTATAAAATTACATCATTATATCAACAAATTAGGTCATATTTTTAGGTCTAAAAACATTGTTCGACTTTATTTTGTTAGGCAGGTAAGTCTCTCTTTTTTTTCTTTTTCTTTTTAAATCCTAAAATACCCCTTGTATTATTTTAACACTAAAATAATTTTCAATTTTCAATGGAGATCTACAGAAAAAATGAAAAATAACAGTGACAAAGAAAAGATAGTGACAACAATTGCGAGAGGAAACAATTTCAAATGAAATTTACTAAATATAAATAGGACAATTAAAAATAGAAAGCCACAAAAAATTAAATAAAAAAAAGTATTTAAAATTTTATTTTGTCAAATTTATAAGTGATATTTATTCACATTCATGACGTCCTATTTACTTGGTAGATTTGACAAGTTGAACCATCATTTTCCACTAATTTGTCAACGCCTAAATTGGCCCCGTCAACAATTTTCACCGAGGCCAATTATAGTTACTCCCTTACGTCACAACTTTTTAAAATTTTACTGAGTCATAATTTTAATCTATTTAAATTAATGTTCTACGATTCAATCGTTAACTTTTATTTTCTCGGAGAACGGAAATTTGCTATGAATAATTGGGTGGAGTTGTCTTCCGACCCAAACCCGTGATTCTCTCAAATTGAAATAAAACCCAAATCTCCACCACCTAATCTCTCTCTCTCTCTCTCTCTCTCTCTCTCTCTCTCTCACAACTCCCTGTTGTTAGCACTTCTGTATTAGGAGACTAATTAATGGGGCCGCCGGCCACATTAGAGCATCTCCAGTAATACTGTTTATATTAGAGAGTATTTTTTTTTTTTTTTGAAATTGAGAAAATCTTTAATAAAATTTTAAAATAAAGAGTAAAATATTTTTGATAACTTCAACAAACTCTAGAAAAAATATAGACTTACTAGTAATTTCACGTGCCTAAAGACGTTATATAAACAAAAAAATCGTAAACAACCTATATACGCCAAGGTGTTGTACAATACAATACAATACAAAAAAAATTGAGAAGATAAAACATTTTATTGATTCAAATAATATAGATAGACAATAAGGTTCAAATACAAACCGGTCTCACAATCAAACCAAACTAAAATTCAACTCATTGGTCAAACACAACAATTTGAGTTGTATTTTACCCTTTTGAGTACTGTGAATTCTTTATGAGAGAGCCCAATAAATCTATCTTATTGATTTAATCCATTTCACCTTAACTTTACGTGCCAAACATGGTGAGACTGTAAAATATGATCCATTTTGAAATCATCTTAAGCAAATCCACTTTACCAAAAATTTAGGTAGTGTTTTGAGAAATAAATAATCATTATTCATGATTATAGCAATCTCTGGAACCCATCAAAAAAACGCAAGAACGCAAGAACTTTAATTAATAGCTGCAAATACGCCTCCCCCCCTATAACATTCACCACCACTTATCATTCCTCTTCTCATCATTGATATAAAACAAAAAAAAATTAATATTCCCATTACTTCATTTTTTTAAAATCTTTTTTTAACAAATTGTATTATCAAAAATTTTTTTATTTTTCTTTTCAAGTCAAAGAAATAAGCTATTTTCGAAGTGATAGTCGGTCAGATAGTTCAAATGACTATAAACCAATGTTATTAAAACTGGACCGGATCGGTTCAACCTTGAATCGAGACCTAAAATGGTTCGATTCTTTACTTGGATCGTTTAAGGAATCAAACAAGTTGTGAATCGAAAAATCGATCGATTTTAGACCAAATTCATGAACCAAACTGTTGAAATTCATTAAAAAATAAATCATCTTTTTAAGCTGTTTTGCCCTAAATCAATCCTATTCACAGGCCATTTACACCTCACACCTTAGTTCAGTGGCCACTCTCAAGCGAGACGACCACTCTGGTGACAAACAACAGCTCTAGGGAGGCGACTACTCCAGCGACGAACAACAACTTCAACAACGAACAGAAACTCCAGCGACGAACAACAACTCCAAGGAGATGACCACTTCGGTGACGAACAGCAACTCCAAGGCACACTCATCGACTTCTCTCTCCTCAAGCCCTTCTCTCTCTCACACACAATCTCACTACGTGTATGCTAGTGTACGCCAAGCTGCCAGCTGATGAATTCCTTGTTCATCAATTTTAAAGACAACATATGTGATTGTCATCTGTCTTTATGAGTTTTGTTCATCAATCTTTATTCATTATTAAAAAAAAATCAATCTTTATTCATTAATTTTTGGCAAATTATATTTATCGTGGATATGTTTTCATTTTTTATAATTTTTTTTATTATATGACCGGTCTGGCTAGTTAAATCAACGGGTGAACCAGTAAACTATTGACTCAGTCCTGTTACCAATTCGATGATTAGTCCGGTTCTGATAACGCTGCTATAAACAAAGGGTTCAACCGCAATCAAAGTGGTTGTCTTAGCGCTCAAAATATAACCAAAAACTTTTGAAACTAATAATTAAAACTCTTGATCGAATCATACAAAGCAAGGTATACAAAATTAATAAAGCATTTATACCACAGATAAAGAAACTTCTTTTAAAAAAAATAAATATTTCAAGATCATATAGTCAGAATGTTGAAAGTATACATGAACCTTTTGATTTTCTTTCATGAAAGCTTTCCCAAAAAACACATTGACTAAATGAACAATGCAAAACAAAATATTTTAAATCTATACAAATGATTTTACCTTCACACTCTATTGCTCATTATGCTGAAATGAATTCCATTTTGGCGTTTGTGTAACACAAAAAATATAAGCCAAAAAAAAATTCAATTAGAAAAAATATTAATTCTTCATCAATTTTACATACCTACAATTGGACTTAGGAATCAAAACCCCAATTTTTATTTAAAACAAAACTCAGATATTCCAACTCTTCTGTCATAATTTTGCCTCAGTTGGACCTAGGCATCAGCTCCATTCATCACATTGACGGCCATATATCCATTTTTAGTAGTTCAACTGCTATCCCAACACAAATATGTGGTGTCAACTTATAAGAGACTTGTCTTGGCCTCTAGAAGAAGTTCCAAACCTTCAATGATCTCTCTTATGTTTTCCTTTGTAACTGTTCTTCCTTTTGTTAGCTCTTTTAGTTTCTCATAAAAGCCTGGAACATCAAATCTTCATATTACCCAAACATATAAATTTAATACTGGGTTAGAATAGGGTGTGTTTAGAATAAAATGCTATCATTTAAATAATGAAAAATGTAAGGGATAAAATTCCATCAGAAACTCTTTTTCTAGAATCTCCCAAAAAATTAGCTATTTTCCCACCAAATCCTCCATTTTTAGCAACATTTGAGTAACTGAAGGAGATATACTCCGGAAGGGATTCTTTAATATCTTCCAGCAATTTCCCACCAGTGCTTTGTTACCAAAATTCATAACACTTGTGATGCATTTTAAGAGATATTTATGGGTGTTCTTTGTTACCAAATCCTCCAAAATCCTGAGTTTTGAGTTAATCTTGTTGTTTGATGTCTTAACCAAGAATCCTAATGTGTTTGACTTGCACTTTTGGATGAAAAAAAACAATTTCACCTCATCAATATTGACAACCAACTTCCTCTCCCCCACAGTCGTCAACTCTCTTCACCCCTAATTATCATCCGAGACAATCTCATCCAATATGGATTTCATTGCAGCTTTAAACATCTAAATCATATAAGAACTATTAAGTTGGTGGTGCTTCAGTTCTACTTGCAACGATAAAATTATATGACATTAAAGTTATATACTTGTCATCTAGTAACAAGGTCCAATGGAACCATAGCATCCATAAGCATATGAAAAAAATTATGATTATTAAAAGTAATTCAAACAAAAAACAAACATCTTATTGTATACGAGGATAAATAGCATAAAGGTTCAAAGATCATACCTTACCAAGAGCTGCACCAATCGTCTTATTAGTTGTCAAAATCTAATTAGCAAAACCCCATATTACTACAAACATGCACACACCAAGGAAAATCACAGAGATATAAAATATAGAAAGCTCAATTGGACACAGCATTCGCAAATGCAATGAGTAGACTCACAAATATACATCGAAGAGTGAAATGAATTACAAAGAAACTGTCCAAAGAAGAGAAGAGAGAGAAAGAGAAGCAGTTTCAAACCACACCATGAAGATGCAAACTAAAAAAATCTCATAAAAACGTTTCTCGGTCTGATTCTACTGCTATATAGGAACCTACTAGCCAAGACAATAATAAAATCAAACACATTAAACAAACACATCACACAACACTCCATCAAAGATATATATATATATATATATACAACCACCTTGACATTTTTTATGCCATATGCACAAAACCAGCACTCATGATTGATGGTGGTCGAAGGGACTGAGAAGAGCGAAGAAATTAACAAACTCAAAATTAACAATCTTAAGAACCCTACCAATTTTGAGAGGAGGGATAAAAACTTATCTGCCCATGAACAAAAACGGTGGCAGTGGGAAGAAACTTAGATAAACTACCAAATTGGAGTACCAAAAAATCAAAAACTTTGTTCGTAGCGACATTTCATTGAAAACATAGTGTTTGTGGGTTGTGCCGCAGGGACAATTGGTGGTTGTGGGTGACACTTGGTGACTCAATTGGTGGTGATATCATCTTGGCAATTTATCGAATAGTTGTTGTGTATGGTGCTTTTGAGTAGGGTTAGAATGGCCTGCTGAGAGAGAGAGGGGGAGAGAGAGAGAAATATATATATATATATATATATATATATATATATATATGAGATGCGTTAAAGAGAGTTGAGACAATTGTCAAAGATACCTGAAATTGAAATAGGTGCTAACAGTGACGGTGGCTGTGCAACAGTGTAGAAAGATGGAGATATCCAATGTCGGTGGGCAGACAGCATCGCAGATGGGTGTCACTAGGGTCCTATGTAATGTAGGTGTGTGTTTTTTGTATTTTGTTAAGGGGGTGTAGTTTTTGTGTGTGTGTGTGTGGTAACAGAGAGGAGAAGAGAGGAAAGGGACGAAAAAATACTTGGAGGTTGTGTGATGGTGGCGACAGTGGTGGTATGCAGAGGCTGTGGCAGTGGTAAGTAGAAGCGGTGGCAGTGGTATGTAAAGGTGGTGGCGGTGGCGGTGGCAGTGGCAGTGGCATGAAAAAGTGTAACGAAGAGAGAGATAGACGTATCCAAAGAGCCAGGAGAGAGAGACCTATGTGTGGGTGAGAGAGTGAGAGAGAAATAGTATGTTAGAGTTGTAAATGAAATCAAACTCTTAGCCCAAGAATAGATTAATTACAATCGTTGGATCAAAAGCCTGAAAAATGATCTGAACCGTGAAAAGTTCAAGATAAATTTTTCTAACTACTTTATTATATAGATGTTAATAACATTAAATGGAAAATGTATGTCACTTTGTCATTCATTAAAATTAGAATAAAGAGCAAGTTGCACTCTCTAAATGTAAAAAACCAAATAAGACTCTCTATTTTAGTTAGTCTCAATAGATTTATTAGAACTTGATTTTTACTAGTTAACTCTCTAAAATAGAGAGTTGATTGAAAAAAGAGAACTTATTAGATAATTTAAATAATATTGTATTTGTAACTATAAAGATAATTTTTGGGCCAAATCTAATAATTGGAATTAGATGGGTCTGTCCACTGTAAGATCATGGTTATTGATCAAGTCTGATGGGTTAAGCCCAAATAGTCCAATTTATGTGTTAAAGTCCAACTCCAGTTGAGGAGCCCAACCTCATTTTGAATCTACCAAGCTCAAGACAGTCCAAGACCGGTTAGACTTTTTGTTTAGCACGTCATCAAGAGGAGAGCATGAGAAGCTTATCTGCACCACCGAAGGAAACGGTCCAAGCTTTGACCACGTTTCATGAAGAGCTCCTCAACCTCCTCCTTCCGTTGAGGATAAGTCGTGATCTCCACCAGAATGATCTTTTAGTGCTATAAAGTAGCCTTGAGGATAAGTCATGATCTCCACCAGAATGATCTCTTAGCTGCGATAAAGTAGCCTTGAGGATAAGTCATGATCTCCACAAGAATGATCTCTTAGCTGCTATAAAGTAGCCCCAATCTGTTAGGAGAGAGGGAGGAAGGTCACGCCCCACCAACACTTACAGAGGACAGACCGACGACCGGAGACCACTCCTTCTTTGATTCTCCATTCTCTCAAAGCTTGTATCTCTATTCTCCATACCTCTGAATTAATAAAATACCCGGCAACTGAAGCCATTGAAGAGTGGACGTAGGTCGAATTGACCGAACCACTATAAATCGTGTCTTCTTTAATTTTTTCATTGATTTCACTGCATTTATTACCTACACTTGACAGGTGGTGTGCAAAACCATTTTTGTGCATCATCAGTTTGACGCCGTCTGTGGGAAACGACAAAATTCTCACTCCTGAACATTACATCCATTGAACTAATGGCGATCACTACCCGATCCATGAACCAACCTGAAGACAATCCTCCACGAGAGGAAGAGATTGCTCCCCCGCCTACCAACTCTGTCCCGAATACTCTAGCTCCGAATCCCCAGCAAATGTTGGAGGCCATGCAACAACTGGTTGCTCAAAACCAACAATTACTACAACTCATACTTGCTGGACAAGGAGAAGCACCACTCGGAGGTGCACAACATGGAGGACCCCAAGGAGGAGCACCACTTGGAGGTGCACAACATGGAGGACCTCAAGGAGGAGCACCACTCGGAGGTGCACCACTCGGAGGTGCACAACATGGAGCACCCCAAGGAGCTCCACGTCCTGGACATAAAAGAGCTCCACACCTTGCACATCAAGCAGCTCCACAACTTGTTGACGGAGGTGCACAATATGGAGGACCCCAAGGAGGAGCACCCCAAGGAGCTCCACGTCCTGGACATAAAAGAGCTCCACACCTTGCACATCAAGCAGCTCCACAACTTGTTGACGGAGATGGAGCACCCCAAGGAGCTCCACGCCCTGCACATCAAAGAGTTCCACGCCCTGCACATCAAGTTGCTCCACGCCCTGCACATCAAGCAGCTCCACGCCCTGCACATCAAGCAGCTCCACGCCCTGCAAATCAAGCAGCTCCACGCCCTGCACATCAAGCAGCTCCACAACTTGTTGCTCCCTATTTGGGCGCCCCCTTTGGAGTTCCCTTGGGTGCCCTTCATAGGGGAGCTCCCCACGGGGGACCTCCACCTCCTCTTCCAGCTCCCTTTTCTCATGGTGGGGGCTTTCTTTTCCAAGAGGACAAGGGTGAGAACCAGAGCATGGAGCATGGAAGTCATTTCCAAGATAATTCCAAAAGAGCTCCCAACCACTGGGACGAAAAAATAAAAGAGGTACAAAATCAACTAGACGACATTTTCAACACTATGAAAGCACAGAGACCCGAGACAGTGGACTGCCTCGTAAGTTAAACCAACACACCCTTTCGTACCTAACGTGACGAACTACCCACTTCCCAAGAAGTTTAAAATGTCATCCGTTGAAACCTTTGACGGTACGAAGGACCCACTTGATCACCTCGAAACTTTTAAGACCATGATGCAACTACACAGCGTCCCCGACGAAATTATGTGTAGGACATTCCCAATTACCTTGAAGGGATCAGCGCAACAATGGTTCGCCAAACTCACCCCAGCCTCCATAGGCTCCTTCGCCAAACTAAGCAGATCCTTTGTGACACAATTCATTGCTGGACGCCGTCAGCAGCAGTCTGTCATCCATCTGCTCAGCATAAAACAAGATCGTAATGAGAGTCTAAGGAGTTACCTCACTCGTTTTAACGAGGAAGTCCTCCAAATCGAGGAACCCAATGACAAAGTCGCCATGACTGCCTTCCTGGGAGGCCTCTGCTCATCCAGATTTCTTTTTTTAGTAATAAAGCAACCACCAAAGAGCATGTCCGAACTATTCACAAAAGCTCAAAGATATATGAATGCTGAGGAAATCAACAAGTTTAGGCAAGGTGAATCATCTCACAGATCACCAGAAACTTGACCTGCCTCTGCACTGTTCTCAAACAGGCAGCCTATCTCCAGCTTAGCGGTTCTCTCACAGGTTGCCAAAAAAAAAACTTGGCCTCTGCACTGTTCTCAAACAGACAGCCTATCTCCAGTTTAGCGGCTCTCTCAGGGATCGCCAAAAAAACTTAGCATCTGCACTGTTCTCAAACAGGCAGCCTATCTCCAGTTTAGCGGCTCTCTCACGGGTCGCCAAAAAACTTGGCCTCTGCACTGTTCTCAAACAGACAGTCTATCTCCAGTTTAGCGGCTCTCTCACGGGTCGCCAAAAAAAAAAAACAAAAAACTTGACCTCTGCACTGTTCTCAAACAGGCAGCCTATCTCCAGCTTAGCGGCTCTCTCATGGGTCGCCAAAAAAAAAAAACTTGGTCTCTGCACTGTTCTCAAACAGGCAGCCTATCTCCAGCGGCTCTCTCACGGGTCGCCAAAAAAAAAAACTTGGCCTCTACACTGTCAGGCAGTCTATCTCTAGCTTAGCGGCTCTCTTGGGGGTCGTCAAAAAAGCTTGGCCTCTGCACTGTTCTCAAACAGGCAGCTTATACCTCAAGCTTAAAGACTCTCTCATGGGTCGCCAAAAGCTAGGTCTCAAAAAGTGTAGCTCTCTCACGAGCGGTTCTCCAACTCTTTCTTTGCTCTCGTGCAAGCAGCCTACTTCTCTCTCTTCAGGTAATTATGTGAGATATTTTAATGTGTGAAATAACATTATTTTTGTCATCACAAGCAGGTTCTCCTGAGGCAGCCCCAGGCTCACCCGAGGCGCCCAGCACCTGGAGAAGGGCTTGATCATCAAGAGCAGCACTCAAAGCTTCCTTACTACTTGCAATGTCTAGCCCAATGCCTAGAAGTGTGTCTAACTGTTGTTGCTCATCAAAACAAAGTTGCCCAGTAGCTTGAAGGGTGCCCGACCCTTCAAAATTACGCAAAGCAGAATTTTTGGCGTAAAAATCAGCACCTAAGGCGCCCAAATCAGCACCTCGAGTGGGAATCGGATCAGCCCGTGCTCCCAGGCCACTGCCTAGCTCTCCCTGATGAACCTTGGACTGATTTTTAGCGCCCCTTGATGGAAAAATACTGCTACCCAGCGTTCCAAAGCCGTCCAGCGCAGCAGAACTAAAGCTGCCCAACGCAGCTGAGCTGTCCGAGACAGCAGAAGCAGCAGCCAGGCTGCTGCCCAGCGCACTTGGGCTGTCCAGGACAGGAGGAGCAGAGCCCAGGCAGCCGCCCAGCCCCCCACCGCTAGCGCGCGAGCTGTCCAGCTGCGCGCCTGCACTGCGCAGCCACGCGCCTGCGCTGCCCAGTCGCGCGCCCAGCGCGCATGGGCTATCCAGTGGCACGCCCAGCCGTTTTCCTTCGCTGCCCAAGCCACTCCTCGCGCTGCCCATCTCTCCTTCGCTGTCCAGCCCTTCATTTACAGCCCCAAAGCTGTCCAAAACAGCATTCGAATGCTCAAAATCAGCCTCTAAGTTCTCCAAAATAGTGCCTACTTCCTCCATTTCTTCAACCTCCACCACTCCCTCTTCAATCGACATTGTTTATTTGAGAAGTTCAACTAGCAAGGAAGAAATCACACTCTTGAAAGGATTCAAGGAGAACACACTTTGGTTTCAACAAAATGGGTAGGACTTGAGTTTTCAAGGTTTTCAAGAGGTGGGTGCTCAACCTTAAAAATGAGTGAAATGGGTAACATGAAGAAGAAGAAGACTATATTTATAGTCTAGGATTTTTCAAAAAGAGGGAAAAAGCCCAAATAGAAAATTATGGGCCTTCTTCAAAATAAAGTGGTCAAATAGAAAGTTATAAGTCATTTTCAAAATAAAAAGGTCAAATAGAATATTATGGACCCTCTTCAAAATAAAGTGGGAAAGACTTGAAGTTTAAAAAAAAATGAATAATAATAATAATATAGTCAATGCCTCCTTCTCCAAGTCTCATTGGACATGGAGCATTGAGGGGCAAATGATGGGTTAAGCCAAAATAGTCCAATTTATGTGTTAAAGTCTAACTCCAGTTGAGGAGCCCAACCTCATTTTGAATCTACCAAGCCCAAGACAGTCCAAGACCGGTTAGACTTTTTGCTTAGCACGTCATCAAGAGAAGAGCATGAGAAGCTTATCTGCACCACCGAAGGAAACAGTCCAAGCTTTGACCACGTTTCATGAAGAGCTCCCCAACCTCCTCCTTCCGTTGAGGATAAGTCGTAATCTCCACCAGTATGATCTTTTAGTGCTATAAAGTAGCCTTGAGGATAAGTCATGATCTCCACCAGAATGATCTCTTAGCTGTGATAAAGTAGCCTTGAGGATAAGTCATGATCTCCACAAGAATGATCTCTTAGCTGCTATAAAGTAGCCTCAATCTGTTAGGAGAGAGGGAGGAAGGTCACGCCCCACCAACACTTACAGAGGACAGACCGACGACCGGAGACCACTCTTTCTTTGATTCTCCATTTTCTCAAAGCTTGTATCTCTATTCTCCATACCTCTGAATTAATTGACCGAACCACTATAAATCGTGTCTTCTTTAATTTTTTCATTGATTTCACTGCATTTATTACCTATACTTGACAAGTGGTGTGCAAAACTATTTTTGTGCATCATCAAAGTCAATTATAAATTTTTTGACGGGCTTGTCTATATAAAAGTTTGCGATTGCCATGACAAATAATTTTAACATAGAGCAAGTTAAAAATATTTTTTTCAGTCTCTATAAAGTATTAGAAAGATTGTTTTATTCTTGTCGGAGCTGGATTAGGTAAAAAGTAATACTATTAGCGTCTCGACTAAAGTAATACTATTGTCAGAGCTGGATTATGTAATTTTATTTTTTATTTTTATTTTTTATTTTTTTGGTTTAACGATTAAAAATGTATGGACTAAATTATGCACATCTCGATTAATTTTTTTTATAAATTTGGTCAAAAACAGGTCATTTACATCGAGATTAAAATATTTATGATGTTAAATTAATACCAAATTTTAATATTTAATAAAACCTATAATTAATCTAATAATTATAATAAATTAGATCAATAAATTAAATAAATGCACATTTGCTAATGTAAATTTTTCAAGAGAAAAACATTGAACAACTCAAAAGATAAACACTCACATTCAACATAAAATCACTTACAAGATCATCTTTCACAAACTCCTTGAACCCTCACACAGATGGACACACCACACAAACATCTCATTTATTTAGTACAACTTTAACGTAGAAAATCATCAACACAAAGTGTTCGGAACACCATTAATTATTAACCAGAGATCTCAATGGTCTTGGCCTCCTGCTTCTTCTCCACCTCCACCTTAGGCACAGTCACAGTCAGCACTCCATTCTCCATGCTGGCTTTCACCTCATCCATCTTTGAATTCTCCGGCAACCGGAACCTCCTCAGAAACTTCCCACTGCTTCTCTCCACGCGGTGCCACTTATCGTTCTTCTCCTCTTGTTCCTTGCTTCTCTCTCCACTGATCTGGAGAACCCTACCCTCTTCGACCTCGACTTTCACTTCCTCTTTCTTCAGGCCCGGAAGATCGGCTTTGAAAACGTGAGCTTCCGGTGTCTCTTTCCAATCAATCCTCGTGTTGGCGAATGCCGAGGTTTCGCGTGCTGCAGAAGAAGGATAGTTGGCGAGTGTGGAGTTGAAGAATCCATCGAATGGATCGAAAATGTCGAGAGAGAAGGGATCGAAGACATTGGTTCGTCGACCACCGAAGCTTGGAATGAGCGACATTGTTTTTTTTTTGGATGATTAAGGTAACTGAAAACTAAAAAGGTATTAGCGAATGAACACAAATAAAGAGAGACTTGAACTACAACTGGATGATGAAATTGAGAGTTTGCGAAGCATATTTATAGTGAGAAGAAGAAGAGTCTGGATTTTGCTCGATGTAAGATAATAATAATAATTTAAACAAAAGAGAAGAAGAGGGTTCTGGTTTCTCGTGGGTCCCTCCTTATCGTCTCATCTTCTATACGCTTCTACCTTCTTCATCAGCATATATTATTATTATTACTTTTTCAACAGGTAAAAAGCATTCATTGATGCTTTATACTGCCTATACTCCCATCGTCCACAATACAGGCAAGTAATTTTGATTGGTTTTTTTAATTTTTTTTAGTTTTTTATGTTAAAATAAAAAAATAATCTTTTCCGTTATTAGTAATATTTTATAAATATGACAAACAAAAAAGTCATGTAGTACCCCCAATAAAACTCAAAAAAATAAAAACAAAAAATCTCATAAAATCAACTTTTTAAATTAGCCAAAATAAATCCTTTTAGATAGGGATGTTAATCGAAACAAGCTATTTAAGTTCGACTCGAATAAAACTCGACTCAAGCTTTACTCGGGTTTTAAATGAGTTGAACTTGAACATTTTTTTAAGCTTGTTCAAAAAAACGAGTATAAAAAAACTCGATTCAAACTCGCAAAACTCAGGTCATTTGTATATAAAATAGTCGAGCTACACAAATTCGGCTCGGGTTCTAAATAAGTCAAATTTAAATAATTTTTTAGACTCGTTTAAAAAAATAAGCTCCATCTCCAGCTTGTAAAACTCGGCTCGATTAATGCCGCTATTTCTAGGTCTAAAAAACTGTTACATAAACTGATTCATAAGCCAAGGTCCAAATGAATCTAATTTATTTTACTCCAAAACTTACCAAATCAGCCAACTCCAAATAGACTCAATATTTAAGGACCAAAAGCCAATGCTGAATTCCTAAGGACACAACCAGCGAAAAAAAAAATAATAATTCCTAAAGATTTATCGTAATACATTATTCGTAATCTTGTCTAATACATTATTTTTTCTGAGTACATGATTTATCGTAAATTCAACTGCCTATACTTCATCGTCCATATGGGCTGACCCACATTGTTTAAACTGGGACTCGGGAAAGCTGGTTTCAAAGCGAGGAAAAGCGAAAAACTGTTCCGATACAAGCTTGCACAATAGGGGAATGGGCTAAGAATAAGGCTCGTAGGTTGGGCATGGGCCAAAATCCATGGCCTCTGTGTTGGATCTGTTTGACCCTAAATAATGTCCCAAAATATGTACTTTGTATTTGTATTATACATTTTTAAGTATAACAGTTTTTTAAATAATTAAAATGCTTTAAAACATATGTAGTTTTGTATATACCAAAAATATATATGTAGTTATATATGAATAGTTTTCAAAATACAAAAAATTAAAAATTGCAGCCAATATGCTGGGCCTGGGCAAGGAAAGTTGGTCCATCCCTAGCCCAAGCCTGTTACAAGTTTATTTACCTATCCTATACTAGGCGCACACAGATTTTCTATTGTTCATTTGACCATATGATATGAAAAACAGAAAACATGGAAGAGTGTTTGTATTAACCAGAGATCTCAATAACCTTTACCTCGGGCTGCTTCACTTCCTCTACAGGCGTAGCCACAGCGAGCTCTCTATTCGCCATGCACGCATTCTCCTGATCCATCTTTGCATTCTCTGGCAACCCAAAGCTTAGGAGGAACTTGCAACTGTTTGTCTCAACACAATGCCACTAATCATTCTTCTGTTCTTGCTCTTTAGCACGCTCTCCACTTATTTGGAGAATACTGCCTCTCTTCAACCTTGACCTTCACATCTTCTTTCTTTAGTTCCTGAAGGTCATTATAAGTTCCTGGTTGAAAAAGTATTCTCAGTTTAATAGATAAAACAAGCAAATGCACAGCACAAGGCAAATAATTCCCCAATGGCATGCATATTCACAGTCTTCCTTGTTTTTCCGTACAACCAAAGAAGTAACTGTCATTATAAGGGGGAAAAGCCTACAAAATCATCGTGGTGAGAAAAATGCAAAAGGAAATAACCATAAACCGAGACAAAGCCCTCAACCAGTCAGTGTCAAGCTCAACATATTATCTGTTGATGCCTTCTTGCCTCTCCCGAATTTCAGCCTAAACTACTATCATCAACATGCTACCTTGACACTTTGGAACCAATAAACAATTTGTCAGCTTAATTCCAAGTGCTAACTAGCTATTCTCTTGAAGATGATTCAGTTTACCAGAATGACTTGTATCTTGCTTCATCTCATAAATTAGGTGCAGTGCTGACCAGGCTACTTCTGATAATTTATCCGTGATCAGAGTTCAGCGGCATTAGCAATCTAGCAGACAATTTAGCACATAATAATCAGCCTTTGATGAAGTCCAGTAGTTTAAGACAGAATGCCTCATTACAGGCAATTGTACTGTCATGGCTCTCATCAAGCCTAGCAAGCAGAAGGAGATATGCCCATAAACTAGTGATTTGAACCAACCTCACAAGAACAGCCCGAAAAAATGCAATTGATTAAGATATAAAATCACAGCAGTATTGTCTCTGGCAGTGCAAAAAATATTGAGGCCTTTTTAGTTGGTTAAGTTGACAGAATATTCATGGCCAAGAGCCAGTCCAAACCATGCAGCTAATTCAGTCCCTTATTCAAAACTCTCTTTCTCCGGTCCAACATAAGACCACAAATCGCATCCACTCAGTGCCACAAAGCCAACAACACCTCACAATGACACAATCCAAACACATAATATGAAGATATTTTTGTTAAGAAATATAGGGTTATTTTGTTTATTAAGGGTAGAATAGTCCTTTACTTTTCCTGTCTTATTTAGCTTATATATAGTCTCTTTGTATTTAGGTAAATTTACTTCCTTGTATTCAATTGAATTATGCAATATCAATAAAACCCTATCCTCCTCTTTTCTGGTATTTGTTCTGTTTTTGCAATCTGGTATTTGTTTCGTTTTTTTGCAATCTGGTTTTCTTTGTTTGTTGATTATGGCTACTACAAGGGATGATTCGCTTTAGTCTGTGAGTGTGAGGTTGGATGGGAAAAATTATTCGTATTGGAGTTATGTGATGAGAAATTTTCTTAAGGGTAAAAAGGTATGGGGATATGTTAGTGGAACTTCTGTGAAATCTAAGAATACTAATGCGGGTTATGCTGATTTGATAGATGTCTAGGAAGCAGACAATGCAAAAATTATTACTTAGATCAACAATTCTGTTGAGCATTCTATAGGTACGCTTGACAAAGTATGAGACAGCAAAGGAGGTTTGGGATCATCTGCAAAAGTTATTCACTCAATCAAATTTTGCAAAACAGTATCAATTGGAGCATGACATACGAGCTCTTCAGCAGAAGAATATGAGTATTCAGGAATTTTATTCTGTTATGACAGATCTTTGGGATCAATTGGCTCTTACAGAATTGGCTGAATTAAAGGCATGTGGTGCCTATATTGCTCGTAGAGAGCAGTAACGGTTGGTACAGTTTTAATGGCACTTCGTAGTGGTTTTAAAGGACTTAGAGGTTCAATTTTGCATCGTTCTCCACTTCCTTCTGTTCACTCAGTTGTCAGTGAGTTATTGGCTGAAGAGATACATCTTAAGTCTTATTCTGACAAGGGAATTCTTTCTACTTCTAATCCTTCTGTGCTAGCAATACCTTCTAAACCATTCTCTCATAATCAAAATAAGCCTTACACAAAGCCTGCCTTCGACGAGTGCAGTTTCTGTAAGCAGAAAGGTCATTGGAAAGCTCAATGTCCTAAGTTAAGACAGCAGAATCAATCGCAGCAGCAATCTCAAGCTTGGAAATCTGGCAACTAATCACAATCTAATGCTCCTAGACCACCTCAGGGTTACAAACCACCACAGTCTAATACTGCTGCAGTAGTTTTATCAGGTCCTTTCACCGATTTTAGTACTTTGGCTGAGCAATTTCAGAAGTTTCTCTCCTTACAGCCACAAGCTATGTCTGTTTCTTCTTCAGGAGGTCAGTTGCCTCATAGTTCTCCAGGTATGTCACATTCTGTATGGGTCTTGGATTCTGGTGCTTCACATCATATGTCTCCAAATTCTTCATCTTTGCTTCTATATCTCCTTCATCTTGTATTCATGTTATGACTGATGATGGCACTCCTATGCCTTTAGCAGGTGTTGGTTCTGTTGTCACACCTCACTTATCTCTCCCTAATGTTTATCATATTCCAAAACTCACATTAAATCTTACTTCTGTTGGTCAGTTATGTAATTCTGGAAATTTAGTCACCTTTTCCTCTTCTTCTTGTTATGTGCAGGATCTGCAGTCTCAGAAGCTGATTGGGACAAGCCGTAGGAAGGGGCGACTATATATTTTGGATGAGTTAAAAGTGTCGGTTGCTGCTGCTGCTGCTGCCGCTGCCGTTGCTACTAGTGTTAATTTATCTTCTTTTCGTTTAAGTCCTTCTTCTTCTAGTTTTTATTTATGGAATTCTCCTTTAAGTCGTGTTTCGTCTTCTCGTTTGAGATTTTTGGCATCTACAGGGGCTTTAAGAAATTTGCAAACTTGTGATATTTCTGATTGTAGTGGATGTAAACTGACAAAATTTTTAACTTTACCTTTTAATTGAAGTATTTATGTTTCTTCTTCTCCATTTGATTTGATTCATTCTGATGTATGAGGACCTTCTCCTGTTGCCACAAAAGGAGGGTCTCGATATTATGTTTCTTTTATTGATGATCATACTCGTTATTGTTGGATTTATTTAATGAAATATTGTTCTGAATTCTTTGAGATATATACAGTCTTTCGAGCTCTTGTCAAAACTCAACATTCTGCTGTTATCAAATGTTTTAGGTGTGATTTGGGTGGGGAATACACTTCTAATAAATTTGATGAGTTGCTTGCCTTAGATGAAACTATTCACCAAACTTCTTGTACAAATACTCCTGAGCAAAATAGTGTTGCTGAAAAAAAACATAGGCACATTGTTGAAACTACTCGTTCTCTCGTGTTGTCTTCTTCTGTTCCTAGTGAGTTTTGGGGTGAAGCTGTTCTTACTGCTGTAGGTTTGATTAATACAATTTCATCTTCTCATATTTCAGGTGTTTCTCCTTTTGAAAAGTTGTATGGGTATGTCCCTAATTATTCTTCATTTAGAGTTTTTGGTTGTACTTGTTTCGTTCTTCGTCATCATGTTGAACGCAACAAGCTGTCCTCTCGATCTGCTATTTGTGTCTTTCTTGGTTATGGTGAAGGTAAAAAAGGGTATCGTTGTTTTAATCCAATAACTCAAAAACTTTATCTGTCTCGTCATGTTGTTTTTTTTGAGCATATACCTTTCTTTTCTATTCCATCCACTACTTATAGCTTGACTAGATCTAATCTTATTCGTATAGATCCTTTTTTTGAGGATTCTAATAGTTTGTCATCTCAGGTTTCTAGTACTTCAAATACCAGCACTGATCATTCTACAGGTACTGACACTTTACTCTCTAGCACACCTGAAGCTACCTCCTCTCCTATGGTCCCTCAAGCTCCATCTGAGATTGCGGATCCACCTCTACGTCAATCCACACGCATTCGTAAGTCCACAAAGTTACCAGATTTTACTTATTCTTGTTATTCTTCATCTTTTACTTCCTTTTTACCTTCTATTCATTGTCTCTCTAAGCCCTCTTCCTATAAAGAGGCAATTCTTGACCCTCTTTGGTAGCAAGCTATGGATGATGAACTTTCTTCTTTGCATTAGACAGGTACTTGGAATTTGGTTCCTCTACCTCCTGGTAAGAGTGTTGTTGTTTCTCGTTGGGTGTATAAGATTAAGACCAATTCTGATGGATCTATTGAGCGATACAAAGCTAGGTTGGTTGCAAAAAGGTACTCTCAACAGTATGGTATGGATTATGAGGAGACATTTGCTCCTGTTGCAAAAATGACTACTATTCGTACTCTTATTGCAGTTGCTTCGGTTCGTCAGTGGCATATATCTCAACTTGATGTTAAAATGCCTTCTTGAATGGGGATCTTCAAGAAGAAGTTTATATGGCTCCCCCTCCTGGTGTTTCACATGATTCTAGGTATGTTTGCATGCTCAAGAAAGTGTTATATGGTCTCAAACAAGCACCTCGTGCTTGATTTGAGAAATTTTCTGTTGTGATCTCTTCCCTTGGGTTTACTTCCAGTAGTCATGATTCTATTCTTTTTGTTAAGTGCACTGATGCAGGTCGTATCATTCTGTCTTTATATGTTGATGACATAATTATTACTAGTGATGATATTAATGGTATTTCAGTTTTGAAGACAGATTTAGGTAGACAGTTTGAAATGAAGGATTTGGGTTCTCTACGATATTTCTTGGGTATTGAGGTAGCCTGCTCACCTAGAGGTTATCTTCTTTCTCAATCGAAATATGTCGCAGATATTCTTGAGGGAGCTAGACTTACTGATAATAAGACTGTAGATACTCCCATTGAGGTTAACGCAAAGTATTCTTCTTCTGATGGTTTACTTTTGTCAGATCCTACTTTATACCGTACTATTATTGGGAGCTTGGTATATCTCACTATTACTCGTCCAGATATTGCATATGTTGTTCATGTTGTTAGTCAGTTTGTTGTTTCTCCTACTATAGTTCATTGGGCAGCGATTCTTCGTATTTTGAGGTATCTTCGAGGTACAGTCTTTCAGAGTTTTTTACTTTCATCCACCTCTTCCTTGTAGCTATGTGCATACTCTGATGCTGATCATGGCAGTGATCCCACAGATCGCAAATCTGTTACTGATTTCTGTAACTTTTTGGGTGATTCTCTTATTTCTTGGAAGAGTATGAAACAATCTATTGTTTTTCAATCTTCAACTGAAGCAGAATATCGTGCTATGACATCTACTACTAAAGAGATTGTTTGGTTACGTTGGTTACTTGCAGATATGAGAATTTCTCTTTCTCATCTCACTCCTATGTATTGTGACAACCGGAGTTTTATTCAGATTGCTCACAATTCGATTTTTCATGAACGAACTAAGCACATTGAGATCGATTGTCACCTTACTCGTCATCATCTCAAGCATGACACCATTACTTTGTCCTCTGTTTCTTCTTCTTTACAGATTGCAGATTTCTTTACTAAGTCGCATCCTATTTCCCGTTTTCGTTTTCTAGTTGGCAAACTCTCGATGCTTGTCGCTGCTGCTGCATCGTGAGTTTGAGGGGAGATGTTAAGAAATATAGAGTTATTTTGTTTATTAAGGGTATAATAGTCCTTTATTTTCCCTTCCTTGTTTAACTTTTATATAGTCTCATTGTATTTAGGTTAATTTATTTCCTTATATTCAATTGAATTATGCAGTATCAATAAAACTCTAGCTTCCTCTTTTCTTAGCTCTTGTATTTCTTTAGTTTGTTCAACAATTTTCATATATGTGCAACAGGGAAAATCAAAAAATAATAAGCTTACTCAAAACATATCATGGAAACAAGCTAGGAAAAGACTTGACAATTTAAAACATGTTATGAAAACTAAGCTAGCAGGGAAAAAGACATTCCCAAAAAGACTGAAACGAAAAACTTGAATAAACCAGTATAAAATCTAGTCTCAAGAATCACAACATGAACATGTTGGCTGATATGTGCCTACAGATGACAAAATCTCTGAACTCGTACAAATCATTAGAGATGATAAATAAGCTGGCATACATACAAGTGTTTCTTCATAATCTACTCAATTTCAGCATCTTTATTTTTCTTCTTCTTCTTCTTTTCCTTCCTCTCCCTTTTACTTGCTTCCTCACCACTCCCAGGAGTAGCTGAAGGCAAAACAGAGTTATCACCATTCTCTGCAGCTTTATTCTTCTTCTTTTTCTTCTCAGATATCTCTCCATAAAATGATCCAGGCTCATCCTGCTCCTTGTCTTTCTTTTTTTTCTCCTTCTTAGCTTTTTCAGCGTCAGAAAATACCGTCTCATCACCCTCTTTCTTCTGCTTCTTTTTCTTCTCTTTCTGTTCAAACTGTACGATTTCTTCAACTTCTGTAACCTTTGCTTTCTTAGCACCATCTGGTGCAGGACCGTCACCAATCTCCTCAACTTTACGCTTATGCCCCTCCTCACCATCATCCTTATCTTTATGCTTCTTCTTCTTTTTCTTCTCACCCTCCACCACAGCAGTCTCTGCATTTGCCAAAACCGGCTCACTCACAGCCGCAAGACTCGCAACCATTGAATCCCCTCCTGTCGGGAGAGCCACATTTCTCAACCACTCAGAAGGGGTGTTCTCAGTTGGCTTCCCATGCTTATCCAACTTCCCCTCTGCAATCAACTTCTTCTTCATTGAAGCCCTCGGCCCCAAACCCCATTTCCTCGGATACGTATCTCTATCCATTACTACCCTCTTAATCCTTGCAACAACCCCATGATCACAAGTAGCCATAACAGCTGTAGTCATCTCTGCAATACCCAATGCAATTGCTTCTCCTTTAGTAGTCATCAATACAACTTCCTCCCCCGCCTCAACATCATTCTCAAATCTTAACAACCCCGGAATCATCAACTTAGCCCCATAACAAATGGCATTCACCGCGGAATCCTTCACCACCAACCTCTTGTAACTAGTCAAAAGAACCTCCAAAGGCATGATAACCCTCCTCAAGTAAATCTCATCTCTATAATTATCGTACATCCACTGTGCATCCATAACATCATGCATAGTTACCATATTATCTTTCTCACCCATAATCCCCGACCGAACTCTCCTCAGCTCCTGCATATGACCTCCCACACCCAAAATCAAACCCAAATGCACACACATAGTCCTCACATACGTGCCCGCCTCACAAGAAATCCAAAAAACCACCAAATGTTTATTTGGGTCATACTCCAAAAGCTTACTCTCATATATAGTCCTAACTCTAAGCTGCCTTTTCACGGCGGAGATCAACGGTGGCCGTTGAAAAACAGCCCCAGTAAGCGTTTCCAGTGCCCGAGCCACTTTTGCGACTTCGGGCACTGAAGAATGTAACCGGGCAACACACACGTACTCTTTCCCAGCCCCTTGTTGGGACTTGACAAGCCTGGTGGCTCGGTCAATGCAGACGATGAGGTTTCCGGTGACTTTGGGGTCGAGAGTTCCACTGTGACCCGTTTTATCGACCCGGAGAATCCGTTTGATCCAGGCCACAACCTCATGAGAAGATGGGTTTGCAGGCTTGTCGAGATTGAGTATACCATAGCGAATGTACTCGGCGAGTGGGCGTTTGAGAGGGGAGTAACCGGACGGAAGAGGAGTGTAGTGTCCTGTTCGCACATTGAGGCGGTCGTAATTCTTGAGAAGGATTGGCCACTGAGAGGTGTCGATTGTGGGAGTGAAGCTCTGGGGCTTGATTAGGAAACCATCGGTCTGGGTTTCGATTGTGTCCAAATCTTGGTGGGTCTCATCTTTGTATTTGTTCTTCTTTTTCTTCTTCTCTGAACGAGTTATCTCGAGGTCAGTCATGACTGTTAGAGTACAGTTGTTGCTAATGATGGTTCTCTTTTTTTAATTGATTTATGGTTTCTGGTTGGGTAGCTTTATGGTGGACAAAAATGGTGTCTTCAGGGCTTCTCAGGTGAGACGGGGAGATTTGGAGAGAGGAAGGTACCGGAAACCGAAATTAGGGTTTAGGGTTTTGAAGGTGGGCTGGAAGATGATGCTTTTGTGTGCAGAGGATTCTTGACAGTTGTGTAATTTGATCCATCGGGGTAAGTTGCATCTGGACTGGAGCCCTTGGGTTCATTCAGAATGTGATCAGCTGACTGGGCCTATGTCCAGATGAAAGTATGGGCTGACAAAATTTGGGAAATCTAGCCCATTAGGGAATGGACTCTAGAAGAATTTAGGTACCGGAAATATGAATGACTTAGATAACCAATTCAAAAATATTCAATTTCACAGTAAAAATCTAATAAAACTTTGATAATCAACCATAAAATAAAAGCCTAGAATATCAAATTTCAAAAATTCTATAAGGAGAGGGAGAGAGAGAGAGAGGCGTTACGGCCCAAAGTTATTGAGGAATAAGTTGGAGATTATTCATACTTTAAAATTGTAATCATTTATTGAAAAAAATTATAGCCAAAACTACTTGAATTGAGACACACTTTCCTTAGATTTGGCTCGCCTAAAATATGACTCTAAAAATTTTATCGCAGTTGGTTTATTATGTAATTTAAACGAGTCTCGCCGACTCAAAATCAAGACAAGCTTGAGTTCAACTCAAATTTCTTGAATCTATTGAAAACATTAAAAAGATACAATTTAAAACCACTAACACAATACAATTCAAATCCGACACACAAGTATAGTGGTTCATTTCTCCCCTAACTTGCACCTTACATGTCCCCACATAATACACACAGTTTGTTATACCCTCCAAAACACATCAAGACCATGCCTAATTTAAAACCTTAATCAAGCTTAATACATCTTGTTCGGGGGTATATACCCTCTGTTACAGAAGCAATTGTTGGGGGTAAAGAAAGGAACATTTTTTTTTGGGTGAAAGGGGTTTGAACCTTTGACCTCAAGAAGATAATATCTTCATAAGGTAAAGAGTATCATTGTACCAAACGCTCGTTGATAGATAAACAAAGGACCTTGCTTGCATTATTGACTAAGAATCTTTCTATTGATGATGGTGTTCATAAGAATCTGTGTCCAACACTCGAGCACAAAAATGTTGTTTTCGATGGTATCTACTTAAATAAGAAAGCCAATAGTCCACAGTTATCTAATAGACAGAATTAAGAAGCATTTTAGACAAGTTATCGAATCAGAAAATGCCAAAATGGGGCATATGATAGTAATAATAACTTGTTTTGTTGGAGAGCCACAAAAAATATCTGTCAGTATATTCAAGCAGATTTGATTAAATAGAAATTAGAGTCATTGTCACATCATTTTTGGAGGTGGCGTTTGAATTTGGGCTTATTGATCTTCTTGGACGTTTGAGACCGTAGTATGATGTTGAATAAAGTCTGTTCAACATATGATTGTATCTCCTTATGTGTGTTCATCCAAAAGAGCAAGGAAGATGCTCTCAGAGATTTTGCATTTAAAAAAGAAAAAGGAAAAATAGCTCAAGGGTTTTTACTCTGCCTAAATTACTTGCTGTGTCTCATTGCAATCTGAGATTTTATACCCCCAAGTGTTGAGTCCTAATTGTTTTTTTGGATTAAAGGTTAGGGGTATTCGAACTAACTTATACAGATCTCAACTAATCTCTTCTCTGATCCGGTCAAAGGCACGGCATAACTAAAATATTCATAAATGTTGAGTCGTAATGGTGATATCTAACTGAATGAATGAGTTACTAAGATTTTGATTCAAATCATTTTTAATACATTTTTCTTTAATTTTTCTCGTCATTCAATCAACTATCATTTCTGATAAGAAAAAACAAACAAACAAACACCTATCCTTATGGGCAATTGGCGCTTTGAGTGTTCAGTCTTGATGCAATATCCAGTTGCAACGAAGGAGTTGTAATTTTTCATATTCAAACTCCAGCACCCAAATAATCTTTTAGTAAAGTTTCACTCAATTTTTTTCTTTTTCAATAGTAAAACATCATCATAAATTCAAGTGGATTTTCTATATGGGTGATCGCGATCGTTTATAATTCAAATAAATCAATTTTTTTAAACAATTACACGTAATCGCGATCGATTAGTTTGTTTTGTAATTTTTGCTGCCAAATACGGGTGAACAGCCACGCAACCGTGCTAAGTTGTCTAGAAGGATCAAACATATAGCCTAAAATAGATATATATATATATATATAATATTGCACGTGGCTAGTTGTACCAGATTTAACCAAATAACTATGTAGAACTACTAAACAACTAGGATTCCACTAAGCAAGTAATTTTAAAATGGGTTGTTGTCAACCAAGTGTTGGTGATCAATTCCTCTCTCTTCTAATTAGGAATCTTTGGCACACTTAAGCTTGGATTTTTTTTTTCTTCCTTTCATGCTTTTAGGTCAAAAAATTGTACTATTGGAAGATTTTTAATAATTATATGAATGAAGCGGCACTGGAACAGAAGCTAACACCTTCTGGCATGGATATATCTCAAATGATTTGAATTAATCAAGATAAGTCAAGCTAAGGAACTGTCGAGTTAGAGTGGAAAATTTGTTAATTTCTTAAAAAATATCTAGAGAAAAAGCTCACAAGTACAATTAATTGAAATCAAATATATTTTTTTCACGTAGTCACATCTCTTGTCCCTACACATAATTGCGTGTAATGAAGTCGGCCAGGTGAATGGGGCAACTTCTGTGAATGGTGTGGTATTATCTCATTGTCATTAATCTAAAAATGGAGAATTTCTGTGTACAAAGCTATCATCCAAACATATATAAATTTTAATTATAAACTTTATTATGCAAAAATAGAAAAACTCCGACTGTACCTTATTTGTCTCTTAATGTGTCGACCAGGGATGGTGGGTCCAATGTCCTTATCCATCAGCAGAGCAGACAGATGCCATTAAATCCACTTTTTAGGAAGATTTTTTTTTGGGTAAACGAAACTATGTCTAAAGATAATCCTATTAGATATATTACAGACATAGGTTCAAATTTTGTTTTAATTGTTGTTAATAGTTTAAAGTGACTATCTTTATTGGAAGATATTGGAAGTTTAATTTTTGTGTCGACTGATATGCATTTATACTACTAATAAAAGTATCTTAAAATAAAAAAAAATTTATTTACTATTTTGCCCTTATAAAAAATAATAAAAACTATCATGTCCTTTTGTGTTTAAATATTTAAATTATCAGTATATCTTTACATATTTAAATAATAAATTAATTTCTAATATATCATGCAAATCTCTCTATCTTTGCAAAATTTTTGAATGGTCATGTTATGCTTAATAAAATATATAAAAACAATATTATTGGTTTTTCTCAAAACCCCAATATTAATACAAGTTGACAATTCTATTGATACAATATCATTTTCAATGCCTAAAA
Source organism: Ilex paraguariensis (assembly GCA_963454935.2). NCBI lineage: Eukaryota > Viridiplantae > Streptophyta > Magnoliopsida > Aquifoliales > Aquifoliaceae > Ilex > Ilex paraguariensis. The sequence goes on from CAUOFW020000838.1 coordinate 171,009, forward strand.
AATGATATATTTATCTTATTTCTTCGTTCACAATCAAAATAATTTGGTAAAGAAAAAAAAATTGAGGAAAGAAAAATCTATAACCCTTACTACGTGATAGTTCGATTAAAAAAATAACAAAATATGAGTTCATTGGATGTTTATAGTTATGAAGAGAATACAAATAATTTAAGTACGTTAAATATGAGATAATATCTAATATAACTACATAATTAAATTTTTTATATATTTTATCAAATATTTTTACGTGTCATGCGTGCATTGCTAGTAATTTAGAGATGGGCGACTGCGTTTACCTGCAATTTGCACTGCAAATGAATCTAAAAATATGTGGTTGAGAGGGTGTGGAGTAAAAGTGGAAAAAACTGGAAGGTGGAGAATAGATTTGCTGCCACGAAATAGGCATCCATCCACTGGTTGTGATTTTATGGACTCTTTCTTCTGTATATCCTACTCACTAAAGTAGATGTAGCTGTGATTTTAGGATGATCGAGTCCACACATAGATTTCAATGGTGTTGAAAGGTCACTTTTTGGCGTGCAGAATCAACTCGGCAGCTTCTATAGTACACTCAACTGAAGTCATCACAGCTGATAGAAGGAACTCCTGATTCAAATGACACCATTTCCTTGCATAAAAATCGTTTCTTTCAACCCCAAAATGGGAATGTCTCAAATGTTACTATTTTCTGTTCAAAAAAAAAAATGTTACTATTTCGATGTATTACGTTTGAATCTCGCAAGAAATATATTTGTTGATTTGATCTGAATTATTTTGTGGTTGATTACGTTCATCTCCTGTTAATATTGTACATTTAAATCTATTCATCTATCCTATGAAAATACCTTTTACAAATAACGTGTAAAAAAACGAGAATTGAAACACATAAAATAATGAATTAGTAAAGGAAGCAAATAAAACAAAGTAACATATAAATACTTACAAGTTTCCTCAATGAAGCACACTCCAAACAAGATCATATGTAAAAAGATATCGACCACCTAGAATCTAATTTTACTTGTTCAACAAACAACGAGATGAGTAGAATAAAATGGCGAAAAAATTCAATTGAAAACTGCAAAAGGAGAGGAAGTAGGCCAAAAAGCTTGAGGCAAAGTTGGAGAACCTCACCATTCGGAAAAAAAAAAAAAAGGTGGAGAACCTCAAAAAATGATCTTCTTTTGTGTTTTTTTTTTTTTTAAATGTGAAAAAAAAATGATCCATATGGGAATCATTTAAGTACATTATACAAATATATATATCACGAGATAGGTACATCAATGTTTAATTTAAGGTACATATACGTTATTACAGGTACACAAATACATAAAACTAAACACAATTGAAAATTACGTAAATTATAACGAATATGTATCTAAACCTACCAACGAATACGTAAAACTTAACTGCTACGATTTACTATGTGTATTTACCAAATCAACGCTTAAAATAAACAATCAATATATCCAAAATTGTCTAGTTCATGAATTTAAAATTTAAAACTGACAAACAACACCACAAAATCTTTAATAACAAACGCAAAAAAAGAAAATTAATTACACTTTAGGTTCAAATCATGTGATGAGGGCAAAATGGGTAATAAAAAATACTAATTACCAAACTCTTATACGTTCGCGCCCACACAGGACTGCATACGACTTTTTCAAAAACACAATGGATTTTTTTATAAATTAAAAATCCAGTAGAACTAAAATTAATTGACATACTAAATGAGGAATCCTAACCTAATTAACTAAAAAAAAATTGGATGTTGAATAGTGGGTTATGGACCCGAATTGGGGCATCCAGAGTGGGTCGACCCAAGTAAGAAATGCTTAAAAGGCGTGACTTTTGGAGATTTTTTTATCACCCAAAATACATGTATGTTAAATATAACAGATATGTCCTTATAAGATGTGTCTCTTCATAGCACCTATTAATTGCTTATATAAATTCATGACAACCCAATAGAAAAAAAGACGGCAATTTCAAATTCTAAAGAGAAACGTGAAACATCCTCAAACAATTCAAGGTTAAAACAATTGAGGCATGTCTTTTGATTTTACACTTCCGCATATGTATACAATTTTCAACAATAAAAATAGACCCTAAAAACCCTTGTTATCATTATGCTTATAGCAGAAGATGATCTTACATGCAATGGGGGATCCATAGTGGGGCTAGCTGCCCCCACTGGAGTTTTAAAAAAAATTGGAATTTTAAAATTTTTTGAATTTATTAGAGATTTGCCTCCACTGTTTTTTTTTAAAAAAAGATATAAGGATAGTTATGTAATTTTGATAAATATATGGGTCTTACTTGTAATGTAAAAATGATTTAAGGATAGTTATGTTAGATGATATTAGCAATTTGAGAACTTAAAGATTAACTAATATGTTATAAAATTGGTTGGTCTCTCCTCTTTTTTATGCTTATATGTTAAATTAAATTTGAAGGTGATAGTTCTCTCATTTGTTTTATGTTTATATATTAGAATTAAAAATTTAAACTTTAATCCTGTCCTCTGGTTTATTTTTTACATGTCGAATTGTCATGGTTTTTTCACCTCTGAAATCCTGAAAAACCGGACCCATGTATGGGGTGATGGGGGTCCTACACTCAGTACTATTGATTCACAGACCATGTGAGATTGTGGAAAACAGTGTTCAAAGACCACCCTCAGACAGTACCCTCCTTGTTATTGTATAAAGGACTGGATTATGACATCTGGGCCGAAGAAATTAATTGCACCGACAAATTAAATATAAGAGTTAATGGCTGAGAAATACTTTACTTTGTTTGTTTATAATTTAACAATGGGGAATTTCTTGCATAACAATTTGATGCGGAGAATATTTACTTAGGATGATACTTTGCTTGGAATAAAACTTGCTTTTTTATGTGGTGTGTGCAGGGGCGGAGGCTGGGTGGGGGCAAATTTCCTCACTGAAATTCTGAAAATTTGTAGAGTTGATTTAAAATTATAATAAAAATTAATTTTTTTAATCACTTGCTCCCACTCATTTTTTTTAATGCACTAAAAATTTAGACTCAAGGTTCGCTCGTAGAGACTTAATCTCAAATTTTTATTTAATCTCTAGTTATCTTTATTCCTTCTACAATGACTCACTTGAGTTACCGAATCAATCCTTCTCCGAATTCGATTACTAAGACATAGATATATATTTTTGACCAATTATCCAAATTCAAATATACTACATCATTTTCTAAAATTTTAGATTTGGGCGCATAAAAAAATTTGATTTAATTATGATTCAATTCAATGGACTTCGATTCAATTTGATATGCATATACAAATATGTATATGTAAACATTTGATAAAACTAAACAATTAAATTGAATTAAAATTACAATGCAACACACACACACATATATAAGATTGGATTTTTGATAAAATTCATAATATTTAATAGATTCGAATATGGATTAAAAAAACGAAATCAATTGAATATTTAGATTAGATACAAAATAGGGTTTTCAAAACAAATTGTCATTCGGATGAGTCAAAATCTTATCATTGACAAGTACACTTATAAAATGATATGTTAAAATAGCATTTTCTATGAAAACTGTCTTTATTCTAATGTTTTAAAAAAAATTATATTAATTTTTCATAGTCGACTATCATTTTTTCACATGTATTTATATGTGAAATCTTTAAAAGTTAAAAAAATAATGTGAATTGTTATTTTATAAAAGGTGTTAGATTAGGAAATTTTTTTATATAGAGAACGAAATTTTGAGATAATAAATATGTTCACTAGATGCAACGAATTTTGATAATTGTTGAATAATCATTCTCTTAAACTTGATGGTTGTCTGCGGTTCTCTTAAACTTGATGGTTTCCCCCACTGAAAAGAATTTTTGGCTCCGCCCCTGTGTGTGTGTGTGAGAGAGAGAGAGAGAGATGGGATGGAGGGTGCGAAAGGTATCAATGTGATGAGTAAGGCTCGTGGGGTGAAAGATATGAGGTGATTAGGTACGCTTCTCTTCACTTTTATTAGAACCGGAGAATCTTTGATTATTTATTGAGTGGTTGTTGGGGTCAAATTCAATTTGGTATTTGATGATATCAAAAATTAGTCGAGCTTATAAGGTTTGATCCCAGCGCGCGGGTATTTAAGTTCAAACCTGTAGTTCATGATCATTAGCTCGGGATGTACAGGTCAGGACTCTTCAGCAACGAGACCCTCGTGCATGCGATAACTATAATAGTTGGCACCCTCCACAAGGTCACGTCACGAATAAGAAATATAATATGTGATGGCCAAATATTCTGGCACATGGATCATAACCGCCTCAAGGGAAATCATGTTGATTATGTTAGGATGACATTAATTACGAAATGATAGCAAAGATCACACAAGACAATTGTACACTATAAATAGTTATTAAATCCCTCACATTTAGAATCAAAAAATTATTTGTGAATCTACTCCGTGTAATCTTTTTCCTCATTAATAAAGAGCAAGAGACTCCATTAGAGTGAACTAGTTAAGTTTTCGAGCTGATGAACTAGTATAAATTCTCTATCTATCCATTTTCTATTTAATTGGATCTATAACTCAACCCCCAAGAGCCTAGAAGCTCTGACCGGACACTCTAATGATCTCCAAATCTCCAAATAGTTCACCTTTGCTTAGCTGTGCAAAACACACCATTAATATTGATTTCAAAAATTCAAAGTATTTTGAAATAAATCGAGTTTATTCATATGCGTAATTCTTGAACATTTAAAATTTCAAAAAGTGTTAAATCCTTCAATTCTTAATGAAATTGAAAAAATCCCATGATAAACTGAATGTCTTATTCTTATAGTTTTTTTTCTCAAACTTTCTCAGCCCCAATGTTAAAATTCCCATGATACAACGGTACAACGATGTTACAACATGATAATGAACTTTCCTGCTTATCAGGGAAGAAAATTGAACTTTCCTTGTACTTTCGAGTATAAATTTTTTATTTTGGGTTGGCAAGTAGGAAGTTTCTTTGCTTTTATGTTATTTCACCTAGGAAGGGAATCATGTTATTAAATATGTATATTGTATACTATTGTTACAATTAATTTAGAAGAGAGAGATTGAAAAAAAAATTCTTGTCATTTTCTATTTTTTAAAAAGAATTCATTTATTATACCAAAAGGTTTTGTCCAATTCCATTCATCTGCATGTCCCATCTGACCACCCTTCGCCCAGTATTTTGTTTGTTTTTTTTTTTAACGGTCAGATGTGTTCGGGTCAGTTTACGTACATTTTGACTAATTTTTTTCGTGATTTGATCAAAGACAGACCGTCCATGTCACGACTAGTGTCTAGTGTATTCATAAGAGATAAATTCCTTATAACCTGTCCTAAAGGATTGCCAAGATTCAAATTTAAAACATTTGTATTTACAACTTTACCCAAATATTATTTTAATTTTTATATACTGTACATGTCCATTATACGCATAATGAATAGTTTATTAGGTATGCTATTCTCTTTGATTTTAAAGCATGTTGTTTATTATAGGTTGTTTCCCTTTTATAGAGTGAATTACTACTAATAATAAGTCTATAACAAATATATCATCCATAAATAGAATTCAAATTGCAAGAACAAGGCATTCCCATAGCCCAAATTTCACTCCATGATTTTTTTTTTGAGCAGCCATTTTCACTCCATGATGAATCTCTTGTAGTTCAACCCTTTGTTTTCTAAATTAGCATATTATGTAAAATACATGATATTTTATTTTATAGTCAAAAGTCGATCCAGTCCCATACTTTATAATTCATATTTATTATGTGAACTCAACATGCATACAACTAAACTTGTCAATGGATCATATTTCAGTCCAAATCCAATTTGAACCCAAATCCTTTTAACTAAATAGTGATCAATATTCTTAAATATCTTAAATATGATATGAATATATATACACAAATTTGATGCGATAAATTTTGATTCAATTAATATATACATATAATATATTAATATATATATATATATATATATTTATATTTGATCTTAAAAAAATATGTGTATATTTATTATTTATATTTGATCTTAAAAACATATTTATTAAAATTTTGGTGAAATACCATTATGGATTGGATGTCTGATTATAAGATGATTCGAATCAGAACTAATATTTTTTTATTCGTCAGGTAAACAGATTAGAGTCGATAACAAATTTTTTAATCGAATTCAGATTCAAATGGGAATAAATCTGGTTCGAATCTAATCCATTGATAGGCCTTCATACAACCATATAAATTATTTCTCACCAAACTCATATCTAAAATTTGTAGATATTAATCAAAACATTATCATTTCAAAAACTCAAATATGGTCATAGGAATTATTTGTACATATGTTGTAAAATATACCGTTAATATATCTAAATTTTATGTTGGTGGGTCATGATTTCGGAACTAATCACAAAATGACACGTAATTTTTTTAAAAAAATCAACTATCATAAATGACTCAAATAAAGATATAATTTGATAAAATAATTATTTTAATAGAGGATTTTTGAAACTCTACTTAATCCTATGTTAGATAATCCGACTGTAATTTGTTGCAACCTTTGGAATAAATACTGTGGCGTGTGAAAACTCGCCAATGGACGCAAGACTAAATACTGTAAGACTGACTGACCACTTGACGATATGTGTTATTCTTTTCTTTTCTATTCTATTATTTATGGAATCTAACTGCCCGCTAAAATATCTGACTGCTGCCCGTTGCCAGTCCCTATTTCACCATCTCTCTGACACGGTCAACTGCCCGCTCTTCCCCCAATCCCCACCATGGGCAGCTCCAAACTCCAATAAATCCCTCCTTCAAGCGCCTCCCTCATTGACGACACTACTTGATTGTAAAACTTCACCATTCAGCCACCACCACCTACACCAAAGGTGGTGCATGAAATATGGTGGAGTTCCTCCGTTGGGATTGACGGCGCCACCACTGACATCTATACATATATAAGCTTGAGAGAGAGGGTGGACGAAGAATGGGTCAGGGGCTTAGTTGCAGAACAAGTGATGAACATGGTCTTTTCACAGCTGTTCAGTTCGGGGATTTAGATACGGTTGAGGCCGTGTTAGAGAGAGACCCGTCTCTTATTCACCGGACCACAGTGTTCGACCGCCACTCTGCTCTTCATATCGCTGCTGCCAATGGCCGGATCGAGGTTGGTTCTTGGAATTTTTCTTGATTTTTGATCGAAATTGAATGTTTGTCATTCGTTTTGATGGGTTTTGAGTAATGGGTTTTCTTTTGTATGGGGCCGGATTCAGATTGTTTCAATACTTTTGGATGGATCTGTTAATCCAGATTTGTTGAATCGACACAAGCAGGTGAGCCTTTTGCGCCTTTATGCTTGATTTGGTTAATGAAGCAATTGTAGGGAAAGGAAAGATTGAATCTTTTCCTTTTAGGTTCCTAAGCGTGCAAGCCTAATGCGATATTTTATTCTTTTTGTTTTTCTAAATGATTTATCCTGTGGTTACTTGTCTAATCTTTGATTTTCGTCTCACTGTCTGTTCTCTCACTGGTTTTGAACGGTATAGACTCCGTTGATGTTGGCTGCAATGCATGGGAAGATCTCTTGTGTGCAAAAGCTAATTCAAGCTGGGGCCAATGTATGCCACATTCCTCTCTCTCTCTCTCTCTCTCCTCATACTCTTCGTCTTTAAGAGCGTTGAAGTGGAAACTGATGTGTCTGTATTTTTTGAAATTGAGTCAGATTTTGATGTTTGATTCACTAAATGGACGAACATGCTTGCACTATGCTGCATACTACGGCCATACTGATTGCCTCCAAGCCATTCTCTCCGCTGCCCACAACTCCCAAGTTTCCATTTCTTGGTTTGTTTCTCTTTCTAGATTGATTTTGTGTTTCTTTCTGTTTATAGACCGATATGCCAATTTATCATCATTAATTCAGATGAATTGAATTGGGTTCCAGGGGATTTTCTCGATTTGTGAATATTAGAGATGGTAAAGGAGCAACCCCATTGCATTTGGCAGCTCGTCAAAGACGGCCTGAATGTGTGCATATTTTGTTAGACAATGGTGCCCTGGTTTGTGCCACGACTGGTGGATACGGGTATTATATTTGAAATGTCTTTGTTTTCTTTAGCTATGGCATTAGTGTGGCTTTTATATTGATAAGTTGCAATATACAGATTCCCGGGTAGTACTCCACTTCATTTGGCTGCAAGAGGGGGTTCCTTAGATTGCATCCGTGAATTGTTGGCCTGGGGTTCTGATCGACTTCATAGAGATGCATCTGGGTAATTTTCCATTCCCTCTTAGTTGTTGAAGCCACAATATCTAGACTCGTGTAACTGGTGTAATTACATATCCTTGTAATAAATGGAGATTAAGCAATCCTGTGTCTTGGATCAAAAAAAAAAAAAAGTAATCCTATGTCATGTTGCTGGATATTCATACTAATTCCATCAAATGTTCATCCTTTCTGAAATGGATCTTATACAGGAATACAAGTTCAAAGCATAAAGATTTTCTACTTTTTTTTTTGGTCCAAACTCCTGATCATTAATTCCGATATTGTTTTAATATGAATACTAGTTTGTACATGTTAATTTATAATATGCTGCTTGATAAGTGATTTTCATTCATAGGTGCACTGTACAGTTGAAATACTTGTTGATTTGATTTGAGACCCAAGTTTCACCCCTTTTTTTTTTTTTGTGGGGGGGAATATTTCATCTCTCTTAACGCCCTTGATAAAATTGACCTTATTCTTGAGTGGATATGAAGCTGAAAGTTAGATGCCAAACATGGACTCATGGAGAGCACCTTGTTTTTTATTGTGTGTATATTGTGAACTCTATATATTTCTCTTCCTTTGATATGACTTTTTCTAGGTTAGTAAATGATCTTATTTCTTATCCGATGCACGCGATGCAGGAGAATACCATACACAGTTGCTCTAAAACATAAGCATGGAGCATGTGCAGCCTTGCTGAATCCTTCATCTGCTGAGCCTCTTGTCTGGCCATCGCCTTTGAAGTTCATTAGTGAGCTTAATCAGGATGCAAAAGCTTTATTAGAGCAGGCCTTAATGGAGGCAAATAAGGAGAGGGAGAAGAGCATCTTAAAGGGGACAACTTACATGCCACCATCTCCTTCCCATTCTGATGTTGGTGTTGATGACAGCATCTCCGAGGTATTTCATCATGCTCACTTTTTTTTAGAAGGGTTTGAGTTTTGGATCAAATTGATTCGGGTTTTGGTCAAAACAGAGACATAATCCTAAATTTTTGAATTTTACCTATGCTGAAAATTATATGTTAGAAATGGTCTAAGTTGGACAAAATTTCATCACCAGAAGGAAATGTCAAATTCTAAAATTATAATATTCCACCTTGTCTTAACTTAATTTGTTGTGTGTGCAAAAGAGTAATCCATGCTGAACAAGAACAGTCAAAACTCATAATTTTTTCTATATGCTCTGGACCCTAAAATCCGCAGTTTAAGGATCCATGAACTTTGATTGTATCCAATTTCAAGTGTTCGCATATTATATCTCATCAAAACGGAAACCGACTTTTCTATATCACCATAAACAGATGCCATATTGAGAGAAGAACTGTGAGCAATTTTTATGCCACCATATTCCTCTAAAATGTTACAGATTGTAAATAGTAATGGTTATGTCTCGTTCACTGGAAGAATAATTTCATGCAGGCCAGTGACACGGAGCTGTGTTGCATATGCTTCGATCAAGTCTGCACAATTGAAGTCCAAGAATGTGGCCACCGGATGTGTGCACAATGCACCCTAGCCTTGTGCTGTTATAACAAACCAAATCCAACAACTGCATGCCTAACCGCGCCAGTTTGCCCTTTTTGTCGTAGCTGCATTGCTCGGTTGGTTGTTGCAGAGGTTAAAACCGACCAAAATACTGAATGCGATTTAAATTCCCCAAAGCTCAAAAGGTCAAGGAGGTCACGGAACTTCAGCGAGGGAAGCAGCAGTTTTAAGGGCTTATCAGCAGTTAGCTCGTTTGGCAAAATTGGTGGCCGCGGTTCAGGAAGGATTGCTGCTGAAAATGCATGGGTTGATAAGCCATTAAGCCTTGACACATAGTAAATTTGGTATCAAGTTCCACGTGAGCACCAAGGATTCAAAGTCAATTCGGACCCATTGGGGTATGTATAGATAGCTGTTGATTTGCATTGTAGATTTGGGAAATAAGCGAAGTAAAGTGATTTGCAGGTTTGGGTTGGTGAGTATGGTTTGTGTGGGTCACATTGCTGTAATCAGTTTGTTTACTTCAGCTTGAAGAAGCAGTGGTGCCTTGAAGGCCTGTTAGTTACCTGAATAGACATCAATTCTTTTCATACAATTCAATATTCTTCAATGTCTGCTACCTACTTAACCTGTTATATAAACCAACCTTGGATAGTGTCAAGCTATGGTCCGAAAAGTTGACCCCACCTACCCTACCCTCTCTCTCTCTCTCTCTCTCTCTCTCTCTCACACACACACACACACACACACAAAGAAAAGAGTATGGTAGTGTGAATTGTATCATTGCTTTCTTCTTAATTTATGCATAAGTGGAACAAAATAAGCAAATAAGGTACAATGACAAAGCCCTGAGTTGCAGCTGTTTGCATGTGATCATGTCTCTATAGGTTGAATTATTTTGGGTATCTATCATAGACAATCCAAATTATAAATGTACAAAAAAAGCAAGATGGGTCAGGGACAGTGGGACCCAGGATCATGATCTGATTTGGTATTGCCACGTAAGTTCTATGATCTGATATCCAGTGTGGGGAGGTGTTTATTTGAGAAGAGTGAGTTGCTTTAGGTGGGTCATGGATACCTGTAAAGGGTTAGAAGACAAAAGCCACCTAACCTGCATGAGGGCCCAAACATTAGTTGGTTCCATGTATTTGTCTATAAGTTCAATACTATTTTTCGTAACATACATTTTTATAATGAAAGCATGACTTTCTAACAGAATGGGGGAATGTAACAAATATAAAATTCTCTTTACCTTATTATTTTATAAATAGTTTGAATTAAAATTCATAGTTAGAAAACCATCATCATATATAATAAAAAATTACTTTTCAATACTATTGAGGGATCTAGTATGCATGGGATATCGAGTTGTGTGTAATTTCTTAGTACCAACATGGATGGTATATCTTTAATCGAATCAAAGAAAAAATTAATAGAAGTACACATAAATTGATCTAAACATTTTTAACTGTTAAAAAAAAAATATTGAGTTGATTATGGAGGGTGGCGCGGCTACAGCTGCCCAGTACTTACTGTTTGTTTTGTGGGGAAATTTTGAATATGTGGTCCATGGGAGTATATGGACAGTTTAAAGGTCTTATCTCTAAGCTTTCCGTGACGTCGACACGTTAATTGACCCGTTGGTTTGAGCCATCACCGACGAGTGGCACCCCGCGTGGGTCCAGTTGAGAGCCCAAGCTGTGTGCTGTGCTCATACTTGTATATTGGTTGTTTGACTTTGTAGGGATGGTGGGGACCACAGTTACCCAATTTACCCATTGTGTGTCGTACATTTCCTACGATATCCTTTTTTTTGTGTGGATATTTTCCGAACATAAAGGTATATTTTGGAGAAAGTATACACATTATCCACTGAAGTATGAAAGAGATTATGGTAGTCAACAATAGCCAACAATTATTTTTAGTATCATATTGAAAATCATGATTCAATCGATTGAAAATCACCTTTCCTACAATGTTAATGTTTTTTAGGTAATGTTTTGAAGATGGGGATATCATTTGGATGAATTACGTGTGTGTAAATATCTAGAGAATTAAAAAAAAAATTACCGAATAATTATTTTATGGAATTGATTCAAAGTTAAAAAAAATTATGACAAATGGGGTCATTTAGGGTTGATTATTAACGGTTATTTAGCATCAATCACGATTTTTTTTAACTATGAATTGATCTTTGATTATTCTGCAGTTGATTTTTTTGCATTTACCCAAACTGGGATG